>JASVER010000002.1:3741723-3820978 GCA_030449065.1 Oceanodroma leucorhoa
CGAACATGATGTCATATGGTATAGAATACCCCATTGGCCAGCTGGGTCAACCGCCCCGGCTATGCTCCCCCCCAGGTCCCCCTGCACCTGGCAGAGCATGGGAGGCTGAAAAGTCCTGGTGCAAGCACCACCCAGCAACAACCAAAGCATCAATGGGCCATCAACGTTCCTTTCATTACCAAACCCAAAACACAGCACCCCCTCCAGCTGCTGGGAAGAGAGTTAACTCTGTCCCAGCCAGAACCAGGACAGTGTTCCAGGAAACATCACACCCTGTCAGTACTACTGTTGTTTCCCTAAGTAGTTTTGATGTCAGAATACAGACATTTGTCTGTCTGTCTGTTCCTACATAATCTAATAACCCATGTGGAGAAGGAGATTTTTAAACTGCAATGCTTGGATTTTACCATGGCTTAAAAAAGATATTTCATTCCTCTATGTTGGTTCCCAAATCAAATACAATGCAAAGAAGAAACACTTAGGGCTTACTTACCTTACTAACTAACTAAAAGCATGCAAGTATAATGGAACACATAAAGGGTGGCTAAGCTCACTTAAGGCTTGAGTTAGCCTTTGGAGCCAAGTAATTTTGTAAATATGTGGAATGAATCCAGGTGTCTATCACTGACAGTGCATATCCTTCATTTTGGATGCACACATTTTTTCTGGCTGGAAAATATAAGGAATGGTGATTTGAAATCCCTCTAAATCACAAGTTTATTTTATCAGTAACAGAAAATGTTCAGAGGGGAAAAAGACTTACAAATTAAGCATTTATATACCTGTTTATCTTACCTAAATTTTTACAGCCATTCACTACGGTCCTAGTGGCTACATCTAAACCAGTAATTAAAATAGTCCGACCATAATTTTCTTGTTCTGAGGACAAATGGCTCAGCTCGGATAGTGTTCATATAGCTGACTTCCCACCCACTACCCAGAGTTGCCTCTTGCACACTGCATACTGCGAACAGTCCTTCATCACCCAACACCCCAAATCATTCCTAGGCATTGTCTGAAAGAGTGCATGTTAGCATAAATCAGATATATACTAGGGACTGTACGGGCAACTAGCGGGCACAGATGACCTTGCCTCTGGCATTGTTTTATTTAGCCCACGAGTACAGATGTAGCCATAGCATAGCTTCTCTAGGCAGTGTTAATGGGTTCTGGTTTATTCTGTAAATACCCCCTTCCTATACCAACAAAACCAAGAAAGCCTTGCCCAGTATATTTGGTGTCGCCTATTATGAGAGGTGTCTTTGTTTGGTTATTTGGTGATCAATTAATGTGCACCAATAAGCAAGGAGGCTCTTCATTGTACCTCCTGTATTCAAAATGTTCAGACTGCAACTTCTAAGTAAGCAGTAGCTTATAAGATCKGACAGTGTGACCTTAAAATGGCACTACAACCACAGTCTAGGTTGATGTGGAGATCAGCATGTTGTTTTGCTTCAATAGCTCATGAGCCAATAATCTTTGTTCTAGATGAAGGTTATTGTCTTGAGTAGCATCTGATAGAGGTCCATAATCCCAAGGTCAGAGAAATGAGAAGCATGTAAAATGGAGTCAATCATTATATCATTTTTAGATGATCCATTAAGGTTAAAAAAACCCCAAACACTACCAACAGAAAAACCAGGAGGTCCTGCTCTCCCACCCATCTTCCTGTCAGTACCTTCACACCAGAAAAATAAAGGGGGAAACTTAGGCCTCTTGTAAAAGAAGAAGAGGAAATGACATGAATTTGCTCATTCCATTTAAGGGTTCAAGTGAACCTTGAAAGTTGAAGATTGCAATTATCTGCTCATTTTACCCCTCTGAAACTGACAGATTTCACCCAGCCCAAATTGCCACTCCTTCCTTTGAGAGCAATCATTACTGATTTCAGTCTAACAAAGCTTTCTATCCCCACCTGTCTTTCACAGAAAGGGAGAGAAAAAAAAAAAAGTTCAGATCATCTCACAGTCAGAGCCATATTAATTACAATTATAACATGTTGAGAAGATGGAATGAAAGCTGCTTGCTAAATTCATAATGTGCTTCAGATGTGTGTGTATGAAGATTTCTCTAATAATAATTTTTTGCCCTTCTCTGATGGAACATTGAGTTCCTTCACTTGCTCAAATGTGAACTGCCTCTTTTTAATACAGAATGATAAACCACAGTATGGATATGTGTTTTCTGTTTATATCCTTGATGTCGTTCATCTGTTGATCAGAATAAAAGCCATCAACCATAGAGTCTGTCTGTTCATTTTATTAGATACTCTCGAATTTGAAAATAAGGTGGGTTATATCTTACTTTATCTACCAAAGAAAAAGAAATAAGGAATCAGGTTAGATTTTTCTATTAGTCATTCTCAATATGGTGTGATAAAGCCAAATGCTACTTTCATAAAAAAACTCATTTTGATTTTGATTACAATGTGAACAGAATTATATTACCATCCAAGCAATCTTTTACATTTGAACAACCACATTAAATGGCAGAGCAGCTTGAAAGACAGTGATAGAAATCCCTTTTCCAAGTAGTGGTATAGTCATAAATACACAGTCATTAACTGGAAATGTATCCCATCCTCAGTGACTGCACATACTCGTTTATAATAGTTGTTTAGTAGTACTCTGATCAGTAGTTGTAGAGACAATATAAGTTTCAGTAATGTCTAATAACCGCACACAAACAGCAGCAGTTTGGAAAGAGYCTGTTCAGTGACTCGCACACTCACGCTTGCAGACTCATTTATTACACAAAGTACAAATTCTCTGCTTATACAGACCATGTTCCTGCCATATTGTTCTCATTAATTCATTTCTGTACATTCATGTCTATAAGTCTTGGGTGATATTTACAGAGTTCCATTCACTTAAGATGTACTTATTAACTAGTTCTGGTAGGAAAGCAACAGAACTCTCATCTGCACGTGCTATTGTGGAAATTGTACTTAATGTCTATCTGCATTCTCAGGTGTTTAAATATCTTGATGTAGGCAGCTGTGGAATGCTCGTTTAAGGTCTAATTTGCTTGTAGCCCAGCTATAATACTGCACAGAAGTACAAAACTGTGAAGGTACTCTTAACTACTTCTGTAGACAAATGATTGTAGCAATAATATATATAAGATTAAAGTATCTGTTTCTGAAGAGTGAATGAATAAACAGCATGACAGCTCTTCATAGGCAAACTATCAGGCACATCTAAATATTTCATGTCAATTACCCAGAGCTTCCATGCTGATATTACAGTGAAATTCAAGGGTCTTATTTCTGCATCTGGTAGAGTACTTTCTGACGAAATGTCTTTTTGCTGGATTTAGTCCATCAGAACCTGAACTTCTCATGGAAGCATGTCAGTTCTGGTAAAACTTTTAATAGGTCAAGTAAATTCCAATTAAAACAGAGACATAAATTACAGGAATAATTCTATTAGGAGAAAATTAACAGAGCACTATAAAATTCAGCAATTTTAGTCTTTAGGGGTTTGGATAAAAATTGGCTTTGCTTTTGATCCACAGATATTTGCACTTGTCAATACAATTTCTTCAGTTTCAGCTCTGAAAAAAAAGACCCAGCAGGATCACAAAGCACGCAAAAGTCTAAACCATTTAACTGTATCTTTTGAGAGAAGAAAAYTGGAACACCACACAACAGGGACACAAGGCCCACAATATGAATTGAATGAATATATCCAGTATTCTGGAAAGTAATTTGAAACTAAGCCTTCAGAAGAAGCTATTCCAACCATTATTTGAGCATTTGCAAGTTTTCCCACATGATAATATACACTCATATAATAATATAAATTTATACATTGAATATTTTATATTTATTGATCTGAATAGTTTGGCTTTCTCTAGTTCTGCAAGGATTGGTTTTAAGATTCTTGTCTTCAGTATAMAAACGCAAGATAATCACAATTCTTATTAGTAAAAACATACAATTTTGACTAACACACCTTCTAGGTGACAACTGAATAGGGTCTTAAAATCACTGTGCGTATAATAGCTGAGTCATTTAACTAATTTTTTGATGTGATAGCATGGCACTGAAATTATCTTAGTTGTAAATTTCAGAAACATGTTGCCACTTTAAACAAGCAATAAAATTAATTAAGGGAAGACTTGCTCAATAATTTAGCATTTTCTCTTAGTAAGTTGGCAGAAATTTTTCAAGGCAGCTTCTTTAAACTGCAAGAATACGAGAAATAAAATTTTTGTACAAATTTGTGCATTCAGAAAAATCTGTAACACTAATTTCAGCAAGTTGATTACAAAAATTATAAAAAATTACTATAAACTGAAGAATTATAAATATAAAAAAGAATAAAGTAAAACTGAGTTATATACATTCATATTGAAAGTTTTCTTTATTTATTAGGATAGACAATTCTGCAGAATTCGTAGGTAAATTGTTAGTCAGTTTTGCTTATTGTGATTGAATAACTAAATCTTCAATATTTCTTTCAATATTTCTCTATAAAAACAGACATAGAAAGAAGACAAAAGTCCTATAGAAACTCTATCATTAGGCAGACAGAAAGTAAGTTGTGGAAGTTCGCTGGTATTTTTGATAGACAGAAAATTCATGCAAGTACTACAGAACCCACATCTTTATACGCATTTTGATGTTCATAAATGTATGCATATGTGCTCTGATGTTCATAGACCTGAAATATATTTACTCCTTTTTCTTTATGGCTTGAACATAATCCCATTGAAGTCATTGAGTTACTGGATTGACCTGAGTCTACTGTCTCGGAGATTTCAAAATAATTGCCATAAGCTCAAGTGGACAAGGCAGTTAAATACACAGAAATAATTTGAAATATTTTCATGTTAAATAGCCAATAACACACCAAACTCCTGACCAGTCTGGCAGTTTTTTGACTGCGTGTCTGACTTGTCAGTACATAAGAAAAAGTCACTGAGAAAATCTTTTCAATTTCTTTTGCTCCTGAGACTCTGAATGTCAGTTAATTTTAAAATGGAAACAAGCAGAAAAATAATTCTCCAGTACTGAACAAAATAATTTTGTTACAGTTCTGATATTCTTTACATGTTCCTAAAATCTTAACCTATTTTTCTTTCACATATACAATGAAGACCTGACTTCCAAAACCAGCAAGAAATCAGCTACCTATATGCTGTTAAATACAGCATTTTCCTTTGATGTCAAATACTCAGAAGAAACACATCTTGCCATATTCTGTTTGTAAATGACAAGTCAGACATAAATTTGAGGTAGAAATACTCAATTTGGAACTCCTGAATCATTTACAGGGTAAGAACATTTATAATATTTTCTGTTCTTTCTAAAACAAATAATACACGTCAACAGGTTTCTTTGTTTTTTTTCTAAATATATAACTACTTTGTGATTTTTACTACAAAAAAAAACCCTTGCTTAAAACTATATCTCCTTAGCTGGTATGCAAAACTGATTTCAGAGAAAAGATAATTTCTGGAAAAATATCAAAGTTGTTGCTGTTCTCATTCTTTGTAATTAATTGCAGTAGCATCTGAAGCATGCCACAGACCAGAAAGTGCCCCCCCCAACTTGATAATTAAAGCATTATATTCATTTTTCAACCATGTTGTATATCAGATATATATATATAAAAGAGAGGGAGAGAAGAAAATGAAAAAATAATTTATCCTTTATATACCTCAATGTCATAACCAGTAAAATGGGATTAGGCACACTTGTAAAAAGGATGCTAAACTATTAAAATTTATAATTTTGGACCACATTAAAATCAATAACTAAAAGATGTAGCACTTTTATAACTTGTTTTTTTGGTCATCCCTGAGCACACTGACAAACCAGAATATTGGAAATTGACAATCACTTAATGACTTGAAAACTGTTACTTAATCTTAGGGAGGACAATAGTATTGTTTCTTAGTCTATGTCCTCTCCAGATCAGGGTGCCTTTCAGCAACCAAATCATTCATAGACATATTTCACAGAGTCTTATAAAATTCTTCAATATCATGTTGACATTTCCTTGGACCTCTAGAATAAGTCAGTGTCAATAAGCCAGACATATACTTTTCGGGGTGGAATGGGGGGTAATTTTATCAGGAAAACAAAATATGAAATAGGTAGAAATTGACATGTCTTATTACTTTACACTACAGAAAACCCTTGTTTCGTAAGAATGTGATATAAGTGCAGATGTCACAAAAAAGAAGGGCAACAAATACAGTTATACTTAAAGAAAATATAATATTGCAGAAGGCAAACCTCTGAATGCAAACTCAATGTGGTAAAAAAATACATCTTTCACAGAAGAGAATTGGAAGAAATCTTATGAAAGCAACTGAGGTTGTCTAGGGTCTTAGAGATCCAGAGAGTAATGGAAATAATAGATATGTGCTCTGCTGTTGTCTGAGCCTGGGTGTGTGACATCAATTTAGCACCTCTGTCTTGCTTGGGCTAGTCCCTGAGAATAAACATAGAAGGTCAGGCATGTCAGAATGATGTAAGTTTTGTGAAAAACCGAGGAGGAACGGTGGAACTGTAGAGAGATTGCTTGATAAACATAGGCTGTGAAGTATTGGACAGCACCCTTCAATTATTAATATGGCGACCTGTAAGTAAGTTAGATTGCTTTTGAACAACCTCATTTATTCTGCAGACACTAAATTAGAATTTACAGTACTTCATTAAGGCGGTGGGTACATCTGTCCTGTGCAGACCAGCTAAGTCCAAGAGAACAGATTGGTTACTAGAGTATGTCAAAAGCCTGGAGAGGGCTGTTTGTCCAAATCTCATGCTTTCTAAATGACATGAGACATCAAACATTTTAAATCGATGTGTGCTCTGCTAAGCTGCCAGCAGCTGGTCTGTACAGATTGTTACTTTTGCTGCTTCTGCTGTAAAAATAGTGTTAATTGTATATATATTATATGCCATGCTTTTAAAAAGTTGTGCCAATGGAGCATAATCCCATTTTTGATAGGACAAGCTGATGTTTTTCATCAGTGCTCTTTGAATTAATAAGCACTAAAGATAGGTTTTGCARGAACACACACAGATGCTAGGCATCTAACACCCATTGATGTAATGAGAATTATGTACTTTGGGGTTCTATTATTCTAAGAATCTGATTCAAATCCTTACTGGACCTAATGAGAAGACTCCCACYGACTAACAATCAATGATGATCTCAAAAGCCATTCAGATATTCAGATATTCAGAATATAACTCCTTAAATTAAAACCAGGTCTCTAGATCCTTTTCCCTCCCTCAGTGAACTAAAACTTTTCTAATCAGATACAAATTAATATCAAGCAGTTGAGACAAACTGTTCAACTTTTTTCATAGTATTGTTTTTCATCAATGACCAAAGGTTGAGATATTTAATTTTTTTTAGACCATGAGCAGGATTGTGGTGCATCTTGCAAGAGATAGGTGAAACACTGAGAAGTAAAGCTGCAGCTCGGAGGCAGCTGGGTCTGTCCTTCTGAGGCTGAAAAGGACAAGGGAAGAAAGGGTCATAAGTTTAGATGTTCAGAAAGACTCAAAGATTTAGAAAAAATAAGACTGTTGGTGGCATAAGAAAGGTTTTCACAGAGGGAAACTTGCTGAAAAGATAAAGGGAAAACCTTTTCTATAYCTCCTGGTATAAAAGAAGTAATGAGTTTAAACTGCAGTAAAGAATGTTTAAATTAGACACAGGGGAGAACTTGCTAATTTTAAGGATGATTAAGAATTCGAATTGCTTGCCTAGCCAAAATGCTGGAATCCTTAGGGATTTAAGAATGGATAAAACAAACATCTGTCAAGAATGTGTTAGGAAGAGCTGATCCTGTCTTGGGAAAAAAAGTTGATTAAACTCTCAAAATCTCTTTCAGCCTAACTTTCTCTGATTTCTTCTTTCCTTTTGCTCATCCAGAAGGACTGACTGTGCAGAACAGACTGTGCCAATATTTTAAGTTCTCGTAAAGCTGCTCATGACTTGTGCATTCAGGTAGACAGACTGACAGTAGAATATACTTAAACAGATATTTGAATTCCCTATTTAAATAGAGCACTTCTCTGAAAATAGGAATTCAAGGTCATATCCTTCCACAATTCACCCCTGTTCCCCAGTTTCAGTGAGGAGTATCTTCATTGAGTTGAGTGAAATTTATTCTTCCACATGTTATTAACTTTTTTCTACTTAGGTTGAGTTCAGAAGCAAAACTTTTAAAAACAGATATAGTAAGGATATCTAGTAACAACAAGAAAAAATACAACTTTCACTGGTTTGAATTTAACTTTTCTGAAGCATTTTATTTTGCATACAGTAATTGCAATAAGTGATTTTATTAGAAATTCTATTGCATTCTGCCTGAAGAACTTTCTACATTTTGGCTTTGAATGACAAGGTTGTTGATATATTTGTGCAATTRATAGTAAAGGAAATATGAAGTTAGTGGGCCACAATAAGTGAATGGTAACCAAGATATGGTCTGAAAGCCTCGTGACCAAGCATATTGTAATTCATTATAGCAGAGCTCCATAGAGACGTGAGAATTTTTTCACTGAACTGTTAGAAGCGAAATGGTTAGTTACTGTCAGTGCAGTTGCAAAGTTCAGTAAGTCACAATATTTTGGGGCACAGGTCTCAGATCTTCCCTTTTAAATATTGTCTTCCTGATATGAACAAGCTTCAGCATGATAAAGTGCACTGAACAATCAAATCTTTTTGTTGTGTACAATTTTGTTTTGCCGAGAGAGGGAGAATTCTTTTACTGAACACAGCAGCACTGTGAATTTACTCTCTATGTCCACGCTCTTAAAGTTGCCCTTCCCAACAAGACCTATTTCCTGTAACACAGAACTTCTTATTTGTTTTACTCATCTCCTCTAGAATTATTTGTTACTCGTTAGTGTTAATAGTATGTTATCAGGTCAATTAGTATTATAGTTTTATAAAAGCACCCTGGAATTGATTAGACAYGGGAGTTGCAGTAATTGAAAATGATGAGATGGAGACTGGTTGCTTGACAACAGATGACCTTTCAATCCTGAATATGCCTAATGTCTAAGAATATCTGGTATTACAGGTCACTTGTTCCTTTGTGATGTCAAATTCTGTTTTTAATGTATTCTATTTGGTACTTTCTGTTTTTCTAGAAATTTGACATTTTATCTGGCAATACAATGCATAAAAGTATTGCAGATAAGATCTGAATTTAATTCCTCTTCTTTGTTTTCCCAATTTTAAATATTCTCATACTACTTTGCCATAGCAGACTCTGTCCTTGGGGTATTTCATCAACTGAGCAAAACTTGTATTGCCCATCCCATGGACTGAATGAGACTCACATTCCTTGTGAAAGTAGGGCATGATATCACATTTAACCTTATCAGAAGGTTGTCTAATCAACTTCAGATCTTGTAATTTGTAGCTTTTGAGGATTTTAATACTATTATTATTGTTTTAATTCAAGGTCCCTCTTGCTATGTTACTTATTACTTCCTTCTCCTGACTAGATTTTTTAAAAGAGAACAGGAAAACCAATTCCAAGCAGCGAAATTATGTTCACACAGCAATTCTAACTCAGTGTCCTTCTAAATCCAGTGTATTCTAGAAGGAACTGGCTTTTTCTTCCTCTCCTATACCTTTAGCTGTTTGATCCTCCTTTTCCCTTGCACTGGTATGTTCATTACCTCATTAAGGCATCAAAATACAAATGGGAAAACAAAAACCCAGTTGTTTTTGCTAGGTGACACATCAGTTCCCTGGTCTGAGTCTTTTGTGTATGTGCATGGGTAAAGGTGGCAGCAAAACAGAAAGAGGGGTAACGATGGACCATTTTTCTCAGTGACACTACAGATCTATAAAGGAATAAAGTAGCTGTATAGACATAGCTGACACCCACATGCATCTTTGGTAAGGCGCACATCTCTAGGATAGATTGAATCCAGATGAGAGGGTGACCTCAGGCCTGGTAAAGGAGCTGGGAAAGAAAAAACAATACACACTGTCATTAGACCACAAAACTGTTCATCAGACAGAAGCAAAGACTCGGGATATAGGGAATTCTGTTGGGAGAGCAAGGCTGGCTGGTAAAAACACCTTAATTAGACAAGAGTCACTAGGTGAAAGCTCAAATATCTCAATAGACTGTGGCTACAACAGGAAAATGTTCACCTTCTGTTGTGAATGAACTGAATTGAACTTTTGGGTAACAAAAGCAAAATGTCTGCATATTCTTATTTTATCTTGATAACAGTTCTCATTAAAACCTTATTATTAGCTCCTACAGTGTTTTAGATATCATCAAGAAAATTAGACACACTTTCATTTTCTGTAATTTTGTGTTCAGCTCTGAATTTAGACTTAATTTTTACTTCCAAATTTATGTAAAAACTCTCCTGCTACTTCTTTCCTTCCGCTTGAAATATCCTTCCAAGAAATTCAGCTATTCTGTTGTAAATACTCCTACACTTCTGGCTTGCTTCATATCTATTATTTACTGCAGTAGCTCATTAATCATATTTTCTTCTTTGTTAAGCAAAAGAAGCTAAGAAGGGTGTGAAAGAACTTTCTAATTGCATTTTCCATTCCCACTGTATTTCCTGTAAACATGCTAGATAGGAACATGAAAGGAAACAGTATCTTTAAAATTGAACTTGCTCTTTTTTAAGGGAACTATTTCAAGAAATGCCACTATCGCTGCCAGTTCCTCAAACATATGTTCAGAGACTACCGGAAGACTGTCTTCAGAGTTATGCTAACAATCATAAAATGGTGCTGCAAAGTACCCACTTGTGTTTAAACACACAAACAGTCATTATACATACTTTCTGACTGTGGTTCATAATATCGTTTGGTTTCTGAGGAAAATTGTAGCTAGTTAATAACACATTCATTCTTTATAATATGAAAACCCAGATGGGAGGTTTCTCTCAGTGATGATTGCCATTGTGTGCTTATTAAGTATAGCAGAAAAAAAATCATTAATCAAAACATAATTTGACAAATTCTTGATTATACCAATATGACTAATGGGAAAATAACAGTCGTTGAGGAAAAAAGGTACAAATTTAGAATATGACTTTGCATATTTGATTGTGGTTAATAACAAGCTCAATATAAAATCAAAATACAGGCTTTGGAAAGCTAGATAATTTGTGTTAGTCAGCATGAAAAGCAAAGGTATGTTATGGCAAACAGTGATAATGTATTAGTCAACACTGATTAATCAGAATTTTTTGTCTTCTGAGATTTGCATCAGAACTTCAAGTGCTTAAGCAAAAGTCTTTTTGTAAGATATTGCTTCATAGGTTAATTGTTTTCCAGCAGWGTTATTCACAGTGACATTACTTCTGCATGTCCCTACTGATACACGCTGTTAAAGGATTTTTTTTTTTCATTAAATTTGTAGAGATAAAATTGTCTATGTTTTCTATTGAATTATTTTCATTATTGTCTACAGATTTGAAAAAGTGTTCTTTTGGTGTCCTGTAGGTGAGGGATCCAGTTACGTGCATTGTTACTTTCGCTCCCAGAGAACTTTGACTCCGGTGGTAAAACACAGTCTTTTTTGGAAGGATATGGGGAAGAGGTGATTTAAGACACTCTAAATAATGAAATTATTAATTGAATGGTGTAAGAAAATTATTAGCAAAATTGTTTCAATTCTATTGAAAGAGTAATTGTACATTCTGCCATCTTGAACTGATATATTAAGGAAAAGGTCCTAATGCAAAGAAAATACAGACACGTTCTCAGAGGTGTACAGCTGGGTTTAAGTCTGTTTTGTGGTGTGGTAACAAAACATTTCTGGGAAAAGAAATTTAGCAGAAAGCCAGAGGAAAAAAGGTGGAAATATTCCGCTTGCTTTCATTTTTTTTATCACTGAACATACTCTCACAAATACGGTCTCATTTAATACTTTCTTACATTTCMTCAAGATTAATACTGATTATTTCCAGTCATAGATGATGATATACATTAAATTAACATATGTTCAACTGTTGTGCATTTTGTCTCTGTAATTCATAAAAACATTTCATTCTCAAGTGTTGTTTGGTATCAGTTAGAAAAACTGCAGCTTAATTTCTTCACATTTTTCTGTGCTTTGCAAAGCATTTCCGGTGTGGAAGGTTGAAAGGAAGGATTAAAGGTTGGTGTCAAATACGCTTGGTTAAAATTTTCTAGTTTACATTTTGTTGTATTTTTATGCATATTGTATGAGGTTCTGGAGCCCAGTTGCCTGGCTTTTCACCAAAAAAAACACAGCAGCCTAAAATCAAAAAAGAATTGGTCTCAAGCCCAACATTTTGATTTGGCAACAGAGCCACAGCAGGCTGTAAGAGCTATAGGGCAGATGGCTCCTGTCTCCACTGTTCTCTCCAGGAAGGATGACCTGACCCTCTGTGAAAGTAAAATCCTGGTCCCCAGGTGAAAGGAAAGCAGGAGGCATTGTGGCAATGGGGCCCAACAAACGCCATCAGGGTTTTGTTGGTTCAYTGAAAAATTAGAATCCTTTTCTTAACATTTCACTGTATCTCTTGGCTTTTTTCACCATTTTTTTTTCTCCTTTTTTTAATATATTTCTATGTACTATTATAAACCACATAGATGAATGCTTAATACAGAAAACAAAATAATTGTTAGCTAAGTGTATCAACTATCTCGATATGCTGCACTGTCTGTGGTAGGTTGGCCTATGTCCTAAAAAGGCTTGGTTCAAAAATGTCAAAAAACATGAGGTTTGAATTGGTAAATTCTTCAGCAACTAAAAAATGATTAAATTATTCCATGTTGCAACATGACAAGAGCTACGGCTGTATTTCATATGGCACTACCAATGGTAGCCATTACTCAGCCTCAGTTTTTTGGTTAAGTATGGGATCTACAAATACTCTTCAGAAATCCAGTTTAAGTCTTGATTGTGAACTTGATTTTAGACAAAATACGACCTAACAAAAGATTTGTTGCAACAAAAGGTCAGCCTGAAGCATGTGCACAACAATGCATTGTTCTATGAACAATCTGTGGTTTACATTGACAAGTTGGATTAATGTGAAGATTTAGGGCCTGTACACTTGCTTGTTCATATAATGCATATGTATCTTTAACAAATAGGCACAGTGAATCTGGTGTACCTGAGCTGTGAGCATTGGAGAGCACATGTAGGCGAACTACATATGTCTGAACATGCTGTGTACATACAATAGCCCAGTTTCAAGGCTTTGGTTTTTTGTGTTTTTATTTTTATTTTTGAATTTGTAGATGTCTAATTATGAACAGACTTCACTCTGGGCAAAGAAACCTCTGCCTTTTAAGATGCTAAAATCTGTTGGACAGTACTTCTATATCCAAAATACATGCTAGCCTTGAGTAAATGATTTTATAATGAAAAGTCCTCTGGAGAAGCTTATGTAGAGGACCTTTTCAGTTGAAMATCCAGAATCAGGAAATCTGATTTCCACAGTATTTATGCATGTAGAAATCATTTGGTCATGATGTTTTCCCTATGTCACATTTAGATGCTGTAGTTTTTCCCTTGATTGCCAGAGAATTTTGAGAGATGGGCTGGCCCTTCTTATGTATCAAATTAATTGTTTGGTTGACKACACAAAACATATTAAAAAGTGTAAGGAAAGAGTGTGTCATTAATTATAAGGATTAAAATTTCAGAGGAGTTGAATGCATTTCTGTGGATTATCAAAGGCTTTCTTTTACTTTGAAAAGGGTTTTCATTCTCCATTAGAAAATAGAATCTGTGATACTTCCCCACTTCATATAGTAATTTTTAAAATAAAAAAGGATTGTAGGTTACATAAGGTTTTGATACTATGATTGAAGTTTTAGGAGGTACATGAAATTTACAAAATTAAACAAGTACATTTAGTTTGGAAACCTAACAGATATTAGAATTTTGCATGCAACTTTGCAAATAATTCAAAACCCCTAATATTGTTAATTCTTTGACAAATTCATATTAATGGATGAAGAATGTTTAGAAGGACCCCATAAGATCTCTGGACCAAAGCTGACTGGTTCTTGCAGCTATAATATCATTATAAAATTTGTATGAATAACAAAAACAATACTTTCATCCAGATTTTTATTTATTTGTTTGTTTGTTAATTCACCAGACTAAAACAAGAGGACTATATTTATATATAATATAAATTACTATATCAAAAATATTTTACAAATTATTAGGAATTTTCTTTTTTAATTTCAAAATCACTCATTTTTCAGTAGATAGAAGATGATTAAAGTTTTAAATCTATTTTAATAAACCCCTGAAAAGGAATAATTAAGTTCAAATATTTTTGGCAGAATCTTTTGCTTCAGATATTTCTCTTTTTTTCCCCAATACATTGTCTGTCAAAAGAAGCTGTGGTATAGGTCCTTCACTTACCTACCATCAGAACACTGAAAGCCAAAGCTCTCTTTTCCAGGAATTAGGGCAGGTTAAGTTGGCCGTGGCTGTGGAGTACATTGGCCTGGCCCTGAAGAATTGACTGAAGGCACACAGAGAGAAGAATCAAATAATAGTTTTGCTACTTGTTCCATAGATACAGGAGAGGGAAAGATTATTTGCTTGCTTGTTTGTTTGTAGATAGGGAAAAAGTTTGGTTTTCCACCTTTCTTCATTTCTGAAGATCTTCAGATCTACAAAAATGAATGTCTAATAATGATTAGCTTACAATAGCTATATTCTTAATGTCAACTCAGTTGCTTACTAAAACTGTAAACTTTTAATTATTCACAAGAATAATCTGCCTTACAGACTGGGATTTTTTTTCTGAGTAAACTTTTAGTCACTTTTATTTCTTAAGGAAATCATGCTCTGGATTATCCTATACAGAATGACGTAGTTTAAAAAGTCCTTTTTCTTAGAGAAAAAGTATGAAAGAAATCAATAGAAACCAAACAAATTTAATTCAGAGTGGAAGATAAAACAAAAAAGTTTTTGAACAAGGGAGCAGAACACAGAAAACCAACTAACTGGGGCCCAATAATAGTGTATAATCTTGAAAAAATATTTCAGTTCTATTCTGTTATCTGCTGAGGAACATCTTTCCACATTCACATAAAAAGCAGATAAGATTTTTTTTCCCCCAAGATTTATTATAGTTTTCATTGTAAAACATGCATTCACTAAAGAAATAGATGGACCTGACACTTTTCATCTATTCCAGTACTCCACTACATAGCCAGTAAGTACGAAGGAGCAATAAAGTTACCAAAAATTAGGACCTAAGATCTAGCCTCAGGGCTTTGTCTATATATAATCATTTGACCAATATAATTCAGTTATCTTACAGCAAGTCTCAGCTTGAATATTAAAAGTAATAATWAGCGGTTTGCTTAGTGATTTTGTTACTGACTTCAGTTACTTTTAATTTACTGACTTTTCTTTTCCAGACCAGAACTATCCTCAGTTTTGTTGTGATCCTAGTCTTGGAGTGCTGACATTTTGTTTTGCACAGGGGAGATGATAATTCTTTTAGGATCTCAGTAAGAAAGTCTCACTGACACTCAAGGTTGGTCAACTGGTTTACTGAGTAAAGGACAGAAATTATAGAAAAGATGTTAGCAATCTCACGTCGTTTCTGGTGCTGGGAACCCTAGCTGTTGTAACATCAGAGGAGCGCCTCCTTGTAGATTGCAGCATGCTGCTCAGATCCTATCTGTGGTGAGGTTCTCCAGCCTCAATGTTCTTCACATCTTTATAGCATTCTGACAAGTGAACAGAGGTATTGACCTTTTACCTGTACAATGCTGAACTTTCTAGATGGCACACCAAGGTTCACTGAGARCGTTATGCTCTTATACAGCTCCATGGGAACAGGTCTTACAAGATATATAGTGGCATTGCTAAAGGCAGCACATGCTTATGTCACAGTATGTGCTCAGGTTATCTAGCAGTCACTCACGCTAACATATAGGTCTCTGCAACCAAGGCCTACGGTTAAACTCTGCCTAGATTCTGCTTGAAATCACTATCTCCTACTGCAATGTCTTCTGAGGTGACCCGCTATACATTTGCTTAGAATAAAATCTTTACTCCGTGAAAACCCTTCTCCAATGACATATCTTAGAACTTTTTGCCTGGCTTAGCTTTACTCTGATTCTTTCCATTTCTCAACAGTTTTTAATGAATGCCTTTTACTACTGACTTTGAAAATTCCAAACTGTTGTCTGGAGTACCCTATGGTCTAAGAGATTATCTGAAATGCTCTAAGCTTAAGAGCACTTTCATCTCTGATCTGCAGCCAAAGGAAACACTTTCTCTGTGGGAGTTTAAGTTCATCATTCACTCAGCCTGCATGTACCCATAAATGATAGGCACCAACATGGCCATGTAATATATGTACTGCAGTTGTTGTCATATCACCCAAAGCTTTTTTGAATTTCCAGGTCTTTTCCTCTCTTTTTTCCTGTTTGCTGTTACAAAATAGCCATAATTTCTTCTGTCATTTGATCCATTGATGGGTTTTCAATTATGACTTTGTTCATCCAGCCATACCATCAGTTAATTTTCTCTGGAAGACGTTCAGTGACATAGATCTAGTGAGTACTATTTGTAATGAGAAATTTTGAGTAAGGGCACAGCTAATGAAAGCACAAAAAATAGATTCTCCTTTTATGCAGTTGGGAAAGAGTGAGCTAGAACACAGATATTTTTATTTCTGGAAGTGAGTATGGGTTACCTCTAGTGCTCTAACTTCACGCCCTTGTATATACACTGGGTTTCTTCCACAACCAAAACTGTTATATGAGAACCTCTGAAGTGGAGGTCCTCCTCCAAATCCAGCATCTAAATTGGAACATTCATAATTGCTTCCTGCTGAAGTCCAGTGGAACTTTGGAGAAATAATTAATTTGAAGTTATGGAGACACTCCCTTGACATCTTATGACAGATATTGCAAGCAGTCCTGAACACGTAGTTGTCTTTATCTGTGTCTTTTTTATGATAAGGTCACAGCACATATCTTCTCTCATATCTATTATCCCTAAACACTAGGTGAAGTGTCAGCATTTTCCACCCTCTCAGCTGTGCACACAAGTACRCTGCTTGTGTGATCACTTCAAGTCAAAATAGATTCAGTTACGGAAACAATTTAATCCGTATTTATTGGCAAACCTGACTAACTTTGACTAAAACAGAGTAGAAACAGAATATACAAATAGCCTAGCCAGTAGTTCAAAGGAAGCTGGTTGCTATATGTCAACCTCTCAAGCAAAGATATCAACTAAAGATTACGTCTCTGCATGATACTTCATGGAGGTTAATAATGCCTTCCAATTCCACTTCTAAAATCCAGATCGTTTCTCATTTCCTGTGCATCAAAACTACAGAAGCAGGGAAAAGGCCTCTGTTAGCCCTAAAGTGCTTCAATTCTACTGATGCTAACTGGGGTATCTATTTTGCTGGTAGGTGTCTGACTTTTTGAAGGCATGATCAATGGAATTCTGATGGGAATTGAGCAGTAGAAATCCAGGTTTAGATGATGACAAAGCTCCTCAAGACCCTGAGAGCTGTAAAAGTAACAGGTCCTGTGCCCTAGCATAAAGCAGGCAGCTCATTTAGTTATATCATTTTCAAAAGGTGTTTTACAGAGCAACTTCAAAGGTATATTATTCTGCCATTCCAGACCAAAGAAGCAGGGAGGAATGGAAAGAAGAGTTCCTGCCTAGTAACCTGTATTATTAGCTATAATCTTCTTTAGCTGCCTATTAGATAACAAATACTCTGCTACATACCAACTTGCTCTTATATTGTGCCACTAGGTTGCAATATGTCGAATACTTGATTTGATTTTCACATTTTGATGATGGCAGAAGCAAATTAATCTAGTCTGACTTAATTGGAAATTCATACACTTTCCCAGGCAAAGCTGTCAGACAGGTAGTATAGATGAAGCTGTTTAAGGATTTTCTGCCTGTAAAATGGAAGGGGGGGAAAAAAAGATTATAATTTTAGTAAGTTACATAATGTTATGAAATTATAAAAAGTGAACTGTCATCCCCTCAGTCTTGTTATATTTTAATTCACAGTTAAAATGAGCCCAGACTGTCTCATTTATACCAATCATCCTCCTCCACTTCATTCCTGAACTGAGTGGTTCAGGAAAACAAGACCCAAGTCTAACCAACGACAGAGAAAAGGAAGTATATAAGCAAAAAGTAGGCAAACTGATTGGTTAAGTTACCCTCCAGCTATGTGGAGCAAGTATTTTCAAGCTTTTGTCTTCAGAGGACTATTTAGCATGCAGGACAGCAAGCTGGGAGCTACTTAAAAACTTTATCTCCATCCAGTGTGATGCAGGATACCACACTTAGAGAAGCCTGTTCAAAGTTTTCTTGAGCCTCTGGTGGCCAACAGGATGTGCTTTGGAAATTTCAAATCTGATGAATTCATTAGTGACCCATTCCATATTGTATAGTGCCATCCTGATTCTCTTTTCTGACCTAAATATATCATTTACTGTTGACAGTGAAAGGCAATAGACATGTCTTAGTAGTGTTTAGGAAAGTAAAGAACGTCCAGGTAGGATCAACTATCCATTTAGTTTAGTATTGAGAAGTGGCCATTAGCACATGCCCAGGAAAAAGTCAGAAAAGGGCAAGAACAAACAACAATTCTTGCTAATACTAGAAATAAACTTTCCTACTATTTTTAGTTCAGGAACTTCCCAGAACAAGAATGGCAAGCCTGGGAGAGGGTTGATGATCACAATTCTTGTGGCTTTCAGTTGTTTTCATTCTAGATTACACAGGAAAGGCATCTGATGATAGCAGTGGGAGATGATAAGAACATCAGTGTCATTTAACATGTGAAAAATATGTTTTTTTCATACTATGTTCTATGCATAAATCCAGAGCCTACCTGTTGTATGAAATAACTGAAATGAAAGACAGAGAGATAATAAAATGAAATAAAATATGACTTTGTTATGAAATTAAGAGATGAACAAAAAATTCTGAATTTATTCAGATGGGAAATGTTTTTATTCAGAGTCTACCCCAAAACTATTTTAAAAGACAATGAAAAACCATAACAACTGAAACATTAAACTTTCAGCAGTCTCCTAACTTTCATACTATCAAAGRTGCAGTATAAATAACATGAACAAAGGCATTCTACCATTAAGCAACAAAAAGTATTTTGAATTTGTCAGATTGTGATGTTTAAGTAACATTAAAAAAGAAAAATAAATTTCAAACACAATTATTTCTCTCAAATGTGAAATAAGTTCAATTTATTTTTTTTCTGGCAAACATTACTTTCAGCAGTTCAAATCATTATTACCAAAACTATGTATAAGTCCAAATGCCTTTGTAGCAGTCTTTGCAAGGGATAATCAATGGCCATGAGTAACTTGAAATTTGAATATGATTTCTAACAGGAAAGGACAAACCAATCTGTTATAAAATAAACCATGTTTTGCTTTGTGTTGGGAATGATTTGAAATTAGTAATACCTCTTTAAAATAAACTATTCTTGTTGTTTTTAACATAGTAAAATTTTTAAAACAATAGGATAAAAGTCTATTAAGGAGAAGTGTAAAAGGGTTATAGCAACTCAAAGGGACAGGGACCCAAAAGTTCTGTACCTAATAAAATGAGATTTCTCTGACACCTTCCCCTGCCACCAGTAGGTGCAATAGAAAGTAGCCAAAAGGTATCTTTCTAAACTTAAACAAGTATATATATATAAATATATAGAAAAGAAAAGAGTCAGGTCAGAAGTTCATTACAACACTGCTCAAACTTCTGTCACACAAGGTGGGGAATAACCAGCAGTTAACCAAATTTAATTTCATTTGAACTTCATTTATTGATATTTCTGGTGAAATCATTTTAGTATGTCTAATCTGATGGAAACCTCACAGCGGGGAAATAAGCAAGACGATCAAGTGCTGCAAAGCTTTATTGCCATTAGTGGTGACATCTCTCCATAACTCCATAATAGAATTCAAAAAACAGGGGGCCCCATACTGAACTGTTAATTGTCACTTTTTATTGTGTAACCAGTAAAAACTGGGGGGGGCAGGGGGGAGGAWTCCTTCTTCAAAATAATGCACAGACTAAAGAAGCAATTACCTGAGTTTGTTGTATTTTTATCTGCGATAGATTTTAAAATAATTGCATAACATATCAGTCCAAGGCATTTTTTAACTGTTTGGTATTCATTTTGGACATCCTGTATGGCTCTGATTCACTAAGTTCTGGACATATAGGTAGTACTAATTGTCCTTTTACTGAAGTGATTATAAATGGAAAGCAGAGGTTTAGTGGACAGTCCCTCAAATACCCGTCTGGAAAAGGTTGAAGGAAGGAAGGAAAGAAGGAAGGGCACAGATCAGACTTCTGGCTGTAAAGTCTCCTGGCTTTTCTACTCACAGTCAGTGCAAGATTCAATGCACTGAATGCATTTTTATGTTTTAAAAGGTTTACTTCCATTTACTTTTAGGTGAATAGAAAGAGATTTAAGGAAAAATAATATGCACCTTTTGCAAAAAAAAAGGGGGGGGGGAAGGTATGCATTACATCACTGTCGAAAATGTTGGAGATTTGCTACAATATTTGCACTTGTTATACACATTATTATTTTATTTGAAGTTATCTGGAACAAGCATTTCAAATGACAGGTTTTCTGAATTTTAAGTTTTTCTTTTAAAATATTGTCCCCTCTTCTCTTTTTCTATTATTTTCTCAATTCCTTTACTTCCACTGGGGCAACAAAATGGACCTCTAGGTATGGGTTTGGTTTTTAATTAGCAAAGAAAACATAAGGAAAAATCCCCTAGAGTAGTCAGAGACAAATCAGAATAATTTATAAGACAATTGCATTTAAAATAAGACTGAATCATTAATAATTTTAAATAACTTTGAGCATTTTAACAAGAGTCCAAGTATTTTCCATTCTCAGATATATTTTGCTTAAGGATGCCCTTATTGCTCTGTGCTACATAAGTGTTCACAGCAGCTAAACAAAACCATTTAATTCCTTCTAATCTTTTTAATGCTGGAAGCACTAAACTGGCCAAACAAAACCATTTAGTACCTATTAATCTTTTTTGTGTTAGAAGCCTGTATCGATACTTTCAATACCAGTTAAAAAATAAACATAGTATCTAAATTTATTGGCAGTTAATGAACCTTTCTTCCAGACAAATGTTTATGCCTGTGGTTCTTCTATAGCTCAGTGAGAGGGCCTGGAAGAAGATCAGCTAGGATCTCATCCCATATAATTAATAGGTGTCTGCAACAAGAGGAATGAATTTTTCTTGGAAGGTATCTTCCTGTCTCTGTTGGCTTCAGAGGGAGCTTAGATGACTAGGTTAGCCTAGAAGCCTCAGCCAGTCACTATTTTAGTGTTTTGGAAGGGATGAGCTTAATATTAATTGTATCTATGCATATCAAAAGAAAACGATAGCAGAGGACATTTTCATTTAATCATGCAAATGAGATCAAAGATTCTTGGAAAGGGCAGGAAGACATCCTCTAGTCCACCTGCCTGCTCCAACTCCTGCACGATAACATGTCCTGGTATAATGTATCACGTATCCCAGTGCGGTTGCTGACTGTATGTACAGTCAGTCGTGCTGTAGATGTCGTGAGTCCAGTGTCAGCCGGGACTCTGGCTGGACCTTATAATAACCTCTGTGCCTGGGCTTTGGCCAAGAATCTGTAGAACATTTCAACAGGTCTCTCTCTCCATCTGGTGTGTTAATTAACCTTTGTTCTATGACGGGCTGCTTCTACTGCTTAGCGTTATCATAAGCCTAAGAAGAATAAAAATGCTAGCAGTGAAGAGAGGCCAGGGACTGCCAAAGATGCGTTTAAGGTCCCTACAAACTTGAGGAAGGACTCTCACAATAAAAGCTCTGTCAGTGTGGCTTTATCACCACAATCCGTCACTGCTCCTGGTATAGGATAATGTTGAGCTTTTGCAAAAACAGAACAACAAATCGAAAAGAAAAAGCAGTTTCATTTCCATCTGAAGATAATTGTATTTTGTCACAAAACAAGCTTGGATGAACTTGAAATTCATCAGACTCTCACAGGAGCAGCTGATATTCCTGAAAAGTGAACACAGAAAGGCGCAGATGCTGCAACGTTTAACTCCCTCTTTAATTTGTCAGAATATTTGCAAATAGTTTTCTATGCCCACTGCATAGAGGCAAGCTGAATAAGGACGCATCATATCAGAAGCTTGCCTGTGTTATCCCATATAATTATCTTAATATAATGGTATATAATATAATATGAGTATATGAATAAATAATAAAACATAATAACAATAGTATTTACTTTATTTATTATTTGAGAAGGAGAATAGCTAGTATATTTAATTACAAGTATGGAAAATAAATAATGAAGTGTTGCAAATCACTGTGAGAATATGGCYCAATACAAGAGGATGTTATAAAAGAGAGGGTTTACGTATGTAAGGGAATGTGACAAGAAACAGACTAATGGGTTTGGACGAAAGAAGAAATTCTGGTGCTATCTAGAAACATAATAGCATATCTTTTGTGTTTTAACACTAAAAATTTTAGGAAAAAGCATTAAGTTTAATAAAAACATGTTATGAAACACTGTGCCGTATCTAGGCACAGTGCCATATCTAGGCTGAAGAGAGCTGAAAAGAAACGTTTACAGTGGTATTCAGAACACCTAATTTTAGGTGACTAAGTAAATTCTAGATTAAGAAGCTAGTCACACATGCTGCATATAGAAATGTAAGGAGACATAGTACTGCAGAGGAAAATCCTAACAGTTCTGTATTGCCATCTCTCACAGTCTCTCTCTCTCTGTTTCTATTGAATATAATGGGAACATAAAGATTGCCCTGCTAATTTCATCACTTCAGTAATTAAAATTATATGGAAGAGAATAAACCCTTGGGGTTAAAAGTTGTTTCCAAAACCGCATTGAAAGGCTCTTGTTTTCATTCTTCTGAGGAACAGAAGATTGTTTCTTGTAAGATTTATTCTCATTAATACAAATAMTGTCTTTTCCACTTCGCTCCATTCAAAAAGAGAAAGACAGAATAAAACAAGTAAAAATTTTGTAAAATTGTGGTTTAACCCCAGCCAGTAACTAAGCAGCACGCAACCGCTCGCTCAATCCCCCTGGGTGGGATGGGGGAGAGAATCAGAAGAGTAAAAGTGAGAAAACTCCTGGGTTGAGATAAAGACAGTTTAATAGGTAAAGCAAAAGCTGCGCACACAAGCAAAGCAAACCAAGGAATTCATTCACCCCTTCCCATGAGCAGGCAGGTGTTCAGCCATCTCCAGGAAAGCAGGGCTCCATCACGCGTAACGGTGACTTGGGAAGACAAACGCCATCACACTGAACGTCTCCCCCTTCCTTCTTCTTCCCCCGGCTTTATATGCTGAGCATGACGTCATATGGTATGGAATATCCCTTTGGTCAGTTGGGGTCAGCTGTCCTGGCTCTGTCCCCTCCCAGCTTCTTGTGCACCTGGCAGAGCATGGGAAGCCGAAAAGTCCTTGACTAGTGTAAACACTACTTAGCAACAACTAAAACATCAGTGTATTATCAACATTCTTCTCATACTAAATCAAAACACAGCAGTATACCAGCTACTAGAAAAAAAATTAACTCTATCCCAGCTGAAACCAGGACACCAGTGTAGACATTCACGGTTGTAATGACATGTGGAAACAGTCTATTCAAGGAAAATGTGGTCTGCGTGTTCACAGAATAGAAAAGTTGAAATATTCTTATGAATGACACATGAGACTACAGCAGAGGTTGAACAGTGAGTTAAATGATTAGTACTGAAGTCTCAAAGACATACGTTTCATTGCTGAGGCCTAACAAAAAGGATCAGAGGTATATAAATATAAAGAAAAAACAATTTTTTGTAAATATGATAAGCTTCTTAAGATTTGGAGTGAGAGGAAATAAACACTAGAATGTATTTAAGTGCCAGAAACAATTTCTAAATAGTAAGATGTGTTCAATGAAGTTATATTGTGACATTAAAGTCCTTTGCTATCCAGATATGAAGTAAGGGATCTCAATATTGTATATGATCTTAGCGGAGATGCAATTGCATAGGTAGTGCCATGGAGCTAAGAAAACAAGGGAGAACAGAGCATGGACAAGGAGATCTCGTATTACATTTCTACTCAAGACATTTTACTATCCTTTCCTGGCTGTTTCTTATCTGTAAAATGTCAATGTTTTTTTTCTGCACTCATCAGTATAGGTAAGAAGTAATATATGACAGTGAAGTGTTCTTAAATTTAATTTCCTCCTAACTCTGGAGGGATTGGTACTTAAAACAGAAAAAATAATTCATAGATGGACTTGTAAAATTTTACATTTAATGTATGACTGTTTAGTATTACTGAAGTTCAAGGAGTTGATCACCACTTCCTTAACTTTTTAAACAAATTAAAACATGAAATTAGATCTTATACTAAACTCTTAAGTAAGTGATCGCTTTTCTAAAACACTGAGTATCTAGTAGCTTCCTCTGAGGTCAGCTAAAGCTTCTCAGTTCTCAGCACACTAAACTCTTGACCTGGTTTCTGTCCCACTTTTATTGCCATTTGCAAGGAATAAAGGAATACTGTTTCAATTATTTGTCTTTATGTACATTACATTGAGTGAATTATTGCTAAAGAAATATACAACAGCAACAACAACAAAACCTAGCTATCTTTATATGCACTCTGACTGAAAAAATAATTTTTTCCCCCTTCCCCCCCCCATTCAGTTCCTTCTGCTGTCCTTCAGATTTGAAAGAATTGTTTAACTAGCTGGGCACAGGTAAAAGTTTACCTACTATTGAATCTGGCAACCGCCTTATCTGGTTTGGGTCAAAATGTTCATGTCTCTGCACTGAGGTCTCACAGGCATTTTAAGACCCTTGAGCTATTTTCTTTCCTTTCTTTTCGATCTTGTGTAGCTGATACTGAGCTCCTTAAGCTCAGTTTGGCAAGAATCAACACAAATTTCATGATTGAGCTTCAGTTTTCATATCAATGGAGAAATTTTGGCTAGGGGATGTATAGAAAGCTGAAGGAGGAGATTCTTCTTGGGTATATTATTCTGCATTGCACAGAATAAAGCAATGAACTCCAGTATCTCAAAACTRTTCTGCAGTTCTCCACATATATGTTAAAATAATAGCCTTCTCCATCACTGTTGATGGAGATGTTGAAATATAAATATGCAAAATTTTATATCATTTTTTAATCCAGTTTTATTTCTTGTCTTTTTAGTTTATAAAAATACCAGTTGACCAATATAACATTAAACAGGAATTGACTTTATGAACACACATTTATAAACAGATGTGCCTCATGTCATACCCTAAAAAGCAATAGCATTAGTGCTTATCAGGCTCTGAGGACAGCATATTCCAGAGATAAGTGCCTTTCAATGCAGATTACCTCCACAAGACATTCTGATTTTTGTATACTCACCGTGATTCTCCATCTTGTTCTGTCACTCACTTTTGTACACRGATAAAATTCTTCATTCTGAGGTAATTTTAAAGCATTTTATGCATTTGGTTGGCAGAAGAATAGTTCACTAGATGTCAAAGAATGGAGAATTAAATTAAAAACTATTAAACATTTCCATTAGTCTCAATCATTGTGGCAAGAGGTTTTATTTTTCCAGACTTTGCACATGATTCTAGGAAATATGAGAATATTCCACATCTAGAATTCACTGCATGAAGTTCCCTCAGCACATTGAAAATTTTCACAAACAAAATGAGACCAACAGAATGAGAAACAACCAGGTGTTTTCCCATTGCATTTTATGTTTTATGGAAGAAATCACTCCAGTTTTCCTCCTTTTAGTCTGAACTATTCACTTGTTCTCAGGAAATGTCATCCCAGCATTATTTAGCTTTCCACAGGAAAGCTAAATTTGTATTAATGATCAAAGAAGTTGATGAGAACATATCATTAGCACAGCAACAGAATCACCTATTTATTTACTGAATAAAGTTTCCCTTTAGAGAAGTCTGCAGTTTATCCAGGGATTAATGACATAAACAGAAATGGAACGAAGGTAAACACCAAATTTTATAAAATGCATACAGAAAGCTTGTATTTAATAAGATGGGGAAGACAGGATAGGAGCTGTGCTTCCTGCTGTGAGTTTGTTCATTTGCCACCAATACTTTAAGATTTACTAAAACATTGTATTAGCTATTTGTTTTATCTCGTTTACTTGTATAATTGTTGTTTGTTTTTTTTTTTTTTTCCTTTTAGTGGGCAAGCTCCTTGGGGCAGGCCTTTGTGTTCTCTGTGCCTATATTTCTGCAGTGCTTAGCAGAATGAGTCTCCAAGCATTCAGAGCCTCCAAACCACGATTGCCATTATAAATAATCAGTCAGCTCAAGCTTCTCAGCAGAATACACAGCACTAATTTACAAACACCACCACCACCACACACACCCCTTCTTTTCCTGAAGTGAGGAGAGGAGGCTGAAAGCTGATACAGAATACAGAAACCAGAGGATTGATTGGATTTGGCAATCCTTCCCTCTTTTAGGGAAGAGAAAAGTTGAAGGTAGTGTTTATAGCTTCCTGAATAGGTYCTGCTGCTAAGCAGTGATTGCCCTCCCTGTGCAGCAGTTTCCTCCCTGACAGCTGAGTAGTAAGCCTGTCTTTTCACATCTCTGTTTTGGCCAAGTAGACAATGGCATGTGAATGCTCTAAGTAAGCCTGTGAATTGCATAATAGCTCTGTAAATAGTAAATAAAATTATGTGTCATATCATATTATCCTGAAATTTCAGGGGCAAYGTGCATTTTTTAAATTTTCCTTTGAAAAAAAATATTTGTACACAAAGATGTTTGATGCTTTCTTCCCAGTCATTGGAATACAATATAGAAATTTCATAACTTTGTTACTTTTAGATTGTTCCAAACTCTTGTATGATCTTAGGAAGGAAAGGGTAGAAAGTCTTTTCTGTGTTTTATATCTCACTCCTTGAGAGCATGGAAATTACAGGGAGAGCTCTGTTTGTGATTTTTAACTGTGAAAAGGAGAAAAACTAGGAAAGTGTTGAGCCAATGCACTAGGCCTCCTTTAGCAAATTGCATTAAGAAAGAGTCGGACATCAGGGAGCTTGCAGAAAGGATTTGCTTCCTCAGATTAGTTTTCCCAGTTTCCTTACTGTTGTGTTCCCCTCTGCTATGATGACTATTTTATTTGTAAAGAAAATAACCAGTACTTCTAAAGTCTGAAATAGACTTTTTCATTTAATAGGAGATTGTAAAAATAATTAACAATTAATGAAATAATGTCCACTGTACAGCAAGGGCAGTATATCCTCACTACATTTCAAGATAGTACATTTTTATTATGATGATGATTACTGTTATGTATTATGCACATTTTTTTTCCCTGTGGTTACCTAATCTGTTTCATATGAGAAATTAACTTGACCTATACCCTATGCTCTGTTTCAGCATATTAATTTTCAGATAGGGTACTGGGAAACCTTTCCTTAATTTTTTTCATAGAAAATACATAAATAGGTTGATGGAGTATAAAGACAAAAATTTGAATTAGAAAAAAATTAAGCTTAATGATAGAAATCTTTTCTTAACTTCACCTTGGATGCATGAAGTTTACTGAATCATATATAGACTAGATATCAGCAATCATAGTGAAAGAACAATTGTATTCAACAAATGCATCCAACTCATCCATATTCTTTTCTTTTTTTAGAGATCATCAAAGTTGATATTTTCATCCACAGGTCAAGAAGTAATTAGTTACATATGAAATAAGATCTTGATTTGAATTCATATTGCTGTTGTGGAAAAAAAGAAAGTAGCTAACTTTTGAATTAACACTTCTATAAGTAACTTAAGGATTTATCTCATTTATATGAATGAATAAATACATAATTTATCTATATCTTATGTAGTAATATTGGACTAAATTGCTGATTATTAGTTTCAACACGTCCTTAACATCTTCAATTTTGGACCTTAGATTTGAATAATATTTATACACAAAAAAAGTACTCTGATTTTTATACTATAACACAATATCTATACTTTGTACAATTAATCTTTAATGTTTTAAAGCTGTAGCATATAACCTTGGAAAATTGTTACTCTAGAGGAAAATAATTTTATTTCTTAAAGACCAGTTTCATTTCTTTTGTTTGGAGTTAAATTTTATATCTACCCTCAGGGCCTTACAGATTGAAACAGGTATTGGACCTTTATGTGGACATAGACCTACACAAAGCTAGATTTTGTAAAAGTAAAACAAGCATTGTTAAAGTACACATAATTCCTGTTTATAGATATATAATATATTAGTACATATCATGCATATTTCTCATACATCAAAATTATTTAAAATACAAAATTGCTTAGTTCTATATTATATCAGTGGAAAATCCTTTGTTACACATATATCTGCCTCTGTATATCTTTTATTCAAAGGTAACAGACATCACTATGAGTAAATAGTACRTGTTTAGTAGTTTTATTTGCACACATACACATGCACGTGCCATACCTACATGTGCCTGCTGAAATCACACTAAAGATCAACATAAACTGTCCACGAAATTCAGGACTTCTTTGTGTTTGTGTCCTTATTCACACTACTTCAGTTTTCTGCTGAATATGAGCCTACTTTAAGAAAATGCTAAGTGCCACTCAAGTGGGTATGATACTCACGAAGTTTTAATTATGCACTTATTTAAACATGCTGCTACTTTTCTCCTAAATTAATATTTTTGTGCACATTGTTAATCAGAAAAGTGAGGGCTTTGCTGTCTTACATTCTTTTCCAAAGGAATTCAGATTCCTTGCAGGTAAATTTTACAAGGTGTTTTAGAGAAATATTGTAAGAATGTCAGTCCCATGTCCAAACCTTACCTGAGTGAACATATGGATCAACTATGAACTCTGACATACAACAGACAAGCTGTAAACTGCCATAGAAATTATTGAAGTCAAGAGCCAGAGGATAGGAGTAATATCTTGACATCCAGCAGAGAGTTTAAAAAAAAAAAAATTTGCTACCATGTTAAAAACTAACTAAAATTATGTTTCTTTGTCAAATCACAGAATATTAACCAACCTGCAATTTTCAATTTTCCATTTTCTTATACCAACTAGAAACAGAATCCTTATAAAACTTAACCTCATGTCAGGTACTAAACTTATTAAGTATTAAGAAGATTTAAATAATCCGTCTTATAGCTAAACTTAGTTCACATTTCAGAGATAATATCTTCCTATATTCTTCTCCCATGTTGAACAAATTAAACAGACCTTCAATTAGAAGTGCTCCTGGCACTAAACCAGAATATTGATAGTTACTGAAACAATTAAAAGCAGAAGGATTAACATTTGGGGAAAAAAAGTAAAGGAAAAAAAAAGATTTGTGTCCCTCTCCTATGTGATTTTATATTAATTTTGCTTTTAATTTTCACCAAAGACATCAAGTATCTTTAATGAAATGTTTCATTCTCACTAAAATACATAAACCATCTTTACAAACACACTCTGTCTATCAATCTTTCGTTTTGTTTTGTTTTTTACTTAAACAGAGCAGCTCAGGAAAAGCAATGGCATGAGAATTTTATGAAATTTAATAGTCAATTTAACAGTCAACATATATTTTTCTTATATTTTCTTTTTTTTTAATCAGTGTTGTTAATCAGTGATGTTATCAGTGTTGTTAACAGAATATTAAATATACTACTGCAACTTGATTAAGTTCGTATAGCACATCAAGTGGAAATTTTCACCAGTTGGCCTTTTTCCTGAATTGCTGTGGTATCAAAAAAATGCTTAGCATGCAATTTGATGGTACAGTTGTGTAACCTGAAGGCTAGCTGCTGCAGAAAAGGGCAGTCCTCTGTCTACTCTTCATGCTGGCCACACATTTCCCCCCTCTCCCTTATATTTTGTACCAGAACAAAAACTTGCCTAAACGGTTGGTGAACTGTTTGAGGGAGTTAAGTGGCATAAAGGGGGTTTTTATCTTTTTTTGGGTCATAGCAATTTTGTAGGAGCTTAACTCCCTAAATGGACTCACTGAAGGATCAGACCAGAGAATAATTAGGGAGTAGGAGAGGGGAGGGCAGAAACTCTTTTTTGACAGTAGAAACATAGGAAAAAAAATGGTTGGAAGAGACCGTTGACCATCATCTAGGCCTGCCTCCCACTCACAGCAACGGGTTGGGAGTAGCTAGTCAGTAGATTAGTTTAGCTGTAATATCAGTCAACACTTTTTGTTAAAACAGCACAAAGTGGTTGTATCAGTATTGGAGAAACTTGCCCGCATGGCAGATTGTCCATCATTAAATCACAAAGCTGCAAATCCTGCTTATGCAGCAGTTCTGTATCAGACATAGCCTTGCTGCAACTGTATGGATACAACTATACATTATACTCTTCTATGCATTAATGCATCTAGTCACTTAATGCAAATGCAGCTATACAGCCAGAGAATAAGCAAGGATACTGAGAGGGAGACAGAGAATATTTTGAAGAAAGAGCTAAGAAACCTAAAAAGGAGTTCTAACAAGGAGTTCCTACATCCCATCCATTCTCACCATTCAGCCCTAATGTTTTTCCCCATCTCGAGGAGGCTTTTGCCGGAATGGGCAGGGAATGCCTCTGGTTAGCTTATCTTCTTAATTCAGGGCATTTGTATGACAGCTACATAACAGGAGAAAAAACCAAAGCCATTATACTGTCCTGCTGAAAATGGTTATCATATATCTAGGATTATTATCAGACAAAGTTTCTTTTTTTCATGACTCAGAACAAGCTGTGGAAGCTTAGCTCATGCATGAGTCTCCCTTGTAATTTATATCTGAGATAACTTTGGTRTTAATCACTGTATCTGATTCTCCTTTTCTTCTACGTTTATATAAGCAACTTATACACTAGTGATTATTCTGTCTTCCTCCCTGAAAGAATATAAAGATATATATTGAAATAAATTGTATTAAAATATTTTGTAACAGATGGAATATATCGAAATAATTTCTAGTGACAATTAATCTTTTGCTATTGTGCTGGTACAGTATATGACCTCTGTGATTATACATTATATATCTTTAGGGCGTAGATCATTGCTTCATTTTATTTATGTTCCTCTCAGCCTGACTGCATATTACAAGCACTCTTTCTTGCTAATTAACTCCAGTGATCCCTTTAAGTCCTGATTAAGTTCTATTATTAAATTATTAAGACCTTTCCCTAGTGTCCKAGGTTTTTTCCCTCTAATTTTAGATGACTTTTGGAAGCAATAAATATTCTTATGAAATAATTTTTCTCTTTTTTTCATCTGCATATATTTCAAGACTGTCAGGCTGGCAAAGTATTAGAGTTAGAGCRTATAAAATAAGGGATTTCACCTGGAATAACTTTGAAATATGTTTATGGTGATATTTTCATATTCTAAGTTATCTAACATTATCCAATGGATTGTAGCAAATTTTTAATTCCTAGACACGGAAGCAAAAAAAAAAACCAAACCCACAAAAATCCTATTAAGAAACCCTGGACTTCTTTTCAAACACATGGAACACTTCATGCTGTAGAATTATTTGCTGCAAAAGAAAAGTTTTTGAAAGATAGGTGCATATTACAGTACACTTTCTTTTAGTTCTTCGTGCTTTGTTTATTCAATGTCTTTGTAGAAAGCAAAGGTTTGCATATATGTAAGGGAGGAATAAAAGACACAACCGTGTAATGAAAGTACTCCCTCACACACACACACACGTATATGTACACATGCACACTCACTCATACTCATTGCCTCATATATACTATCATCTCCTATATATTCCTCTGTCAACTTAAAAAGATAATGTTAGTAGAGAATGAATAGGACATCAAAATTGTAACATTATTTAGAGATGAGGAATGAAAACATAAACATTTGAAAATAAAGTTTTAAAATTCAAAACAATGATATAATTTCATGCAGAGTAGATACAGTATATACAAATCAATGTTTTATTTTGTATTTTGCCTAGACCTCTGCAAAAAGAAGCAGTTTTTGACAACACCAAAAACTGGAGGAAARAAAATCTTTCAAAATTTGGGGATGAAAAAACATAAGCGTCAAATTATTTTTTTTCTTTAAAAAATTCATTCTAACTTAGAAGTGTAGCTTTTTTAAACAAGCACATTAATTCTAAATGGAAAGAGATTCAAGTTTTTTACAAGTGAATGAAACAAAACAATCATTATAGGAAACTGCTTTATAGACACTGGAGCATGAGGATGTTCTATATTAATATGCAGATAACATATATGCAATTTAGAAGAACCATAAGATAATTTTAAGACGGATTTCTTTAAAAAGTAGATAGAAAAGAAAAATAATTAATAGAAATTAAGATTCTTTTAAGAAAATACTTTAACGATTCTTTAGACTTTTGTGGGTCCCTATCAGCTGTGTGGCACTGATTAACTTTCCAAGTTTGGAAACAAACAGCAAAGGTCTATAATATTTTAAATTACCTTTTGTAGTAGGAAGAGTTAAGCATGAAAGAAGGCTGTGGCAGGAGGAGCTGATCTATAAAGACACAGTTTGGTTGTGACACCCAAAAAAGAAGATGTGAGATAAAACATATATGCAAACCTTTTGGAAAGTTTTAAATTTAAGTAATAGGAAATGTGTTTAATGCTTACTTTTAGTCCTTTATTTTCTTTAGCTTATTGTTTATGAGTAGAACAAATTAGGTAATGAATCATTTTAACTTTTGATGTACCTGTCCTGACTTAGAACTACACAAACTGTAAATTGGAGAAAAATTCATTCTGAATCAATGAAAATATTTTTGTCAAATGTAAGCAGAATATTGTTGTCAAATTTTGATTTCTTTTCTCCTTTACAGTTGTATCCAATAGTCAATTTATGCAATATTCTAAATAAAAATACCATTTTGAAAGGGAAAATCAAAACACTTTTTCAATAAAATATCCATACAATGCTTTTGAATTCAATTATAAACCCTTTTTTTTCCTTCTGATGCTATTTACTAATTGAAAGTATCCAACTGTGAATGTTTTCAGTTAATGCAAAATACTTTTTATGAAAACTTAATCCCTTTACAAAGATATTGTCCATTTTATTTTTGAGTAACTGTATTCAGTACTGCTTGTAGGTATCAGTACAGTTCCACAGATGTTTTCAAAGCAGGCTGGGTAGTCTTTGCTGAGTTAGGTTAAAAATTGGCCAGGAGGATAATCTGGTGATGACCACAGCCCTGGAGACTAAATTATGTAGTTTTATTCAATGACATGGACAAGCAGATAAACACTTTTCTTTCAGAAAACAGAGGCAAAGAGACATTTGGGGGAGGAGCAGGGGATGGTGAGAAGAGTCAACTAAATTTTAGACTAATAGCATAGCTCCTTGTACGTAACAAGACTCCGATGAAAGGTTCCTTTTGATTTTTAAGGGTTGCTTTTTATTAATAATTATTTGGACTTCCTGCAGCATCTTTATTATAATGAATGTCTTAAAACACCAACTGAAATTGGTATGTTAGTTTTACATCCCTATCAAACAGCCTAAGCAACTTCCTTTAAGAATTGCTGTTTTTCTGGTTCTTCTGCTTTAAAATTTTAGCTTCAGCTCCATTAAATGACCTGCTGTAAACTTTGGTTTTTGAATTCCAAGTTTGCCTTTGTGAAGTCAGCACAAATAAAACCACATGTACACATTTAAAACAGTAATAGGATGTGACATGACAACATGATTCAATCATGTAAGATGAGAGTTGTATAGAAGGATCAGTCTTGCATTTTCTCATCTTTCCGAATGGCTGTTGCTTTTAGCAGTTCTTTCATTGAAGGAGGTGACCTCTTTAGCCTTACACAAAACCAGATAGGATGTTGGGAGTAATTTCCAGAAAAAGCAAATTCTGGTCTATTAGAGTAACTGGGACTTAAAGAAGGTTAAATATTAGTAGTCTTAAAAGGTATAAGACCTACTGTAAGGAATACATTTCTAATTATATAAACTGTAAAATCTGGCACATTACAACACYGAAATATTTATTTATCTCTGTCTCTTGCTTCTCTCTGGCTCTTTTCTACTTTTGATTTTATTTTTTATTATTATATCTTTCGCTTTGGCCTAACAGTCATGCAATACATTTGATCAGGCCTAACAGTCATGTATTGTATTTAATAATTCACACTGAGAGTCCAAGTGACCAAGGCTATAAAAGCTGAAATACACCTGAAGTAACCACAGGAAACATTTGTCTCCCTCCATAATAGCTCCCTGGTTTACACTATGGTGGCACTTTCCTGCTGGTCCACACTACCAGGTGATAACACCTCTCGCTGTTTAGCAGTGAATTGTGGATATGGGAAACAAAGTTTCGTTTGGGCACCCTTTATCTGCTTCAGGAAGGAAGGATTAAGCAGCTAATGGTTTATTCAGTATCCTGTCATTATTAGCCCTCCCGACCCAGGAAAATTCATAACCTGATTTGCAACCCAGACATTTTTTTATGGTGCAGTCATGAATTAATTGTGTTTGAATGAGAATTGAAGCACAAGCTGATGAAGAATAAGTAAAGATATATTGAAAAAAGTTATGCATCCTGACACACCAGCTCCAGAGATCACATTGAAGATCAAAATGGCATAACATGCCTAATTTACATAAGAGACGATTTCTTTTCCTAGATACTGCTGAAAAAAAGAGTGGTTTCCTGTAAATATGTTGAGTTGATAGAAAACCTGAGAGAAAACAATTTTCATTTGCAGAAACACCAAGTTTTATGTGAATGCCTTGCAAAGTGCTTTGCAGTGATTGAAAAATTTTACTCATAAAAATCCCTGACATCTGTTATTACAAAATAACAACAAAAAAGTTAGGTAAGCAAATGACAGGAAATTAAATCAAAGAATGGAAACAAAGTATATTTTGAGGAGGATTCGGGAAAGAAATTGGAAACATGAACAATAAAAGTATGCAGGGTGTAACCTTTTTAACTAGTGAACAATCTATTTAACTTATTTGACTGCTTTACATATGTAAAGTGTAGCTCGTGTAAASCAAAATTGCTGCATTTTTTTTACTTTTAACACATAAAAACAATGAATTAAACTACACCATGTCACAGACAGATTGTATCGGCTTCAGCAAAGTTCTACCGGGAGTAGACTGCCTTGTAATATTGCAAAATGAATGAACCTCCCTGGATCTATAATTGYTAACATCCTTCTCTGCAAATCCCTCTTTCGGCCTTCTGGGTTTAGTTTAACCTTAAAATTGTTTTATCTTTTGTAAAAGTTAACAATGGTGAACTTTCTTCCAGACCTTGAAGGACACATCCCTGCCCATAGCAGGGGGGTTGGACAAGATGAGCTTTAAAGGTCCCTTCCAACCCAAACTATTCTATGATTCTATGATTTTAACATGGATGTTTGTTTTTCTTTTTTCCTTTTCTGATTATATGTTTAAAACATACTCTTTTGAAATACTGCCTTTTGTTAAAACTTCTTTGTATTCCTATAGAACACAGAAATAGTTCATTACTAGCCCTTCAAAATCTCCATGTAGTTAAATAATAAGTAAAGTTGGTAACAGTTTTCATTTGGGATAGTCTGTTGTACTTCCGTCTCCRTAGAACTTCTGTTGGGAGCAGCAGAAACTACTTGTCCTTAGTAGAAGCAGTTATTTTCAGCTGGTTTTGTTGAGAGAAATGTGGGAGACTACACATGTGAGAACATACTGCACTCTGTTGGCAGATTGTACTTTAAAAAGAATTTCTTCCTACAGGTGTCAACTAGATGATTTTTTTAAGCTTCCATATTTTCATAAGTGAGAGTAAAAATTCAAGTTCTGGGCCTGGATTGAAGAATTCTGAAGAAGCAGCCAATTCCTACACATAAGGCTTTCTAATAGAACTTTTGAAATAATCTCTTTTACGAAGTATTTTGTTTTGAGAGATKTAAGATTTCATTTTATGCTTCAGTTTCTTTTATTAAATCATATCATGTCCCCATATTTGCAACATATTTAAATTTAGGCCCGGGCTTGTGGAATAAAATCTCATAAAGGATTGTAGTTTCAAAATTTGTTCTACCAAACTGAAGTGCTTAAAATATCTCCAGCAGTAATTTTAGCCCGTGAAGTATCTGAACTGTCCTGAGAAGTATACCTGTATCTGCCGATCATACAAGGGTCCTAAGCCAGATGTATGTACTGAGAACCTAAATTTTGGAGTTTGCTGTGATAATTGAGTTTTTGGCATATGCAATCATAAAGTATGAGTGCAAAATTTTGGGGAGATTTTAGGGATTGCTTAAGATGAGAAGGTTRGTAATGATTGTATTAATATACTCACTCTGGCACTGGTTATCTGTTTACAGAAAATTATAGCAATAATACTGTATATCATGCTGATAAGGAAAATCTTTAATGTTCTAGAGGGTTTTGTGCTAGTTCTAGGATAAAGTTATAAAACAAAGCAGAATTATTCTAGCTTGCCCAAATTGTGAACAAGGTGCCCTGTATTACATAAAGGTTACACCCAAGGCAGCATATAAATTCATTCTAAAGCATAAAATGAATCAGGTTTGCTGAATTTAGAATTAATAGAGAACATCTGTTTTCCCACAGTTGAATGGTAACGCATGCTGGCTGAACATAATCATGAAGCAAAACCATGTAAGACATCTACAGGCAAAACTGCAGAGGTTTTTAAATTCATGCATACAAGTAGTCTCATAGGCCGAACACAAYTAAGTACTTTATTGTGTCATTTTCATTAATTTATGTAATCCAGTTCCCTATCTTAAGTTTTGCTTGTGGAAATGATGAAATTGTATGTTTGACTTTGAGAAATATAGAATCTAATGAAGAAGACTGTAAAAACATATAATTCAGAAGCACAGCAGCTTTGGGGTGCTCAGTAATCTTTATTACTCTTTATATTAACATTCATTTTATCAGCAGAGATATTTGGCATAATATATTCCTAATTGTCCAACTTGTTACAGCTATAGAAGTTGAGRTTATACTGAAAATTTCTCTTCCAGGAAACCTGGCTTCTTTTTAGACAGTGCATCCCAGGAAAAAAATGTACGACTAGTATTTGGAACTACTTTTGATTTTTGAAGGAGGTTTTGGATAAGATGACATACTTTGAGTTTCATTCTTGCTGTTTAATAAGCCAGAATAATAAATGCTCTGTAGATCTCCATAGTTCTAAGGGTACTGGTAAGAAAAGAGTTGCAGAGAAAGAAGTTTTCATTGACAGAATAGTTTGCTTGAAACCTCCTCATGAGCAAAAACCTCCAGTTTTTCTTCAATCTCCTCCATTACAGCTTCAAGGGTTCTGAAAAATTTCAGGAGAGCAAAGAGAAATTGCTTTACAGGTTTATCTCCTGAGGAATACAACATTTGCCCTGAGGTAAGGGACCAGGAGGAGCACACTGTWACACACCATACGTGCATAGGTTTCTTTGGGGGGAAGCCAGAATGTCTTAGAAGAGAAAGTGGAGATTTCTCCTAGACCATGTCCCCATCCTACTGCGACATAGAGTCAGGGCATAATTTCAGAGTGTGGGGAATATTGAATCCAGAAAAGTTTCTGAGTCTGGTTTGTTTAGATACAGTCTTCAACTGAAGGAATGGTATTTGAAACAGTAGTTATCATATAGACTGGAAGGGAGATTACTGTACTGGAAACCCCGTTTCCAACAGACCCCGCAGAAAGCTAAAGAGCTATGTACATAGATGTAAATTAATATATATAATATTAACAAGGTCAGAATCACGTATTCTTTACCTTAAACATAATGAGACATCTTTTCATTGCATGTATCTCTGGCTGCTGTAGGTTGTCTTGTATCTCATCCATCAAATGCAAAAGACCAAAAAAATGGCRTGTTTGACCAACCTGATGGTCCCCTGTTATACATCTAAACTTCAAATTTGTATTCAACCAGTTGGATATGCACATTGGCTGATACAACAATTGTGAATTAGAGGAACTCATCTAGAAAAGATTCTGGGCCAAGGACATCTACATCTTACCTCTKTTATACTTCTTATATAATAGGAGATGAATCATATTTCACAAACTCATATTTCTTTTCTTTGGCTGTAACAGGAAGCCTAGAATGACCTGCTTATATATTGGTGTTTACACTGACAGAGAAGTTTTAGTTTAYGATGTAGTCTGGCACCATTAGTCTTTAAGCTTTTGCTGGTGTTCATTCAAGCTACTTTTCTCCCTATTAAATGAGAAAATAATTTGTTTGCCTAGTYCTAGAATTTTGATCAATATAAATTTGCTTTTTCCTTCAGTGGTACTTCTGTACAAGTCAGTTTGTAGAATCAAATGTGAAATTCTTGGGTTTCTTTGGTCTTTTTTACTGGGTACTTCAATGTCTCTTGGATTCCATAATCCATTCAACACAATATTCTTTCATGGCTGCTTTTTCTTTTTCTTCTTTTGCACATTGTATATAAAATGAAATAAACCAATTCTCACCTGATTCTGAGCATTTGCCTATTGACAAGTTGACATCATAGCCTATTTATAGTTTCAGCAAATTAATTTAATACACCCTCTACTGTAAAGTTTGCTATTCCTTTTTACTATTAATTTCAGTTAACTAGGTCTCACACACCAAGATGATCAAAGATATCCCAACCCTTAAATTTAAACAGATAATAATGAGTTAAGAAAAGTCATAAAAATAATATCAAGGTGTGATGGCATGATAAAAGTTATTACCCCAGATGAAGTTCTTATGAAAATATAATTTTAAATATTTTAAAATGAGTATCCAAATTTTCTGGTTTGGATAAAACACTGGAAACAAACAAACAAACAAACAAACAAAAAGCTTAAGTGAGGAAATATGTGAACAGGTCATTTTCTTGCTGTTTCTTAGAAGCCCCAGCATAGGCTAAATGGTCTGTGACTTGGATGCTTCATTATTCAGCAAGAGTGTGGATCTGGGTCATCTTGTGCCACATCACACCATTGATGTAGCATCTTTTGGAAACATGAGTGCTTTTGGAAACATTAGTATTCCAATTCTATAATGTCTTCCCTGGTCTGAATTCTAGTTTCATTTATGTCCCAAAGTCATAGGGCATCAACATTTCTTCTTAAGATGCCTAAATAAATTATAATACCAGAGCCTTAGCTGATTTATAATTCTACTACTTCAACTGATGAGCAAATCCATACTTTCTGATGTTTTACATTAATGAATCTCAGTGGGTGTCCCAGGGTGCACAGAAACAGTTGAAATAATTAGAAAGCAATTTCCACATGATTCTTCTCCTCTCCATGGGGCATTCAACAGAATTTCCTTAAAGCAGACATTTGGAAAAGAGAACATTGCTCTGCTAGGATTACAAAAATTGCTAGCTTTCACAAAACTCTAGAAATCATAATATTTTCTATTTAAAATTGATTTGGATAACATATCAGTCATAGTGAGAGAGTGGTTGTTTTTTCCCATCTTCATTATTCCCTACACATAYAATTTCCACAAAACCGTAATAGAGAAATAAACTCAAATGCTTACTTACAGTATAGACATTATTAGTTCCAAAACTATTCCCATTTTTTCTTTCTCAGAGCTGTAGATTATTTCAGAAGGAAAAAATATCAACAAATTCCATGACTAAACATTTTTAGAGCTGCTTTTTGGGCTTGAAGAGAGTAAACGATTGTCCCACTCTCCCCTTCAGTGTGCCTCAAGCCTGTGTGAGGYAAGATGTCACCAAATATGCAAGTATGGAGGAGAGCAGATCTCCTACCCTACCTCCTTAAGTGCCCACAAGTCTTTTGCAGACTCTGGTCATTGTATGTAATTTAATTAAAATTAATATGAAAAATAAATGTTTTTGTAAAAATAGAAAAATAGCAAAAGTTACAGAATAGCAAGCAATCGCTATTTTATTGTCAGAAAAACATGTTAGTATAAGATTCACTACAAGAACCGTGTGTCCTATTGTCCTTGTCCTTGTCCTTGTCCTTGTCCTTGTCGAACTTGGGTATTTGTGTATTTTTTTAGTTAATGATCTTGAATGGTTTTTCCTTCACATTGTACAAAACAATGATGTGGTAAAAAGTACTTGTGCAAATTCTTTGCTGACATGCTAACAGGCTTTGATTACATTCATGACCTCAAGAAGTGGTGTCCCATAAATGTCCCTGAAATTGTAACTTTTTCTTTCAATGGCTGTTTAATAAAGTACTTTTCTGAATACGTATATATATTTAGAGTGCTTGCTTTCACTGCTTTCAAGTGCTCTGCTTTCTGTATTGTCCCGAGCTTCTGCAACATTATATGAAGATGTCCTTGATTTTTTGTTGTTTCCCTGAGTGCCTCATATTTTAACTCACTGAGTACTGCAGAAGTCAAGGACTACTGTGTTTCATTCTGGAGCTGAACCTAGAGTGCAACTGCATTTCAGCAAGTTATATGAAATGTCTCACATACTGACTATATGCATGTTACCAAGTTATGCCCAGACCTAGAATGTGACACCTGAAAATCACAAGAAGGGTCACAGATATTTTCTAAGGTTATAAGAAATTTGCAGAATATCTGATACTTACAAAAAAAAGCCAGAGAAGGAAAAGAGCAAAAGAGAAAGCTCTGGATCCTAATTATCCACACRGTTTAGTGATTAGTTGTCTCCTCARCTCTGCCTTTTAACTGCTGCAAATACTTAAATCTACCATAAGGGTTAAATTAGCTCTGAGCAGCATGGATGTGAACCAAYTGGTGGTGTTAGGTCTTGATTTTTTACTTAGCAGAACAGAGGCTATCTTTTGTAATATTGGCATTGTCTATATTGTCATCAGGCTTGCTCTCTTGCTTAATAGTCGTTTTAGACAATGAATGAATGAAGAAAAAAGATGAATCTGCACAACTACAGGGTACAGGACTATTTCATACGAAGCACGAGGAAAGTTGTGTGAGACACTATTCCCATTCACAGCACGTTTCAGCCTTGATTTAGAAAGGCCCTCAGGTACATGCTTAACTGGAATCCCTCTGAACTCAATATATTTACATGTGCATAATGTCTGTGGCTGTTACTTGGCAAAGTGTTTTTTCAGTGCATCTGAAGGAGGTATGCTAGGAAAAAACAGCAGTATCTGCAGAAACATTACCAGTCACGACTGTCTCAGACCGACAACAGCAACACAGCGCAGAATGCATTTGCGGATGGCACATGTTGTCTCCTAGGGGTTATTGCTTAGAGAGCTAATGTCCCTATTCTCTCCCAGAGGCTGCGGTGTGTGCCTGAGTGGTATCTCCCAGGAGCAATTCATGCCATGGCAAAATCGTATCCCCGGTCATGTGCTCCAGAGCTTAGTGCCACATAAGGAGGCAGATGCAACAGCACCGTCCCTTTCTCACTGCGCTTCACAGAGATCATGCTTTGTCAGGCATGACATGCTGCAGCCTCTGTGCCCCCCTCAGTAAATACCTATCTCAAAAGCTAGATTTTTCCTAAAGTGTTTTACTTTAGGGGTGCTGTAATTGGATTGCTTACTTTTTGTATTCAATGTTTAAACCACCTTAAACCCATTAAAGTTCAAGTTAGAGACCTGAATTTTACCACACCTTTCCACTTGCCTGGTGCTTGTCTCAGACATGGCTGTGTGACTATATGGTAAAGGCACGGGAGCTTCCTGTGACTTTGTATTCCTTCATGCTTCAGTATATAAACTGCTCTTGTTAATAACAGGAGGAAATTACACACGGTGAATCTCTGTTAATGGCATTAGTGAGCAGTTAATTTGGCATTGTAATTTTCACTGGGGACCTGTTCAAATCAACACAGAAGAGAGTCCTGTTGTTTAGCACTGCTTTGAATGTCTTTGCTGAAGAATTAAGGCAAAGCCTTTCCTTCCCACCCTGATTTGTTTTTGCTGTGGGAGGAGTAAGGACATTTATTGTGATCCATGGARGTTACCGCTCTAGAAAGCTACAAAAGAGCACTTCACCAAAGAAAACAAAGATATTTGTAGAAGCAACAGTGAAATTAGATAGCCTTTTAATCTATTAATCAAAGGGCTTGCAGTTGCATTTCAAGGCAGGTGAAGGAATACTTACTGAACCCAGAAAAATGAATCTACATCCACAGAACTGGGATAGCCGAAAAAGGAGAAAGAAATCAGCGCAAAACCGTTAGCACCTGCCAACTCTTATTAAGAGATTAGAGTGCTTAAAAAGACAGAGAGCAGCTCAATATTTTCTTTWATGTTTCTCTTAGCTGATTTCTCATGCGTGCTGCTGTGCACCACGGTGAAACAAATAGGCCAAATTTCAGCTCCTCAGAGCTGCAAAAATACTTTATGACATAAACAGCAAGTAGYTTCTCTTCAGACTTTATAAGATTGCTTTAAGCAATCTATCTGTGCTCAAATGATTGACACTTAGGAAACTGAGTGAGGCTAAGAGTTGGCAAGAAACACTTTTGCAATGTGACGGTGGAGTTACTTTACACATGAACGCTGAGTGATTTAGGAATTGTTCTGGGTTACACTGCAATATCCTACAATTTCAACACGTTTCCTCTTTAATCAGTGGAAAACATGGTTTTCGAATAGGCTTCTTGGGAAACAGTGATGAAAGCAGCACTGCTAGTCATGCAGATCAGAGCGCGTAAATCCCAGTGAAGCTGAGAGGAATACAGACACATGCTTTAAAATGGACAGAGCTATTTCTGACAGAAATGGGTGGCCCGCTCCACCTGTGAAATGCTAAAACTTGCAGASGGAAAGCCAGAGGTCTGCAGCTGCCAGAGTGTGGGCCACGTGCCGCCTGCGAGGGGATGCTCAGGTGGCCCGTTGCAGTTGCTCCTTCATCACCCTGCAGTTTAATCAGAAGCTAGACCAAACAGGGTTCAGGGGATATGGAACTCAGGGAAAACTGCCGGATTACCAAAAGAAGGGGGTTAGTGCTCTGAGCKGCCTGGGGGCATGCAATTTATCCCTGGTGGGGAGTAGAGAGGGGGTTAAGGGGAGCAGTGCCACCAAATAACAGAGAAGTGGGGTTTGCCGCCCTCTGATATCACCCATGGCTGGGGTGGGACTGGGCAAACCTGCAAGGCTGTGATCCTCAGATGGGCAGGGTGATATGAACCTTTTCTTCCCCTAATTTCTTCCCCTAATTTCTTCCCCTTGCCAGAAGCCAAGCACCCAGGAACACCTCCAGATTCCTGCTGGTTGGGCTGACATGACCAGTCCTAACTTTTATCGCATTTGGCCCATTTAGAAAATAAATAGCTGCTGAACCTAGGTGAATAGTGATATCCCTGAACAGCTCTTCTCTCCACTTCCTGATATTTTTATAGTGTTTATATTTTTTTTATCTCTGAAACTACGCAAGTTGTTCAGTTTTACTTGAAAGCACAGATAATAAATACAGAATATGTAAGACTCTGACTGACCAGAGGTCACGTCCAGGTGTAAAATGCACTTGCACAGAAAATGTAGTTGAAAGAAAACAAAGGCTGCAGTGCAAACAGAAGAACTCTGCAGATAAATAATAATATATATTAAAAAAAAATGTTTTCAATCATCCTAACAGTACTGGGAGTTGAAAGTAATCCATTGTGGTCAAATTAAGAAACCAATGTGAAAACAGCTTTGGTATAGATGGCATATATGACAAAGATTATCTTCAGTTTGTTTCCCCGCTTCCTGTTCTATACTTTGAAGCTATACTACAAAACAAGATTTAACTCTCAGCTTTCTCACTGATCCTTTAGGGCTGAGATAAGCCAAAGTACAGGCCACTTTAGGGCAAAAAGTGAACATGACCTTCTTCAGAATGGAGACAGCACAGGGGACACAGCAAAACATTTAGTAACTGTATAAGTCTCCTGAATGCATTTATAAAAATGTCCCTTTTCACACTCTGAAAAATCATTTGAATATATTGCATAATGATACTGCATATTCCTTGTAATATGGAATGTAAAAGCTCCTCTACAAACATGAAAATCAGACCCTTTAGTTCAGGCCTGTTCAATRAGAAGATATCGAGATATCGATCAGCACCTGGATGTGTGTTGCGATCCCATAATTGGATAATGGCCAGAATACAATGCGGTCCTCAAAGCTGAACAATAATACCTTATTTATTTCCTGGCATGTCTCATTCTTTATTTAAAGCAAGCCCATATTTTACCAAATTAAGCATTAATTTAACATACGTTATTGATCTAAGCTCCAAAAGGATTTAGTGAATTTCTCTAAATTTGCTTTCAATCACCTTGTGCTCATTTTAATTAATTACATTGTGTGCCCTCAGCACTTTTGTCTTTAACTAAAASACAGCAAAGAAAGATTCTGCTTTAAAATCTTGCCTTATCTCTTATATGCTTATTTATGGAAAAGCTTTTGTAAGCGGATGTGGAGCAGTTCAGTCACTGTGAATGAAGTAGAAATAGGCCCCTTCTTTGTGTGTATATGTATTAATTTAATGGATTAATATCAGGCTCCCATATTTACATTTGTTGACCTTTCACTCTCTACTACTGTTTACATATTTGTCAGACATTTTTCGTGTCTCCCTGTGGGTGGTGAGAATTACCCACTGCTGACAATGCCTTTGAGAACTGTGAATTTAGAATTATAAAGTATCTATACTGAGCTGTGCTGTGCTGCAAATCATTAACATTAAACAGTTATCATTAATTTCTGTGATGGAATTATGCTTTAAAGTAACAGCATGATACAACTTATGATTGTTAGTAACAAACTCTTTATCCTTACTTGTCTTTTGCCGCTGCTGGTTTCTTTGTTCTTTAGAAACTTTCCCAACTTGAAGATTTTCTTTCATCTTTTCTACAGAAACAGAGGAGGAACAACTTTTGGAAAAGACCATACAAGTCTAGCAGTCTAGCACATCTTGTGACAGTTGCCATGTCTTACAATTTCTATAAAAATCCACAAAATGTAATGCTTTATTTGAAATTTGAAATTATACTGGTGTAAGATTAATGAAATCCTTTGGTTAAGATAAGAATCTCCTCTTCTGTTAAAAAGCAGTCTATTTCTGGGTTACATGAGAGTTTAGTGAATTTGTTTAAATTTGCTTTCCATCACCTCAAGCTCTTTTTCAGCAATTACCTTACATGAATTTAGTCCTTTTTTTAGGAAGAACAAATATTATTTTTTTAAAATTTCTGAAAAATCTAAGAAAACTGACATATTAAATGATATCAAGCCTCAAACACTGTCTCTGAGTGTGACTGCTAACTGCTATGTAGGAAAGAGTAAACATCGAGTGATAGCATCTCTGAAGTTTAGAGGGTCTAATAGCAATCTAACTACAGGGAGGTCATTGAGAAGACAGATCCAGGCTCTTCGGAGTGAGAAGATAACAGACATAACTTAAAACAAAAGAGGTTCCAAAAGATTATCAGAAAATATTTTTTTCCCTATATGAGAACCATCAGYAGTGGGACAGGGAGGTTGTGCAGGCTCCATCCTTGAGGGGGTTTCAAGACAAAGCCCCGGGCAACCTGCTCTCATCTGACAGGTGGCCCTGCTTTGAGCAGAAGAGAGATCTCCTGAGGCCCTCTCTAGAGATCTCCTGAGGCCCTTTCCCACCTGGATTATACAGTGATACTATTCCATGATTCTCTAGGCATGCTTCAACACCACAATATCATATAGCCTTTAGTGACCATTTCTTCAGTGAAAGAATCTTTTCATTCAGTAAGTGCCTTATACTTTTTGCTCACAAAAATTGTTGTTGAAACCAGATCCTCAGTTTGATTCTTCGTTTTGTGAAGATGAATCCTGAATACACTGTTTTATAAGAGTACATGATAATTAATCTGGCTTTGTGATTTTGCCAGTCTCAATCCTGGGTTTCCAAGTGTTTGGAATAGGTCATGTTAAAACATGACCTTGCATATACTTAAAAACACACCACTCCATGATAGCACTGTCTTTCGTTAGCTACAGGAAATAAAAATAAATAAATTAAATAAATAAATAGTCAGTKATTTGTTCTGTGGTCCAGTAAACAAGGAGATTAAATAAAAATGTCTGTAGAACCTTCAAGAAGTGTAAAACAATTTAAAATTAGCAAAAAGTTGATGAATACAGGTGAAGCAATTAATCATAATGTAAACCAATTGATCATAAGTATCAAAGTGTATAAAAATAAAAACATTGCTCTTGGCTTTTCTTTAACATTTCCTAGCAATTTTTCTTATGCAATTAGTTCCTATCTCTCCTTCCTCGTGTCTTTGCTTATACACTGTTTTGCCATGAATAAGAAGAAGATGAATGAATGAATTTCCCAATAAAATAATAAAAGACATGTTCATCATTACGTTGAAATTTGTGCTTGTCTTTGCCTGTCCTTCAGGAAAAAAAAATAAATTAATCAACTGCCTTCATTATAAGATTTGTCAGCATGATAGAGCTAATATTAATGCATCTTAAATTGAGAATAAATAGCAGGGTTGACACTTATATACAACACTAGAATGTGACAGGATACTGTATGCTGTGATGTGTGTCATTGGCTGATGCAGACTGAACACATTATCCCCAACATTCTTTTTGTGCATAAATCAGTGTAATTATTTAACCTTTAATTTTAAACAACTACCACTTTGGTCTAGCTCCAGCATTTCATTGTACAGGAGTAAGATGGACAGTAGAATTATTTCTGCATCTCACAAAGAGGACTTCCTGATGGGGGAAATTATATAGCAAATTTTGACCAGAAATTACTTTGCACAGTTTGTCGCAAAGTCCTTGGCCTGTCTTTTAACAGGTCATGTTCCATTCAAAAGAAGAATTGTCTGCCAAAAAAGTTTTTCCTGATTTTATGATACAGCACTTTTTGGAATTAGAGTTTACGAGTAATATTGGTACTGGCCAAATTCTAACATATTTTTGCTCTGTTTAGCAGAAGGTTAAATTTACACACAAAAAGTATGTTTCCACTTCTCTCCCCTGTGTCCAGACCTAAAGTCACAGAACACAGAGTCTACTTGCTTGTACAGATACATGCTCTTTAACAGAACAGTCATATTTGAAAAAAATAAAAAAAATCACAATATCTAATTTTCCTTATCATAAGCTTCTTTTTGTAAGGAGAATGCCACATTTCCCAAATACAGACATCTCATTGCATTCTGTGATTCATTCACTCCATGATCTGTGGATGTAAGGCAAGACTCCCCAGTAAAATCAATATTAATAAACTTCCTTTACTTATTTGAGTCTATTTCCTATCTTTAGAATTAGTAGCAGTTTATCAATAGAATGTGAATTACTTGTATCCCCTAATACAGGAGTTTAGAGTAGGGGAGGATAATCTCTCTTAATCTCTGCATCCCTAGGGTAGTAGATAGGCAGGCTCTTTCAGCAAGTGAGTCATAGGAGAAGTCAATGTGTCTCCATTGATTATACAGAAACCACAGAAAGACGATCCTGGCACCTGAAGTGCCCAGTTAGTAATGCTTCATTGACATTTAAACAGATATAATCTTCGTGCAACACAAGTACAGCCTTGCTTGAGCTAAGACTAAGACTTCCTTTTAGAAACTGAAGGCATGAATTCCACCTACACTTCCCTTTCCTACAGCTAGACCATAGCCTAGGGTATTTGGTGCGACCTTTCACAAAGTGTAACAAGAGAGATTCATGAAAAAATAATTCAATCATATTTGACAAAAAAAGATCCAAAATGAGAGAGTAAATAATTGTTTAGAGACTTAAATAACTAAAGCTTTAAATTATCAAACCAAAAAGAACTTTCTATCTAAGAAAGCAGGAATCATCAATTCAATTGCAGTCAATGAGATCTGTGGTGTTTTAACACCCATGAAGACAAGATGACTGAAAACAGATTTTATTTTTAAAACTTCAGCCATAGACTTCTCAGTAGTCTGCTTCAGTATTGGATTTTGCCTGTCACAGATAATTCCTAAGTAGCGTGTCTGGGCCCTGATTCTGACCAGGAATTGTGGCCCCTAGACAAGGTTGTGAACAAACAGTAATTAAATATGAGTGCATTTAGTGCCAGTGAACAAGCAAAAGAAATGAAAGCAAAATATGAAGTAAAAAAAAAAAAAATTCAGATAACACAGCATGGTTGGGAACTAATTTAGTATAAGTCATTAAGAAGGAAAAAAGTAGACAAGGGAGATTTGCTGAGTTTCCAAGCAGCTTGTTAACATTCATGAGAGTGGATCTTAAGGAATTATCGTGTCACACAGCTAGTTCATAGCCTAGATGAAGGATTCTGTATGTCAATCAATGAAACTGTAATCACCCAAAAAAAGAGATGTCTGAGGCTGGTTTCTGAGATTAACCAACTTTGAAGGAATTTAGAACTTTAAAGGCAAAGGAGCACAGGAGCTTAATGTATTATTTTCTAATTCTGCTAAAGAGGAGAACTTTTTAAGAAGACACGCAGGCTTGCCATTATAAAGATCATTATTAGTAAGGGTGAGATTCCCAGCATGAAGAAGCGCAGCTGATCACAGAAAAAAATGGATTTGGTTCTGTGTTCTTTTCCCATCCTATATTCCACAAAATACCATTATATACAGCACAGGTAGACAGACTATGCTGCCAGTGCTGACTTTCCAAGATGTCTTTGATATTCATAAAGACAGCATCTTCATTAAAAAAAAAAAGAATAAAACCTGTCAATATGAGAAGAAATACAGCTTCACAAAAGGATAATTAACTAGGTCACAGGCTAGCAAAGAAAGATCTGCAATTATTATGTTGAATGCATTTAGGAAAGAGGCATTTTGACAAAGTCACAGCAGAGCTTCCAGACATAACAAGGTTTGATTAAGGAACAAAAATCATCACAAAATGTCAGTGAAAACTTAAAAATAGTTGTATGTTCAAAAGTTTTAAAGCATCTAAAGTTCCAAACCGAAATGTAAAGATCAAAAATAACCTGTGGCCTAATTTTAACTAATTTAATGCCTCCAGTTAAAAAAAAAATGTATTATTTGCTGCTATTAAACCATTTTGATTACATTTTCTATGTTTTTTCTGCATTTTTTTCTTCTTCGGTCATTGCTGGAGAATGTCACACAGGAAACATGGTCTGTACTTCTGGTGCTCCAGCTGGTCACAAGCCATCTAAAGGTGCAGGTTAAGACTCCACTGTCACCTTAAGTCTATAAATGAACAGGACTGCGCAAAAAGACATAGGGCTTCCTTACTCCTCATTCCCAATTAGTCCCTTCTCCCACGCTTGCAATTCACAGGGCTGGATCACAGGGCTGATTCAACTGAGAATTAAGTCAGTAAAGAAGACCTGGTCTGCCTTAACATATGGTTGCACTAATATTATTGCCAGTACAAAAGTGGTAGCAGGAATGTGCATCTAGTATAAAGATGTGGGGAGTTTCAGATATTTTAACAACAGCCTGTATTTATGTTGACTTGCAGTCATCATGGAAACAATGTGTAAGAACCAGGCTAATTAGAGAACCTTGGTCTAAACTAAGGACTTGCATTATAAAAAAGCTAATCTGTTTTCTTTTGTAATTCATCCTTCAGGATTTTTTTTTACTAAACATTTAAGTTCTCCTTTTAGTATAGTAAACACATATCTTTTTACCTTTTATCATTTTATTATACAATGTGGGCAAATTGGACCATGCATTTCCATTGGCTGCTTTGGTAGGGTTCCCATTGGCTTTGGAGACAAATATGAGTGTCCAGTGCTTGGTCAACAAGGAGTAGAATCTGATGAAGCCTTCTGAACCTGTCATGTGCTTCAGGCACACATCAATGAAACTGGCACATGATTTATTCCCTGTTGTTGCCCACTGAAATTAGGAGTAATCCCCTAGACGGAAACTGTCCACAGGACAACTGTCACTTACAGAACTTTAATAAGCCATCCCATCCACAATCTTATTTCCAGTCAGCAGTCAGCAATAGACCTTGCATAGGAAGAAGCCAGAAAGTTCAGAATAAACAACAGCACAGCTATTTCCTAATCATTAAATCTGAAAGTGAGAGATTTTCTTAAGGACTTTGTTCATATTTATACTAGTACTCTTTCTGTTAGCGCTATAACGTATCCAAGCCACCTTGTGTACACCTGCATTTTAAGTATCTACTGCAGTAGCTCTCCTAAAGTATAAATGCCTTTATATATGCAAAAGTGAGAAACGCCTACAGGTTCTTCAAAGAGAGAGCCAGTACACCTATACAAAGTGTCTAAGGTGGGCACAGTTTTGCTCCTTGAAGGTCTTAAAAAATCTTTTTTCCTCTATTAACTATACATAGCAACATATGGCCTTAGCTTAGAAATATCATTTTCTGAATCTTAGTYTCTTGTTCTCAAGAAAATGTTATTGTATGACTGCCAGGTCTAAGCATTATATGGAAAAATATTTCCCTCTATTATGTCAAAATTGAGACCTTTCAGTTTTATCATTTCTTTACCCCCTGGTTCTGGGACATAAACTAAGGAGATCAGAAAATTGTCCTTCTTCTCTAAAACACTCATCATTTTATAGATCTTTCCCTGCCATCATCTCCTTTCTGAAGTTTTATAACTCGATCTTTCAGTTGTTCTTCAAAGGTCCTAGTGATGGGAGTGCTGTTTGTTTTTCTCTAATTCTGTGCCTCCCTTTTGAGGTGGGATTATCTGTTTCTGGGCAGGGTATTCCAGGTGAGCCTGTGGCATTGGCTATGCAGGAGACTGTTTCTACCTCATTTCCCAGCATTTGTGCATCCACTTGTCTTTTCTGGCTGTAACTGCACAGAGGTCACTGAACAGCAAGATCCAGATTATTTTCCTGGACTAAAAAAAAAGTTTACATACTAAAGATATGGGAAATCACACGTGGGTTTTTTGGAGGCTTTTTCAGTTACCTGTTTAGAATGCTAAACTCCTTATATCTTAGTGCACAGTCTGCCTACTCTTGCATTGCAAGTTTGCTAAAGAAATGAAACTTTGCTGAGAGGGACAGAAATAAATATGTGAATGAGGGTACTTTGTGAGTATCCTTTACTGAGAGGTCACAGGGATAATTTACTTTACTTTACTTTTTTATGTTCAGTTTACATAGTAAATGTAAAATCCTTGGTGGTATACAAGTAGTTCAAATTTTCTTCACAAAGTTTCATCTCTTTCTATTCTTCAGCACTGAACTTTGCTTTCTATTCAGCAAGTTTTCAGTTCAGCTGAACGGTAATTTCTTTTTTTGGACTTGATTAACTTTTTTTCTTTCCTTACACTTGCTTTCTTGTTGTTCAGYCCTCTTTCTAATGCACTAATACATTACTAAGCAAAACATAGCATATATGAAAACCTGAGACATCCTGCTTTTAACCTTTTGTACTGATGAAAATTGATTGGTTTTTTCCCTTCCTTTGTTTCCCCTTACTCTGTTCGTATACGTGACTGTATACTACTCTCAAGCAATAATAATTTAGTTTGTTTACTACCTTTTTTAGTGACCTTGTTAATGGATTTTTGAAGGGCTAAATAAATTGTCACCAGGATCACATTTTCATTTTTATGCTTTGGAAGAATCCTAATTCATTAGAGAGAGAATTTACCTTTGCAGAAATCAAGCTGGTTAGCCTTTCTCATATCACCATTTACACTTTGTTTTATTATTCCACTTTGAAATATTATTTTAACCAACTTATTAGCTTCCAAATATGTCTGTGGCTTACTTGTCAGAGAGTCTCTGGATGACTCAGGGAATCATTCTGAAATATAAAGTAGAATATTTTCTACTCTCAAGCCATCTAATCTATTAACTTTTCTTAATGACAGACTGTGCAATTTTTGGTAGCAAGCTCTTTGGTAGTCTTCCAACTTTGTCTTCTATTTGCTGAACAAGCTGTAGCAACAACAAATGAAAGTAAATTTGAAGGGCAAAACTCTGCATCTCAATATTTTCCCTGATGTTACTGACCTATGCAAATTGTTAGATGTGTCAGCAGATAGTTGCATTCAGACTTGACCCCATGTAGCACATAAAATCATCTAAGAAAAACTGCAATGAATTAAATATTTGAAAATCTGAGAGCAAACACTTTTGTTCAGAAAGAAAAAGTTCCCTTTACAACAGCTTGTAGAAATACCAGTTTTGCATAACTCTCCAATCCATTGGGAAAAGAAAGAGGGGATAAACATGCTATTGTGATGGCGAAGTTAAATATATATAATGCCATAAAAATAATGTGGTAGTGATTTAGTGCATTCATTACAAGCTCATCTTGTTTCATTTGTGTGACTCTTCTACAATATCACTGTGGAAGAGACAGTATCTTTTTGGATATCATTATTGCATATTTATCAGCAAAGGAATACAAATGAAATATGAAAAACACTGAGCCCCAGATCCTCTGATTCTCCCTAAGATGGCACCACACTTAGCAGGATGCCTCTAAAGRCACGTTTTAGCTCTAAGTAAATTGATATTAATGTATAACAAGAATATAGGCATTTAAACAAAATGCCTGAAATTGAGATAGCATCATATAATCCAACAGGATCAAATAGAAAGAATCTTATAGCAAGCACTGCACATTATGATATAGTGGTTTATTCAGTTTCCCACAAAGATACTCATCAAGCAGTGATGAGTATATTTGATATTTCAGATAAAAACATATRTTTTAGATTTGATACTATTAAAGATGATGGAAATCTGTCAGTGGAAAAACAAGGGATATTCCTCTTTATGGAGATAACTGCTAGTACACCCACTCACAGAGTAATGTCATACCTATCATACAATTAGATAAGTTTTTTTTTTTGTTAGATGAAAATGGTACCTAATGTGATGTGTCTCATAACTTCCACCTCAGCTAGCCTCAAGGGTCTATTACAAAACAAAAGCTTTTTCCCTGGACTAGGCATGCAGAACTGATCCCAGTATTAGGCGCTTTGAAGATGAGAAGTGTCATATATATGGTATATGTTATTCAAATCAGCTATTTCTTCTGCAGAAGTGTATAGTAATGCTGAAAGCTGGCCCTTTCAGGCTGGAATCACTGAGCCATTCCTGGGTCTTCTCTGGAAACTCTGGAAGCACAAGGTTTAGAGGAATTAGACCTACTTTTACGTTCCAAGACCTGCCAGGCATCCAGACATGAGAACATGTGAGACCACTGCTAACATAGAAGAGTATTGGGAAAAGTAAACAAGCATTTGCATTTCGGAAATGCAGGATAAGAAAGGAAGAAAAAAAGAATGGAAATAGGTAGGAAGTGAAAAGAACTGTATTATTCACATCTTCTTGACAACTGAGTGAAACAAACATGCTCCACATAAGCAATATTATAAATTCTATCAGAAAGTCTAGTGAGATTTGTTGTTTCAGAGATACTGAAAGTTAATGTTTTTATTTGCCTGCTTGCTTAACAGCTTTGAATCCGGCACCCACGATTTGCTTGTGGTCTCACTGTTGAACAATCAGTGAACAACCCTGCAGTTTATGAGGTCTTCAAGACTGCAGACCATCACTAGCAGTAGCTGATGATTGTGCACTAATCCCATCATCCAAAAGCTCTTGAAGCTTATTTTCTACTACCAAGTCTCAAATCTCATACCCTAAGGCTGAAGTTTTCTCAAAGTGATACCTATCTCATACACTCCTGGGGACAGCCTGGTGGAGCCTCTCTTCCACTCTGTGTGAGACATGACCACTGGTTTGGCACACAAAATTAGGTAAAAGTCACAGATCTGTCTTGTCTTCAATGGAATCACAATTCAATATCTCATCTTTCTATTTGTTCCTTCTAATGGACCAATAATCAAGATTAAGTGGCTTAAAGTGGTAAAGAGCCATTACAAGTTCAGGGGATATAAAAGATGTATTATATTTTAAGTGGTAAAACCTAATAAATCTAGGTATTTGAATAAGCATTTCTAGTGTTAATAGTGCTTGAGAAATTCCACTTTAATCTCTGAATGCCAGCAAGAATACCTGGCAATAATCTCTGTTTCCAACATTGCTCTTAATGGTGGAGAATCTACCTGACAAAGATTTAATTTTGTGTTCAACTGAATCAGCCATCTCTGTCCACATGACACAGTATATGACTGTAGTGCTTGAATAATTGGATAGGGTCTTGAATATCTTAAATTTGTTTCACTTATCTTTATACATTAGTAAATGCAGTAGAAAGGATCAAAAATACACCTCAAGTTCTCTCCAAGGTAAAACCAGTAGTGGGAGGGTTAATATATAAAAAGAAATGTTCAAATACAGCCAATGAACTATGAGCCTGCTGATGAAATATAAACTTCAGAGGCATCATGGGGTTTGTATGCTGGTAAACAACATAGACACTAGCTTTCAAGGGATTTCTCAAACTATATTATGGTGAGATTATACAGAGAAAACAGGTGCTTAAAAGCTTGAAGTCTCATCAATACTGTGTTATATGGTGTAAGAGCTCCAAATGCTGAACTTATAGACATGAGCTGTCACCGTGGGCTAAACTGCAGAGAGTTTGCACAGATCCTTAGATAGACACTTGATGCCTCCAACTCTTCTGGGAAATCAGAGGTGAGAAGATCATGTTGCAGTCTCTATGCTGGTGATCACCAGATTGGCAGGTGAAATGGCAAAAGGTATGTGCAAGTTGTCCTGTTGCTCTGTAATCTCCTGTGGTAACAAGTTTCATTCTGCTGTGGTAAATATCTAGTCCCTTGCAGAGCCACACCAGACTGGGGAAGCTCTTCACTTGGGACACCTGCTCTTGGGTGAGCTTATTGTTGAGCTTATTGGTGAACTCTTTGGAGAGCTTATTGTGCTCTCCCAGAAAATATGAATTTATCGAATGCATGATCACAAGCTGTCATGGCTCTGACTGCAATGTTGTATATATCCCCATATATATCCCCCCATATATATCCCCATCCAGGCAAGGTTTGGCTACCTGGGCTCAAGCCAGCTTTTGCTGCAGCTGTGTGGCCTTAAACTAGAGCTGTATGAGAAAAAAAGCTGTGAGAAGGAGGGAATGTGTCTCCTTTCCTTGGGAGCTGCTTTTAAGCTCAAGCACTCACCCTCTTCAGATGTCTGGATGTCTCACTTCAATGTTATAACAACAGCACATAACTCTGAGGTCTTTATGTCAATCTATATGTTAAATGCAAGGGACAGAGGTAGCACAACTTGAGGACATTGAGCATAGCAATGTAGAATAGTGCAGTGGCGTCTCCGGCCCTGTTCCTGCATTCAAAAATATCTAAAGAAAAGAGTAAGGCCAGTCTCCTTTGTCTCTAGATAGTTTACAACACAATAATGTTCTTTTAATCAATTTTAAATGACCATGATTAAAATAAACTTGCATCAGTGATACAAATGACATCATTAATAGAGTCTACACTATGACAGGCTCCTTCCATTGTTATGAGTTCTGGGKTTTTTTTGCTTTTTGAATAAATTTCAGGTTCTAAAGCATTTGTCTTATCTCTGGTGCCTTAATTTTCTTATCTTTTCTGGATTCATTGTTTCCTTGTCTTCAGCTTTTGTCATCTTATTTACTGAATTTTCAGATGCTCGTTTGGATTTAGACAGAGAACTTTTTGGTCTGCACTATCAAGACAAAAATTCAACATCAAAGTTGAATAAGTCTTATGCTTAAAGAGGTTGTAATTCCAAATGGAAAGAGAAATTCAAGGCACAGAAAACTGTTTCTCTGTGTATGTTTATATCAGCCTATGACAAGTCCCCTCATCTGCCAGGAATCCGCAGCAGCTGTTGCAAGTTGATTGGAGGCCCTCTGGACCCATAAGGAATTGCCTCTTCTGAACAACACTGGAGCTTTTTAGACAGAAAAAAATCAGGTCCTTAATTTCAGGAAGCAGAGGAGAGGGAGAGAGACTGTCCTGGCCTCCTGCATACACTGGTAGTCAGCAGTATTAATCTTCTGAATAATGTCATGTTCARCTGATTTATATAGATTGCCATCACTTTAAAAGTGATGGAGAGCAGAGTTGAACACAAAGACTTTGCAGCCTTGACAGRTTTCTTGGTTCATGAATTCAGATGTATTTTTAGAACAGATGTAAAACTTCAAAACAGGCCTCTGCCCATTGCAAACTACTTGAAATCAGTGGTCTTAAGATCTTCCAGGGAAGCTGATCAGACACTTTAAGGATTATTCATTTGTTTTATTTTAATCATTTGAATGTTTTAATACAGTGTCTGATTAGATGGAGTATTGTTAAGCTCACAACATCAAAGGCTAGTGCCCCCTTGTTAGTTTTTACCACACTACTTATTTCTGTAATGAGTTATTTAATTTTCAATTTCCTTTAAGCTCACCCAAAGGGATGTTTACAATCTTCAAAAGAAAATTTCTTTGTGATATTAAGTAAGAGCTAAGACTGAATTCTTATACAGATGATGAGTTCAAGTTTTAGGGTATTATAAAAAAACAGTGAAGTTAATCGTTATGATGACCCCAATTGATTGGTTGGCTAATCACCAGAAAGATAGGGCTGGTGGATCTGGTTTTTGTACAACATCTGGTCCTTGCAGAAATTTAATTTATTTTGGCAGATAGGAACATTATAGGTCTCTTGTATGTCTGTGTTTAATTTCTCTTTAAGATTACCAAAGTGACAGTGAGACATTGATGCCATCTCCTCTGCAGTAATTTCTCCATAATCAAAGAAACATATTTGTATTAGGAGCTGGCATATTTGCATCTTTCTGCTTGTCTTTTGCAATATAAACAACAAAGATGTGAGCAGAGCAGCTTGTCTTTCCTCTCATTTGCATTTGGTTAAAAGAATTCTTGTTATGTAGTATATGAACTGAAGCTAACATCAACAATGTTCTGGCAAATAAACTTCAACCTTGGTTTACCTTTCCTCTATCTTCAGATAAAATAGCATGTGTGTCTTTCAAATGAAATTACTCATATAATAGGTAAAATAGGGAAAGAAACAAGTTTACTTATTTAATTTACTGTCATTTAGGAAACACTAAAAGTTTTTGTCTCTTAATACAATAGTTTGCATTCACTGGCATCAAGATCTTCTGAATAAATACTAAAATATTTATCTTACGATATTCCAACCCTGCAGATACAGAAAGTATTCATTATAATAAAATATAAATAAAATAAAAGGTTAAAATAACCACCAGACAGATGTGTTTGTTCCCAAATTACTGTGAATTTCAGGCATAAGTTTCCATAATGTGAAACAGACAGTCTCATTTCCTGGTGCAGTCTTTTAACAGAAGGAATTTAAAAAATCACGTAGAATGGAATACCTGGAAAATATAATGTCTGCTCTACAGGAAGCTCAGACTGTTAATTTGTGTTCATTCTGTATTAGATTTAAAAAAAAAAATCAAAACCAAAATTAACATTCCCCAGGAAAAAAAAAAAATTGTATGTGGGTGTGTGGTGTGTGCGTGCATGTACAAAGCAGCTTCTCCACAAAGCAGAACAACTACGAGTCAAYATTAATGTAATAAAACATAAAAGAGTGTGATGTGTACTTAAATTAATGTTTTATGAAAAATGTTTGGCTGTATAAACAGAATGACAACAGCTTCTTTGGAAAGAAATATTTGAACCTTATTGAGAAATATTTCCCCAGTCAAAATTGTTTGATTTTGGTAGTGTTGAAATAAAATGAAAATTATATTTTTTTTTTAACCTTTGTTCCTTGAAAGCCTGTTCCTGTGAAATATTTTATTTTCAGCAACCCACATATTTAAAAGCCATTATTTTGTTATATGTTTTCTACTGCACGTAATGAAGAATGTTTAATCACCTGACAGTACCGCTAACTCTCATTGGCAAAGATGCCTCAGGAAGGATTGATCCCTCTTATCCGCTCACTATTTCTGCACTATTTGTGTGCTTAGCCAGCCTTACCTTGAGGCTGCCCACGGTCTCAGAATGGGACTGGGGACGAAGGTCAGCAGAAGAGAAACACTACCAGCAGTCCTGCAGCTCTCATGGGCAGAAGGTGTTCCTTAAGAGCTGATTTTTATTCCATATGATGCATGCAAAATGCAATTTTCCTGAAGTCAGACAGTCCTTACTGCTCAAAACTGACAAAGTTCCTGGGGGAGTTCAAATCTGTAACACTACCCTTGACAGACTTAATCAGATCTTGTACCAGTTAGCCATCTATATTTTGGTTGTGTAGTCTATATAAAATACACTTGTAAGCTATCTAAAAGACACCTCTGCTTGTACAACATGATATCTCAGGTCCTGATGCACACAGCAGACACTGAGATTGACCCAAGTGTTTCTTACAGAAGATGCACTGTCACTCAAACTAACACATAATRCCCTGGTGATCCAAATATAAAAAGTCTTTTAGAGACTGCACTGCACAGATAGTGTGTTAGTTGGTAGGTAACGGCAGCTATTACTTCCCTGCTGCACAGCATGCATAAGATTTAAAGTGAATTTTACAGCAAAAGCTTTATCACAGAAAAAAATAGGTGTGCTTTTCCGAGGTCCCTCATTGCTGGCATGAAACCCATAACTACATTAATATTTTGTCCCCATATTTCCTATATATGTATTGTTTGATATATTCATCTTCGCCTGRCGAATGTTGAGGCACAGTTCTGAGTGGATGAGTGAATGTCTTTACTGGGGCAAGTGAAGGCTTAGAAGGTTTTCCAGCCTTTACCAGTAGCTTTTCTCCAATTCTGTTATTGACAACATCTCAGCTCATGAAGAGAATTTTAACTCCCTCATATACCTGGTGACCTTACCCTTTAAGGTTATGGGATAGTAAAACAAACTAAAATGAAGTAAAGGAAGTTAGGCTGAAGTAGATACTTTAAAAATTTTCATAGAAAGGTTGAGATGGAAACTCTAAAAGAGACAACATTATGGATTGTGGTAATGTTGCAGAATAACACACAGAGGCAACAATTTACCCAGACTCAAAAAAAAGCAAAGCATAGGATTTAAACATATGCTCTAACTTTAAATGCACATATAATGCCTTTAAATAGTTCATACATTCATAACTCTATGAATCAGGCAGAGACTAGACATGTAGACACCAGCAGTTGCATATGGGCAGTATGTTGCATACTAAAATCTTTAATGTTACTTTTGGCCACAGAAAATCCTATGCTAAAACTGAAGTTGACAGGAAGAGAAGAATTTTGCTTTCCATACACAGCTTATTCACTGTTGCTATCAATGAGTCAGCATGGGCTGGGGACCACTGGGGTAGAACAGAGGAAATACTTGAAAGCCATATCACTATTCTGCAACCCAGAAATGTTTTGGTTTTGTTTTTGTTTTTTTTTTTTCCAAATGAGTGCTGTTTCTGCATCCAGTTCTGCTGAAAACAGACAAAAACTTTTAGTGTTTCCTAAATGACAGTAAATTAAATAAGTAAACTTATGTAATAAGTTATTCCATGAATATTCTTGGAAAAATCAATTGATTAGTCAGTCACAGCCTGAGGTACTCCTCAGTATACATAAATACTGCAGAATTTAGCTCAAAATACTCACAAGCTTTGGGAGAAGTTGAACTGGAATCATATCACACTGTCTCAAGGCAATATTATTAATTCCTTTATCCCAATAAGGTACAATTTCCTGATGTTATTGAAAAAGTTAATGAACATAGAGCCTCTGAAGTTCATGAGGGGCCTCTTCCTTTTCAACTGGTAGGAGAAATTATTAAGTTGTTCTCTGTTTGAAGACTTCATTTTCATACTGAGTAATGAATATGGTTGCAAAGCAGTTAAAATTTATTTTGATTAAGAAAATTTACCATTTTGAGAGAGAGTTTCTGTTGTGATTACTCTCTTCCCACTTTCTTTCCCTCCCACCATCCTCCACATCTACACAGTAAGAGATATTTGATGATTTCTAGGTTCCCTTTTGTATTATTATTTTGACAGCCCAGCCAGTAACATCAAATTTTTGTTCAGTGAGAAAAAAACAGTAATTTTCATGGAGAATAGCGAGAGTAAGTACTTCCTGGAAATTTCACACTGTTCATTAAGAACTGTGATGGCAATGGCAGTCAGGAACGATGGGGGAAGGGGCAGAAGAGAGCTGAATTCATCTCTTGAAAACTATGAAGAATTGGCAGCTGTAGAGAATGTAACTGATTGAGCTTTTCCATTCTGCTCTACCGATACATCCCATGCAGTGTGACTCAGATGATGCAGGCTACGTACTCAATCTGTTTTGACAGAAATTAGGTTATTTAGAACAACACGCATTGTACATGTATGAGTGCGTGAGAATGGGAGGGGGAGGGAGAGAGACTGTGGGCATATATGCATAGTAAATACGACTTTATCTTCTTATCATTTTTGCAGTCTTAGTAAATACTGGTCATATAATTAAAATTAGTTTTGTTCAGTTGCACAGCCAGTTGCAAATCAGCTGGTGTAATGACCAGGGCTGTGGTCAGCCAATGCACTGTTCTACCTAGCGATACTCCACATGTTGTAGGCAGCAGCTATTGACCCCTCTCTAGGCAAATAATGCAGCCATATTACCTAATAGTGCTGCCTGATGGCCTTTCAAGACCACAAGGAATAACTCTGAGACACTGTCTAACCTCACGTGTGATACGAGACACAGAATAGCCTAAAAACAGACAATATCTGGACTGCTATTCCCCACAAAGAGACAAAAATAAGTGTTTCTCCTGATGTCCTGAAAGAAAAAGCACATGCTGTGCTCTTTTAGTTTCTCAAAATTCTCCATACACAACCTCATTTTCTTTCTCTTAACTCTGAATCCATTTATTATCTGTAATGATTTGACAAGCAAATGCAGTTTAGTGTCTGGTTTGTTTGTGAAGTGTTCATTCCTTGAATTGCTGAAACTGGTTATTTGTGATGGTGCTTGGTCACTGAAGTCATAAAATATTTTTTCTGCTTCCAGACATTGGCTTGAAAATWGCACAGTAGAAATAAAATTAATGCCAAATAATGAATTTGTCTGCCTAATTAATAATATATTTTTATCATTATATTATTAATCATTTACAAATGTCAAGAAGATTTTGTTGATGATTGTTCTGGGTAGGCACCCATGCATATGAATACAGGTATATAAAGCCAGCATTGATTAGTTAACTTTTTCAAAAGTCTAATTTTTCTGTGTTTTCCTACAGGAACAAGGTAGTGTAGGTCTAATTTATTTAGGAGAACAAAATTGCCACTAAACCCTTCTGAGATTTTGTAGTTATTCTTCTGTACATGAACGATGACCTTATTCTTATGTGATACTATCTTTCCAACATAGCATCTTGTCTAATAGCCAGGACTGTATCTCTTTCAAATATAGTGCCTAAAGTCCTGTTGATGGTAAAAAAATGAGATATTTAGGTACATACAATTATTTACTACATGTATGTGGTTGCCATGATGCGTCAATAATCCAATTTATCTGAGTTCTTTCCCTTGATAAAAAAGTGTAAAATCAAAACCAACAGAAAAACATGGGTTTTTTCCRTTCTTTGAGTCTGCCAGATTTCTATTAGCAGCTATGATTTTTCAAAAGTTTTCATCATCTCCCAAACCAACTGAAAACCGAAGTCCATTTTAATTATTTTTCTGCATTATATGCATGCAACGTATTAACAAGATTATAATATGTAGCAGAAATTATAGATTTAAGAAATCCAAAATCTACATTGTGTGTTAGTTTTGTGTTTAGTTTTGGTGGCTTAACTTAAGTTCACAAAATACTTATTAATAAAAATGATGCTTTTGTCTTCTGAAGTTCTGATTTTGTATGAAAATCACTAAATTTCCTGTTTCTTCAGAAACTGTTGATAGTTGTGTATTCTTATATTTTCTCTATAATTTACATATCTTTCCCAATCTTATAACCCAGTTTAGTTCAGTTCATCTTGGGAGTTAGTTTTGGTTTTGTTTTCTTTAACTGAGGAAATATTAAAGTGAAAGCCTTGTCTATCACTGTCACAGCCCCTCTTTGCTTTCCTTGAAATGTAATCCAAGACATTTGTTTTATTGACTTGAATCTTGAGAAACTGTATGTTTTGAAGGAGCGAGAATTTTGCTCTAGAAAACTTTACTTAATGGAAAATCTGCAGGGTTTTCCCTGCCTCTGGCTATTTAACACATGGTCTTCTCCTCACATCCACCTTCCATCTTTTCTCTGTCTTCAGAGAAAACCCAATATAAGTGCAGAGAGTAGAATGAAAGAAGCAGCCAGAATACAGTGTYATAATATCACTTAGAATCGGAGAGGATGCATACCATCCTGAAATAGAAAAGAGAAAACATATTGGACATAAGGGAAAACAGTGCATAAAAATGTATATTTACGAATTTTTCATTGGCTCCTACTTTTTATAAATTTTCCTGTTCAGAACAATTCGTATCAGCCATCATTTGTAATACAGCCTTTTTAAGCTTTTGACTTTAGAAAAGAGGGATGAGTCTTGGAAGTCTAGTAGTGAGGCACTTCRCTCAGTTGTGAACAGTTTCCTGGACTTTATGAGGCAGATTGGCCTTGTCCCATATGACCACACACACACAAAACCTGTTGATGCTTAGATGTGACCTTTTTTGCATGATAAGCAGTAGCTAACAGGTTGGTTACAAGAGGTGCTATCATTCTAGATTGGGGGGGGGGGGGGGGAAGTTTCTTTATTTTTGACTTATTTTGATTTGGAGCAATAACATCTGCTTAAGAAGGAGGGCTCTATTTTGGCTGAGATTATGCCAACACAGGAAAACAAAAATAGTATTGTACAAATGTCCTCAAACAAGGTCTTCTATACCTTTTGTCAGTGACCCATAATTTGCTGAAGCCACTTTAAAGACTTCCCATACATGCAGTTAAGCTACACTGTAGAGAAATATTCCAGAAATGAGTTAGTTATCTCTCATTATGCCATAGTTTATGTGAGAAAGAAACAGAATATTCTGTTAATGCTTAAGAGGAGGATGTATTATTTGCTAGGTTGCTAGGTTGCGAGGATGAAGTACTGAAGTGGGAAAAAACAGCAGGAATATTTTATATTTTAATAAAAAATATCTTTTCTTCAGTTTTTTACAAGAAAGTGTAGGAGTCTTGCCTTTATTTTTCACAGATACCTAGGGGTCAATTCAGCTCAGCAACTGATACCATGCAATTCAGAACAGATGTGAAATGAGAGGGGGAAAAAATAAAGCCAGGCAGAAACAATGTTTAGTTACAGGAAAAGCAGAAAGAAAGGAAAGCTGCCCTCAAAATGGTCATATACAATATATTTTGAATTTCAATAAGATAAAAAATAATTGCACCATTTACAAGACATGAAAAGCTTAACATATGTAACATAATGTATTTTCTCCATTCAGCTGAGTAATACTCATTTTCAGATGACACACTGAAAATGGCATAGAAAAATACTAATAGAATGTAACTAATACTTTAAAATGTTCTACATGCAAGATTTTTAAGAGGTGTATTTATTGTGATTATAAATATTTGTTTTTAGCCATTGATGTTCTTTAAAAAAGGAAAAATATCCTCTTATCAAAGCATAGTTTGTAAAGTTCATACCATACTTAAAATGTAAGCCAATACGTATTTTCATTGATAGCTTCAGGACTTGTAATACATTGCATGTTTTAAAACTGGAAATCAGCGTTTGGGATTTGCTAGGAGATAGAGCAGAATTCCAACCAACCAAAACCTGTGTTTTCCAGGGTATAAGAAGGAATACTGGCTGATCAAAGACCATAATATCTGCTTTGCTATTAGGAAAATTTCAAGAAATTTCAATACATTTCAGTTCCAAATCACAGGCTTCTAACATTTAAGCTAAAGAAGTTACTTTTCACTATCATTGAAACAAAGAAAAGACTTTGGACTGCTCTGGATCTACTTACTCAGTTGGGTCAGCCGTGGGACTCATGCAAAGGCTGCCGAGCGGTGAACGGTCTGCACAAATATGAGATCAGTTCTCACGCTTCTGTACTCCCTCTTGGGTAGCACATCCTTAAGCACAAAAGGAAGATTTCTGTGTAAAACCTTTGGTGCCTAGAAAGTCTAAGATGTCCAAGAAGGATAAGAGAGGCTATTTGGGGTCTTTGTTGGGAAAGTAAGCACTTAAATCACATCTGTACTATTAAGTAAGAGGGGAGAGGGACTACTTTCTGGTCTACCAGCTGGCCCAGCACAGTTCATCTGCAGACATCTACATTTTTTTCATTTTTCTCCAAAGAACAGCATGGCCATATCAAAACTGCTTACTGGCTGCGGTGCTTGGAATATGCTTTTCCCAGACAATGGAAATGAATGAGTTAGCACAGGCCAAAGCTGTGGAGGCAGTGGGTTAACAGCTAGGCACTATGGGCGAGCCTTCTCTGGTGCTCAAAACTGGCTTTGACCTTTTTTTTTCCTTATCCAGATGTGACTTTAAATTCCACCTCAGCTGCACTATAAGTACTCAAGTGTTAAACTGGTGCTTTTCCATGATATTCACTCCTCCAACTACTCAGAATCTTTCATGCTAGTTCTCAGGCCTGAAAAAGACCTGGAAAATAGAGGATCTTTGTGGGAAGTGCTGAAGACCAGCATCTCCTATCTTCTAGGCTAGTTTTCAGGAYGCCCTGAGGGTTTCACCTACTACTTCTTGGACATCTTACAGTGTTCTGCAGAGGTATCTTGTCCCACAAACCTGAAGTTTCTTTTGAAGAAAACAGAGCATGGGGGTAGGAAGGCTGATAAGTATCAGCATCTCACCCTGAAGTGGATGTGACCTAAGCCCATATCCAGACAGAAACTCTGAAAATCTTAGTTTCCATGTAGCCTCACTGGCCAAAACAGAGCAAAATGGGACCAGCATATTAAAAATCTCGATATAGACTGCAAACAAGATTGAAAAGGGCTGCAATAAAAAGGATACAGAGTGGGAGACACTTATCTGAGAACAGATCTCAAGAACAGGTATACTCATGCGTTCGTTAAAAATACAGACAAGAGTTCAAATGTAATTTTGAGCCAAAGCTGAGGACTTGTGAATCAGAGCAGAAAGATGATTTGTACAAACTGAGACTAGATACATAAAATATTCACAGGAGCCTATGATTGCATTATTTACTTCTGCTCTTGAATAAACATTTATTTCCTGTCTTGCTTAAGTAGACACATGGGTTTGCTCATTTTCTTGTTACCGTGTATGGTGTGCTGTTCAATACACTCCCTATAAACTGATGTACATTTTCAAATACGATTCATAAACCAACTTACTACTCTTAGATCTATTCTGTGAAGAGAAAATGTGGATCCATACTGAACGGATCTACAGTGTTAGTGATCAGGAAGCAACATCTATGAATATCTATCTGTTATCAGAGCCAGCGTTCCTGTTTCCAACCAATATACAATGCTCACTGACTAATTAAAAATAGAAAAAGCATTACTTTATTTCTTTTATTGTTGAAAGTGTCAATATAGGAACTGAAGCATTAAAAATGTGGTAGGGGATATAGTCAACACTGAGAAAACCACTTGTTGTTTGGGAGTTTATTTAACAACAAAAAGTACACACATCGCCTAGTCTTCCTTCTCATTAATCATTTACTGTGGATAAGAAACTTTTGTAAGCAATTAAAATTAAATTTGTAAAGAAAAAAATTGTGTTCTACAGAATGCAGTAGGCGAAAGCTACTATAAAGAGATAATCACAAACGTTAGATTAGTGATAAAGGCTTCACTTTATCACCTAGCAACCTTACCCATACCTGCCATGGCTGCAAACAAGCTAAGATAAAAGTTTTGTGATTCTGGGACTAATACATTGAAATTAGTTATACAGATTAAGCTGCTACTGACACTAATAAAAATTATAACTGATGAGATGAAACATACTGAAATCAAACCAAACTCTCAGCTAGATTGCTCTTTTCAAGTGTCAGTTTTTGAATTTTCAGTGCTTAAAAATTTAAGTTTCCTTTTTTATTAAAAGCAGGTGTAGGAAGAAGGAAAATAATCAGCTGACTATATTGTTTTTCAGCCTGTGATAAAGGAAAGGTAGTTACTAAGATTTTCAGATATTCTGAAAGAATATAAAAAGGAAATTTTTGTTATATAACAACCTAGATAGCAAGTATCTAGCCAGTAAGTAATGTACTTYGAAACAGATAAGTGGAAAATAAAATAGGAAACAAGCACACCTCTTTGTACTCAGTCATACAGGTTTTTCATCAGCTTTGTAGCCTGGTGTCCAATCTATTTTTATATGATCACATGTGAAACTTTTCTGTGTCCAAAAGGCTAGTTTAATTCTTATGACAACATTCATTACTCAGAAGAGAATAGGCAAAAGAAACTAAAATCAACATGTTTATTTTGCTTTTCTGTTTAGAAAATGGCAATAATAATTGTAATAATCACAGGTCCTGCAGCCATGGCTACACAACATCAGATGACAGCATCTTTAATGTGTTCCTTTTAGCTCTCAAATGTAGATATTGGTCCTCACTGTTGCAGATTTATCCCCTAGTCTACAGCTGTTGGAGTTCAGGAACCCAAATGTGTGTTTTAATGCTGTGGACTGGATAAGGTTTTATTTGAAGGGAAGCAGCACCATCTATTGCGACCTGATAGCTTAGCTCTAGATGATATAAAGAACAGAGCCCAGTTTTAAGCTCTTTCTTGCACTTACTTTCATATGTTTTTCCCAAACCAGCTTCAAATGAGGTTAGGATCTCAATTTGTGTATGATAAGTACARGGAGAGGGGTGTGTGGTGCGTGTGCACGTGTCTAATAAAAAGGCACATCTAAGAGACATACCTGTTTACAGACTAAGATAAAATATAGCATAAGCCTAGTCCTGACTAACTGTTGCTTTTAAGTGACTTGGCTGGAGTTTTCATTTCTGAAGTGGGAGGATAGTCAAAAGTTAAAAGTATGTTTTACCCAGGTGATATTCTCTCAAAATTTGCTTTCAGAGGCAGCGTTAATGTAGGTGTGTAGTACAGTATGTTCTTCTAATAATGACAGTGCTATTGTCATCCATCTATATTTCTGATTCTTCTCTTTTTCCAGACTGTCTACAAAGCCTGGCTCTGTTCCCAGTATTTTGAAGTCACACAGTTTCACTGCAGCAACAGAATTCCTTGCAAGCAATACTGTTCGGAGGTTCAGACGAGGTGTCCCTTTATATTACCAGACAATGATGATGTCATCTATGGAGGACTATCAAGTTTCATCTGTACAGGTATTGTATAGAAAAGCTAATTTCACTTGTTTTCATAAGTCTAAATGTGAAGGAAAGTGTGGATAATGTTTTTTCCATTAGCTCTAACTATGAGAGCCTGAAGGTATTCCTCATCACAAAGATTTCTCGTAGGTGCTGGGATTTGAGCCCAGATTTAGCAATGCACATTTATGCTACAGCTTGCCACAGTCATTAACTTTACAAAACAAAATTACTAGAAAAAATTTGTTCTGGTTATTTTTAATCTTAATAATTTGGTGGAGGATTTTTGTTGCTCCATGTCATGCAGTACTCAGAGAAAAGAGGCTCTGTGTCATGCAATGTTCAGAAAAAAAGAGAAAGGCAAGTCCAGTTTTTAGTATATTCACCTTTGTTCACCTGCATTCTTATGTCAGATAAATAAAGAATCTGAGACACAGCATTCAAAATTGTGCAGCAGCTCTTGAAAGGTAAATGTCTAAGGAAAGGTTTATCACTAGCAAAGAATTTTAAGGAACAGTTGTTCACCTGTGAAGAACTGATCTTTTGGTGTCTTCTTGAGTCTTGTTACATTCTGTGAGTATTTTAATTTTAAAAGGTATTTCTAATATAGGTCTATGCATTGATTGTTAAAATGGTTTGGTTTCTTTTACGTTCCATTACATTCCCAGAATGATCCAACCAGAGAGGACATGGTAGGCAAGAAATACCTTTAGTACATCTCAGGTACCTCATACTTTTTTCACAATTGTCTGGGTGTCATCCATACAGAATTTCAGCTTATATCAATGTTATCTGCAGATTTCTGGTGCCTAGAGTATCATCCAAGAATCTTGAAGATATTTAGACAACTTATTCCCACTCAATCAGTAAAAAGGCATTTCAACACTTAGATTGTTTGACAGCCTGGTCCAAATATTTGAAATTTGACAGCCTCCACCTTAAATTAGGGCCGCACTGGAAATCTTGATACTAAATGAGTTGCCCAAGGTAAGCTACTTAAAAGCAGAGTAAAATATAGAACCCCATAAATGCTCTATACCATCTCAGAGGCAGGCATAATGTTTGTGGCAATTTACTTCACCTTATACCCTGTGTTTGGATTTAGGGGGGTTCTGGTAGCAAGATATTTACTGTATTTCTTCTTGAAGATTAAGCCTATTGCACACAATTGAGCAATATCCATCCATATGCAAAAGACAATATAATGAAATGTAAACTGAGTCACAATTTGGTAGTCATCAATAAGGTAATGGTGATTAGCACTTCACTTCAATGCATTTCATAAATATTAATAGCCTTCCAATATGCATACACAGTAAGCAAATGAGCATTATTTTCCAGTTTAAGATAGGACAGTAAAAGTTGAAGTGAGAGACTTAGGACATTTTTATTTACAGCATGTATACAATATATATGTGTGTGTGTGTGTGCATGTATATACACGTGTGCACACTTACACACATACACAATGGCAAAGAACAAACAATAAACAAAACCATCTTAGTAATTATTTCAGAAAGTCTCTTAGGAAATACATATCCACCTCTTCGTTTTTCTAGTATAGCTCCAAGTCCAAATTCATTCCTAAAACACACAAAATAGATGACTTTGCAAAGATTACTGACAGTTGATATCTCTGAATTTGGGATGAAAGGCAGATTTAGGGGAAGATTAAACTCATTTTATTGCAGGTATTAGTAGTGTGGGTATCTATACATAAACTCTGTGACTAAACTCTCACTAGAGTCACTGAAGATCTGGTGTAGTCAGTAGTAGAGTTGACAGCTATTTAATTCAGCCTAAGTAGGCATCTGCACCTGATGAGCTGACTAGGTCTCTATGCCCCACCAAGTGCTAGCTGCACTGTATTTGCTGTAGCTGCTGTTAGTCACCAAGGTTTTATTGCAGACACTTAAAATCAGAATGGCCTGAATCTCATCTCAGCAGTCCACTAACTAATATTTGGTTGAACTTTTTGTCCTCTCGAGTCAAGACCCTCAGCATCAGCCAAGCAAAGCTTGTATTCATGGACCCAAAGGAGCCAGCATGTTGATGCTAGGCAGATGTGTGCAAGAGAAGATGCTGAGGAGCAGTACAAGGCTACAATTCCAACTTTGGAATACAGGTCCATTGTGACCATCTTATTAATCAGCAGCTCACTGTAAGAGCACTTCCTGCCACTAAACAATAAGAAGTTAGACTAATATTTGCTGTGGGACTAAAGAATTACACTTCTCTGCAGCTTAGTGAAAACAGAAGTATTTCACGTGAAGTACAGTGAGTACAACAGCAGACAAAATACTCTGCCTCAGCATAGCTTGTGGCTTGACAGTTAACTTGAACTCCTTTTGCAGAAAAGCAACTGAAAGCAGGTCGCCCACGTCTTGAGGGACCTCTTCTCCTGCTGCACTTTCTTTGAGATCCTGTCTGGCATATATGTTCTGGGATTTCTAGTTACTGATCCTTCTCTTCCTGGGGTGGGTGAGATTCATTGRCAAAACCCAAAAGAGTCAGGTCAAAGGTATTGCTATTTGATATTCAGGTGTTATAGCTGGTTGTCTGGTGTCTCCATCCAACCAAAGTTCATGGTGAAGCTGGTCACCATTGAGCTCTGCTACAGGAAACACAGCAGGAGCAAACTTTATGTTCAGGGATTCCTCATGAATGGCATTTTGCCACAGCCTGTCACTCATTTAAATTAGGCTGGAATATCTCTGCTGCTCCTGACTCTGATGGTATCCCATGGAGAGAAATGCTACAGGTCCTTTTTTGAAATTTTGGCTTACATTTTCAGAGAAATCCAGCAGGAACTGAATTCGGTTATGTTGGTATGATATTTTTTCCCCCATGAAACTACTGAAAGACTAGCTGGCTAGCTAAGGAACACTGTTAATTATAAAATATTGTCTGGAAAAAAAAAGGAGCCCCTCTGCTTGTAAGTTGATTTATCTCTGAGAAACGTCAAGAATTTGTGGATTCTGTTTTTCTTTAATAATGTTTTAGAAGAAATAGTTTTATAATAAGGACTTCCCTTCCTCCTCTCCATGGTAACAGACTATTTCCTCTAAGCTCCAGTAGAGATTTAGGTTAGTGGAAAGACAGAGGGTTGATTTCTATAAAACATTTCAGTACACCGTGGAAGGCAAGTAATAGGAAAAGGTGCACCAGTGGTAGCTGTTTTTATTTGATGTTGGCCACAGCGCAGAGCGCAGGATGTACATATGTAGGCACTACACGTCTTTTTCCAATTGCACCTAGATGAGAGGCTGGCGTGGCTCCGCGTCACCGGCAGCGCTGGGAGCTGCCGCGGCGGTACCGAGCGGCCGCCCCCCCCCCACCGTCCCGCCGCGGCCCTGAGCAGGGCGCGGAGGCACCTGCTGGAGGGGGGGGACGCGGCTGCACCGGCGGACAGGGGACCCGCATGCTGCTTTTTTTCTTTCAGGGAAGGTTTTTCTCGAGGCTGAAGGCTGAAAAAAAAAAAAAAAAAAAAAAAAGTACTGGAGGCTGTAGGAAAAAAAAAATAATAACAAAGGTTTTATCCTTCCTTGTGGTCAGAAAACGGCATAGGACTGGCTATTTTTTCCCCAAGAAATTTTGCAGTCATTGTTCTCTTAGAATTCCTAAACAAGTATTTTTTAAAATGCTTTTAAAAAGTAAATATGGCTATATGTAGAGTCATTATAGGGGGCAGGCTGCAGCACGGTGGTAGTGTACTTGCTCTCTTCCATCAAATTAAAAAAAAAAAAAAAGTTGTAGTTTATAATATGGGTCAATAATGACTTCCTGGGAAATCCTGAAGGACTGGTATAATGAATAAGAAGTATTCTAGTCTGAGAACATCTTACTTCATTACTTCTGATGAAAGCAGATAGTGTAAAAAGGAGAGGGGATGCTATACTAGTTGTGTATCACTGGAACTTGCCTTTTGTAGAAATGCATGTGAGGATGTGGGACAACTGCAGTGCAAAAAAAGTACTTGGGAGATTAATCAAAACAATCAGAATCACAGTGTGGTTCTGATTATGGAAACATGTCGTTAGCTAGAAAGAAGTTTATGTTTCCCTCTCCCCCTTTTTCTTCTAGGAAATAGAAGGAAAGAAGTCAGCCTTTCCATCAGGTGTTCTTCTGGAACATACTGTTTTTCATATTCATTAAAATTGAATAGTTGCTTTCAATTTAGACCTTTGGAGTTTATATCCATACAATTAAAGTTTCCAGTGGTTTCATCTAATGTTTCTTTCTGCAGCTCAGATGTCTAGAATTGTCCATGCAAAACAGAATCTTATTTAAGGGAGGTAATAATAGTGTTTAGGCATACATACACACACATGGCRGATTACAGTGAATGAGTCCCATGTAAAGTCCTAGGTCAAGATTTTTAATTGTGACTCACAAGAAAATAGTGTCCACACCAGTGGGACTGTGTGCTTTCATAGATGTAGTCATCTTTTCCTTTTTTTTCCCCAGTGTGAATGGAAGATGTGGAAGATTTCTTTCACACATGCTCTTTGAGTGTGAAAAGAAAGCTGAAAGATGTATGACTCTATGTACAGAGCACTGGGAAGAGACTGGTAGTACTTCACAACTCCTGCTTTTCCCGTGCCTTCCCAAATAATGTGGTCCAGCAGCTGACCTGGGGACTGCTCCAGCCCATGAACTGCTTCTGTTTGGCTTGCTGCCATCTGCCAACAGAGAGAGGATGCAGAGGCCGTAAATGTTTTCTTAACAGCGAAAACTATCCATTCAGGCCTTCAGTTTGCTCAACCCAGAAATCAAGAGAGCTCAGTTTCCACCAAATGAGCAGCAGAGATGCCCAAAGAGAGGGGAGAAGGGATTACCTCTCCTCCACACACGTGGCCCTTCCCTGAGCAGCCAGGATATGCCATTAACACCAACGCTGCAGTTGCATCCACATTAGCAAGCTAGTTCAGGAGTGTACTTTTGAAGCAAATCTCCTGTTCATACTCCTTGCTGTTTGACTTGCGCTGGGGAGAATTCTTGGAGGATACAAATTGGGTTCCTTTGGATTAAACTAAACTAGGAGATGTGCTACAGGACTATACCTAGCCCGTCCCAACCACTGATGCACATTTGGTCTACAGAATCAGACTAGAGCTAGAGTGAGGTAAAAACTCCTCAAATGCATAAAAACCCTTCAACAGCACCAGCTGTTTCATTATACAAATCTTCTCCTTTTGCCCAAAATTATGGGTTAATACAGACATAGCCTATTCTGGCTGCTGGGAGAACAGCCCCAAAACTGCTACCCATGTGCCAAGTCTGGACCACTTTAGAGTACAGAATTAGGGCTACCTGTGTTGCTAAGGGCCTTCTTTGTATTGTCCAAGTCTTATGGTCTCTTTGTGCCTTGTGGCATATCAGGGCCATCACCCAGCAGCAAATATCAGCCAGGAAATCCCAGCCACATGCTCACACTCTTTACCTGTACAATAGTTGTCATGGAATTTAATGGGGCACTTGAGTTCCTTTGTGAAGGAAAGGAAGGGAATGTAGTGAGCAGCAATAAGGCAGAGATGTGTTGCATTAACTTCTTCCAAAACCAGCATGGCACCCTCTGGTATTTCCTGAGAGCAGTGTCATCAGAACGAGCCAACTGCCACCAAGAGGAGAATCAAACTTGTCTACTCTCCTGTGCTGAACATACTTCTGATACTTTTAAATGTAGAAGGAGAAAGTAAGGGGAGAGAAGAGGTGAGAGGACAGGTGATTCAGGTGCTTTGAATCAGTTATATCTTTCCATTCAGTTCCTATTAATTTAGGCTCCTAATTTCATGTGTTCCAATTAACATCTCAGTTGCTTGGAACGCATGGTGTGAATATTCTCCCATACATCAATTTTTGGCAAATATCACTAACATATTCTTATGTGATCCATGCAAAGTAGCACTTCCTCAGAAACTTCTCCTTTTAAGAAGACTATTCACCAGAAAGGAAACTGTCAGTCATGCTTTATAGCACACACTAATGTTTCTAAGGATGTAGTGAGAATTATTATAGAGAATTCTCACCAATCTGTAGAAAGGGTTTGTTGATTAACAAAGCTCAGCAAAGGTATTKGGAACAATTCTTTTAACTGCAGCTTCTTCTCAAGGGACAGATGTGTGCCTGGGTTTCACCAGCAGGTTTAGCTGTAGAGTGTCTGTTTCAAAACAGATGCCCTGATTTCAGTGCGATTTGAAAAGCAATTTCCTTGAGAAAATGTGATCTACAGAATGCATCATAATCTATCTTTTCTTTGTAAAACAATTCAAGAAGAGAAAATCTCTGAATACAGTCCGTGTTATGTTCTTCTTAGCAAACTCCAAAAATATATACACTTGATCCGAATTCTTACTCTAAAAATAACTCATAATAATTTGCCTCCTGCCTACATCTCTTAGTAGGTCCTAAAATATCAAAATATTAGGCTAATACAGACAGCAGGACAAATCACATTTATGTTTGACAAGCATGGTTTAAATAGTTACTGGCTATGGATCTGCTTACAAGGAAAATTTGACATGGTTTTGCAGCAGAATCTGTCAACTAAATAGCTCATCTTTTTGAGTCCAGTGTTCTTCCAGTCTTGAATGTTGGGGCTTTCCCATGAATGAGGTCCCATACTATAACAGGTTTATTAGCTGCAAACGTTATTCTGCTACAAAAGCAACCCAGGCAATTAACTTATTGATATCCCTGAACTTTCTATGGCAACACCAGTACTTAGATATGTATGACCCTTTCCTTTCCTATCATAACAAAAATTGTACATGATAGAAGCAAAACTAGAGGGTGGGTGGGGAAAGCCAAATGCTTGCTAGAAGCAAGTTATCTCACCTTTATCCTGTATCTCAACAGAGCAGAGCTAAAAAGGTTCATTGTATAGCCTTGAGAGTCACCTATTTGCTTATTATTCTGACTTGCAGCAGCTCAGTCAGTTTTACAGGGATAAAACACTGATTTACATCGGCAGGAGGAAATTGGTCCTGTACATATTTTAGGAAAAAAAATCCATGCATGGTGAAGAAACACAATGAATTTTTTTTGAATGTGGATGCATACACACAGGAAAATGTTCCAGAGGCAACTATCTGAAATAGTCATCAACATATAGTGATAAAAATAAATTAAAACTCAGCAACCCAGATCTCATCCAACAATTGGAATGGAGTCTGAAATGGAAATTAACCTTTTCAAAAGAGCTGAACAGCCTTATTGCCCAGTTTAAGAATAATCTGTTTGACTAAAGAATACTTTATTTATCTTTAAGCCTTCTTCTACTTTTCATTTTATTACTTTTTATAATATGAAGGGTATAAAATACATGTCTAAACAGAAGCATCATAACGTGTCACAGACAAGCAATTTAGAAATTGAGAGGACCATGTGGATAAGATCAAAGAGAGATGGCTTCCAGATCAGATGTGAGCAAGCAGTGAAATCTAGTCGTATAATATCTAACGTGTTCTCTTGCCTTCTGTAGTTGGAAAATGTTAATGTTGAAATCTCAGAAATAATTCCTCAGAAAGAGAAATGTCATGCAGAGTGTTGGCATTCACTGGTACAATGATGTCACTGCTGGATGGATCACTCTTGGCAGACATTATTTACTTTGTGCTTCACAATAAAATGGAGCATTCAAAACTTCTGGTGTACTACATCCACTTATCTGGTTTCTTCTTTTAGTTGATGGTCTTTTCTTCAAGCACAAGAAGCTTGCTATGCCTCTCAAAATAATTAGAAATCTATGTTAAAAAGGACCAGAGTTTAGACTTATACAGAAAGAAAATGAGGGAAAAAAGTGACATACCAAAAGATCTGGTTTTTTTTCTGTGGCTTTCCAAAATACTTATCCAATGATGACAACAAATATGTCAACCAGACCAGTTTCCTTTGAGGGTGACTGGAGGATGTGAAATACTGTGGCTTCATAGCTCTTTCTGTAGCAAAGAAACCAAGAAGTGGGCCAAGCCAGACCAACTGATACAGATCCAGCTAAAAGCATGACACATCCTGACAGTGTTGGGGTGAGATGTGGAAATGCAACATCCTTTTTGGCATGATGGTTCCTCTGCAAAAGAAATGCAAGTGCTGAGGCAGAAACCACAGCATTCTCTGAGTTAGATGGTGATCTAGCTGATCACCAGACCRTGCATCCATAGACAGTCTTTGTGATTTTAATTCTCGTGTAAGAACATATTTGCAGTTTGCTGTTTTTCCCCCAAAGCTGTTTCTGCACAAAATGAATACGATGCTCATGCTGTCACTCCTTTTTCTTTCAGTATGATTCAGCTGAGCAGGATACATGGGATTTATCTACAGTCATATCTCCATTAACATAATCTCATTCAAATGAGTAGCCTTAATTCTTGCATCAACATTAGTAACACACCCTCCCTACAGATATAACTGCTGTGCTGATCATCAAAGTGTTATCTGCATGTGAAAAAAGTATCCGGTTACAAAGCAAAGAGATAGCTTTCACATGACCTTTGTGAGTGATAGCATATCTGTCTGGAGAATGGTTTGATACCAAAAAGTATCCTGGCAAATTCTGGATTCTTGATTAAGATCAAGGTCCAAGAACCTTCATATGGACTAAGATTTCTACTGGTGAAATATAGGTGAGTGCTGGGAAAAGTTTGGAAACGGAGATCCAGAGCTGAAAATTTTAAGTGAAAAGGGAAAAGCAAAGTAGGTTTCGAACCAGTAACAGTTGGTAAGTTAGTCTGAGAGATACAATTACTGAACATCCAAGTAATACAGAGTAATGTTGTCTACAAACTGGACTATAAAAGCAGAAGAGGAAGAGGGAAGCCTTGGTGGTTTGGTCGGTAAAGATATCCTCTCTATTCCTTATCCCAAACTCTGTGTCCATATAAAATATTTTCCTAAAAGAACAAAATAGATTTTTTTCTCCATGGTTTTCCAAGGTTGATGTAGCCAGCTTTACAGGGTTTCTGGTAAGTCATGGGTTTGTAACCCTCTGACTGAGTAGACTRACTGATTAGATCCAAGGGGCCAAAACTGATACTCATGGCTACAAACAAGTAGGTGATGAAGCACAATTGTGAAGCTTTATTACTTCAGTGCAAAAGCTCTGACTGAATTTATCTAAATGTTCTGCAACTGTCATATGAATAGTGGTTCTGTAGTTAATTGATTATTAAATATGTAGCTACAAATTCAAAAGCTAAATTCAATTGCCGAATTGAAATGAAGAGGAAATGTAATTTTGCATTAAGGAATGAGTTCAATGCAGTTTGAATGTGGAGTTGTCTTCAATTTATTTATAATTCAGTAAGTGCATATGAACTATTTAAATACCTTTTGATTGCCAACTTGTATATATATGCTTTGATTTCAAAGGAAGTCTGGGGTTTCCTATAACAAGAAAGGCAGGAAATACAGTTTGAATAGTAAACAAGCCTCAGTGGGATCAAAGCATTAACCATTCTCTGTGTYTCTTCAATTACCACTAATAGTTTGAGCTACCGCAGTCACAGAACAGATCATATAATTACCTGCTCTGGGAGGCACTTCCTGTATGTTACCATGTTTAAAAACACACTTATATACACAAACAYCAAAAGATGGGTCTCAGAAAATATGATGTTAGCAATAAGATTGCTTCATTATACTTGCAGTAAACAACTGTCCACAAGTTCCAAAATGCAATAGGATTTCTTAAAAAACATGAAGTACATTCAGTGATGATCTGAGAGAGAATAAATAATTTTCAAATGTTGGTACGCTGCCTTAAGTATCTGACTGCATAGGTGCAAAAATGGCCTGATTTCCTACAGAGTAAACCCTGACTTCACAGAAAATCAAACAAGCTGTTCTCATTCCTGTATCTTTAAAAACTTGTTTGAATCCAAAAATAGATGCAACTTTACTTGGACTCATGTATAACATAGTAGACCGTTGTGTCAGCTATGTAAAAAAGTGCCAGTCTAGGTTTAACCTGCATTTTAACATGCTCAGCATACCTAATGCACTCTTTGTTTCATTGCAGATCGATATTACGGAAGTAGGAATGAAACAGTTCAGTTTTATCCCACTTTAAGGTGTGCTGCTTTTCTTTACAGGTTATTCACAAAATACAGGCAGTCTGGTGCCTGAACCTAAGAATGTTACGCCTAAACTTGTGGGCATTGCTTTTTGAAAGTAKCATCATTGCTGCGATACTTTAGACAAAATGTAATTCTTGTTCCAAGAAGCAAAGTTAATTTATAAATTGTAGCATTTATGTAGTTGCTTTCAAAATTTTATCCTAATATTTCAACACAGATAGGTGTAGTGCTAGTGAAACCTAGCACTACCATAGAGTAATTATTTACTGCAAAATTTATTCCAAGATCAGTTTAAATGGAGAAAAGGTGTTTATCCATTATGTTAGACATTCTTGCATTTGACCATTGATTAAACAGGCTAAATTAGGTTCTTTTAATTTATCAGAAAAGAAGATGTGTGAGAAGTAAACAGAACACTACGGTTATGTTAGTCTCCTATATAGTAATGCAGACAGTATTGACAATTTCCAAAGAGACAGTTCTGTCTTTTGGAAAGGACAGATTTCCTCGAACTATTCAAAAATTCATCATCAGATCAGGCTGAGTAACTCAGTAAAGTTCTGAAGGCAGAAATAGCCTAGATGTATAGTCAGAAATATCAATAGATATTCAATTATTGCATGGCACGGAAAGATTGTTCTCACCTCTGGGATATGCCAAAGTGAACATCCCAGCTGGAAGAACTCATCTGAGGTAGGGTAAACAAGTAGACTCTGAACAGCTGTGTTTGGAAGCTCTTCCTGTGAAGCCGTTGCGTCTGTATTGGTTTGACAATCAATATTATCAATATTGTCAGTATATCAATTATTTGTTATTTAATGCCTGTCTTCTCATGGACAGTGATGTTACTGGTATGCACTTTCAGACTGAGGAAGAATTTCAAGATCCTTTCAAATTTTGTGGAAATGACCAGTTTGGTTAGTTGCTTCTTCATCATTGGTTGTTACTTCCCAGAAAAGAAGAATTCAAATATCCTTATCATTCAAACATCAATAATTACTTCTTAAAGCCTTTTCTTTATGTAACCAYGCTCAGTGTCATACTTCTGTTGAATGATCTTTTGATGCTGCTTCCTGTTAGGTGACGCATATCCCTTCAACTACTCTAATTATACAAAATGCAAGCTTTTTGAGGGCCTCAGGCTAACCCAAAGATGTGGATTTGATAGCTTAGACTAAACTACCAACTGTTCCTTTCACCTACCAACTTCTGTCAATCATTTTGTGCCTGATGTTTATTTTCTCTTGTGTTTACCCTACAGGGCTCTATGAAAACTATCCAACCAATGCAGAACCAGAATGCTGTGATGTCAGATGGGGACTATTATCAGATCACCAATCCAAAGGGACTATAAAAACAAGTGGCTCAACAATGTGTCACAGGACATCGCTCACAGTTTCATCAGCATCAAGACTGTGTAACAGCAGACTTAAACTGTGTGTTCTTGTATTAATTCTCTTACATACAGTACTTACAGTCTCAGCAGCACAGAACTCAACAGGACTGGGCTTTGGAGGCATAACAACTTTGGAAGATAATTCAACCAATGAGGAATAAAAGAAAGGATTCATCTTATATGATACAAACACAACAGGCCCAAATGACTACAGTCAAAAATAGCAAGGACTGAGTGCTTTACCCTCAGATCTCTTCTTGAATGACCTTTTGGGTAAAATGAAAAGAATGGGCCACTACCCAAACAACAAGGACACATTAACACAGCTTTTTATTGAGTAAAAGGCTGTATGGTGACTTAAATTTCTCACACCATTTTATACACTGTGTTTTAATGTTTGGAGTTTCTTTTTTGTTTGTTTTTTGCACTTGTTAATACAGGATTTTATTTTTGGGACGGTTTCTCAAAGCTAAATTAAGTCTTTTCTCTGTCGATATATTTCTAGTCATTGTGTGTGTTCATCTGATAGTTCTGTCTTTTATGTCCTGTCAGTTTCTATTAGAGGAATGACTGCTATGATTCCATGACATAGCAAAAAAACAAAAAAAA
>JASVER010000002.1:3820994-3992282 GCA_030449065.1 Oceanodroma leucorhoa
AGAAGTGGCCTTCAAAAGAAGCATCTCAGTATTTAAAAAAAAAACACAAAAAGAACAACAAAACAAAGTTTAACAAGAAAAAAAAAAGAAAAAAAAAGAAAAAAAGCAACCACAAAAAACCCCAAACAAACCTAACTGTCCTCTTACCCATGGGAACCATTCATCTCCTTTCCCCTCCCATCTCCCGTCGCAGACAACGTACATTTGCTTCTGTCTGTGTAATCACAATGAATGGGTACACAATTCCAGTGTGTCTCTGCCACTGTTGCACAAACCAGTTGACTGAGCAAACCCAAAAGGAGCATGAAGGGGGTTCCTTTTAGCTGAACAAACAAGTGCTCTCCTTACAAGGTGGGATCGGACAGTTAAAAAATGTAAAGAAATATATAACAAACTGTTGCTCCAATACCCATTTTGAAGAAGTCCAGTCCTTTCTCACTGGTCAGTTGAACAGGAGCAGCCTTTTTTAGATATGCTATGTAAAACCAGTTATGCTCAGCAAGTTGAGTAGTTGGGAAGCCTTCATATTGGAGGTGAAGGATTGGCATTCATTGTGAATTACGTTTTGGGTTCTCCTGCTGTCACATAACCAGCAGCTTTCCATAAGGAATGGGAGCAAAGAGCTTCCAAAATCCAAGTCTTTTTGTCTCAACAAAATTACACTAGAAGCCTTTGAGCATCTATAATACAAAGTATCTCTTTTTGGTTTTGATTCCATTGTTTTTCTAATATCTACGTGTTGTTGAAAGTTACTCTAGTTATTAAGGGTGCACAAGAATGTGTTAGCACAGATAAAGAAACTATTTTGTTTTAAATATATAGGACAACCGTTTTCATAAATGTGCAATAAAAACAGTAAAGATATACTAGGATATGAGTAGTCAAGAGAAAAGATTGTAATCTGATTGCTGATTTTTCATTGTTTGGGGTGGTTTTTAATTTGTTTTCTTTTATTTTTGTGGGAACATTTCACCTGCTGAGTGTATGGGAATTTGCTTTTTAAAAAGGCTTTTTAGAGTTTACAGTAGAATCAATGGAAGGAAAAGTTAATAAGGGCTGTTTTTAAAAACTTTACATTCCTTCCTATTCTCTAACTACACTTGGGAAGTGCACTTTAGAGATGTTTGCTGTGTAGCTGGGAAATGAAGGAAAACTATAGGAAATGTTCTCTTAGGAAATAAAATATAGTTACCTACTTTCTAGCTATGAAATACCCCTTGATAAATATCAATGTTGTAAGAACATTTAATCACTGGTGCATAATGCGTTTTTGTATACACTTTATGGTCTGTTAAATTCTGGAGAAAAACAAAAAGAGGATAACCATACTGCTTAAGCGGTTCAAGATGCACATGTTAAGCTGCGAAAGCTCAAATATTTTGCAAGAGTATTTGTTTTGATAGTGTTTTACCACAACCCGGACTGAGGAAGCTAAAATGATCTGTGCAAATATGACAACAACAAAAAGCACCAGCTAATGCAAAATTCTTCAGCACTGGTTTGTTTCTATAATTCCTCCCTTCCCTTCTTTGCACATGCTATATTTTGTCCAATAAAACATGGTGCTTTTTAGTTATTTTATTTTCTGTTAGAGACATATGTATTAATTATATTGAATTGATGCAAAAAGTGGGGAAAATGTAGAAATGCAAATGAAAAAGCCTTAACTAATGGTAGAATGTAGACTTTTGAAAGGACAGAGATGTTATTGAAAAGTGATGGAGCAATAACTGGGCAGTGCTCTGGTACTGTACAACAGCTGATGAGTCACGCTACTGAGAAAGCTCTTACTAGGTGAGCTCTTGTTCAACTGACCTCTTAATTCTAGTAAGTGTACGTGGTCAGTAAACAGTTTGTTATAACCTTTATCTACCTCTGCTGTGCAAAGGCCATCCAACATCCATTTCTGTGATGTTCCTCATAGTTTTTTGTTCACACCGTTACTCTCTGTCATCTATTTTTATACTGTACCAATACAGTAGCAAGTCTGGTTCATCCCAATTCAATTGGCACATGAAGAAGAGTTGTTATTTCTGTTTTGCCTCATGGTGAATTAATGTAGAGAGCTATATTTAAGGCATTTTCTTTCCTCTCTCCTGCTCTTCTTCATCCTTCATCCCTTATTTTTCTATAAAAATGTTTTCAAGTGGTGTCAGTGAAAAATATGACTCCTCCACAGCTTGGCTAAACTCAGTCACATGTCATACAATATGAGAGACATGAGGAAAACCAGTCACAACACCACCACATGCATAAAGTAGCCAAGTTAAACTTGGGCAAAATGAAGCAGAAAACAATTACAGACTTTCAATTAATACACAAGTACAAGACCTAATAAATTCCTCTCCCTCTCCTCACCTGGAGTCAGTGCCTGCAGTTCAATGGTCTGTGAATTTTCTCTGTCATATTTTTGAGGTTTATTTCTTTAATTTTTGAAACAAAGAGTCATGATGCAGAGGTGACTACTGCTGGGGTATCTGTTGCCATTTTCACTCCAGCAGTGTGGTATGCAGCTTCTCTTGGTGGCACCTCGGACATCAGGAGTAGACAAAGACTATTCTATGAAGTTAAGCAACATGTGATCATGTATGATGCAAAATTCCATTCCATCCATTCCTCATTCGTAATAGTTTTCCTGGCACAAACTTAAGCATGCTTGATATTGTGCACATATTACTTTTTTGCCAGAATAAATTTGCATCTTGCCACTGCTATAACTGCCATCTTGTTCCATTTCTCCTTGTACTGTATGCCTAATACATACATGATAAAGAGCTGGCTTAACAAAGAAGTAATATTAAAATATTTCTGCAAATGACTGATGAGAAGAAAAAGGAAAAAATAGAATAGTATTTATTTTACGATCATATGGAAGAGAGAAATTTCCCATGTCTTTTATTGTCTTATTTTCTGCAATAGGGAAAATCCAGATTTTGTGCAATATGTTAATACTGCTAAGCCAAATGTCATATAACATAACCAGAGCTATATGTTATTCCTTATTGCATTTGCATTTGGTAATACATTATATTGATGCTTTTCTTTCATTAAAGAGACAGTATCTTTTTTTTTTAAATATAGCAGGTGAAGGCTGTCCTTCTACACGCCGTAATTTAAAGACAAAACCCAACAAAATATTAGAATGAAGTTTTAGTTCTATAAATGATGAAACCAAGCCATCATCTGCCAAAGAATCTGTGGAAAAATAGATACAAACCAAACTTCGACTTTCAAGAAATTCCATCTTGAGGGTTAAAAATAATGTTATTCTAAGTGATTAAAAGAGGAAGAATGAGAGCTGTATTTCAAACRGTAGAGATGGCAGGTTTCATCTGGTACGCGATGTGGCTCTCAGCTTATATAGTTATACTCTTCTATTAAAAAGTGAAGGACAGGGACATTGTCTTCTGCTCTCCCTGTATTTGTTATGGTAATGAATGTCCTTTTTGTAAGCATTGCCTCTCTGCACAGAAGATACCTGCTTATCATGAGAGCTGAAGACAGCTTATGTACATGCACACAAATTTACACAGTGAAACCTGTCTTAAGCGACTATCCAAAGCACAAGCAAAACTCATTTGCAGTAGCTTTAAGGAAAGTGAAACAAATTTGTCTTAGGAAATTTCAAGATATATGTAAACAGTCACCTAAGCAAGGGGTCTGTGAAGGTGCCTGGTCCTTACTGCAGCTTTCACTGTCTATCTCATCAGTGCCACAGCCCTGCAATGAGCCCTGCGTGGACAAGCTTCGAGCTGGGCTCAGAGTCATGCTGACTTCAGTGGGCCTCGATACAGGGACAGGCACACACCCACAACAAATTCACTGTAGCACATAGGTCTCGATTTGTCCCATAGTCTTTACTCAGGAATTGCTCATGGGCATAGTGCATCAACAGAGGACCACTGGGTTCAGCCCCAGCCAACTGAGTCTTAACAAGAGACTGGCAATGGCATATTAATGGTGAATGGTTCTGTTTTATTATTATTGTCTACTACTATATTAGTTTGGTGAAGGAGTGGTTTCAAAATTTAGCTAGGAACACGGAGGACAAACTAAAAGAAACCTGCGGAGATGAAATTAGCCTTTCCGAGATAAAAAGAGGCTCTGTTGTCTGTCAGCAGCTGTCAGAAAACAGCAGTATTTTAGAAAAGCTCAGGAAAATAATGTGTTCAGTTCTGGGTATGATAGTTCTCATTAAAACTAGATTTTTGGATGGTAAATAGGACTGGAGCGCATACCATCTAAACTGGGAAGTTTAATTTGCCAACATGTTCTGCAACAACTCTGAGCAATCACGTTTACTGAACACCTCTGAGTTTTCCAGCATTTTCCGGCATTTTTTCAAATGTTAACAAGCTTGATCTGTCCCGAGGGAGGAAGAAGGGAGAGAGAACTACTGTGAGTAATGAAAATAAAAAAAAAAAAAAATAGAGCTGGGCCAACTTAGAAAATCCATCTGAGAAACAAGCTATACTTCTTCGAAATATAACAGGGATGCAAAAGAAAAGATGCATATGTAGGTGTAGATCTATATAGAAATAGTTCTATTTTAAAAAAGAGAGACACAAATATATGTTCTCCACAACTATTATAAATACAGTAAAGTGTAGGGTAAAAATGCCAACGATAAAAGCTATACAATAAATCAGGCAAAATTACTGTATCTATATTCCTTACTACGGAGTGTGAATTTCCAGGTAGAATTTCAGCAGCAGAAATATATTTTGTAACACGAAAAGTAAAAAAATTTGGGGGGAAGCAGCATATTTGGTTATTCATTCCACCATCCTGTCTCCTATAAGCTTAGTTATTATTCTTCATTATTTTCATTCAAATCCTTGACTTTTGCAGAAAGTTCCCAGCACAGACCGCATCCCAGTGGCTCCAGTGGGTGTCAGTAGTACAAGAGGTCTCAGTCRTGGGTCCTAAGGGAGGGCCTTGGTTCAAAGTGCTGACTATGCTTCAGCAATTCAGTCCAATCTCTAGACTGTCCCATTCTCCTAATGCTATGTTCGTCTCTTGGGCATACACAAAGTGACTCAGTTTCCTCTTCAGAGGGGACTGTGCTTGCCTGGCTCAAACCTTCGGTCTCAGTCAGGCCCCATTACAAAGGTCAGAGGAACCACTAGTGTGCTTTAATTGCAATACRTGCGCTGAACTCCCCAAACAACTGAAACAGGATTAAAATGATAGGCATGCTTTATAACCAGCCCTCTGAGTAAGGGTGAAGATTTTACCAGCTGTGTATGTCTTCAAATCCTTTTGCTATTCTCACACCAAGGACTATCTCAGCAGAAGGGATAACAGGTTTGGTAACGAATTGCTGTCAAATCTTTCTGCAGCAGTTCAGACACTACCCCTCCCAGCTGCCCTCCTGCATGATTTTGCCAGGATTTATTGTCCCAGAGTAGAATAAGCAGAAGAGAAGACGTGATGTCCCACACCAGTGCAAATTGAGGGCACCTGGGTGAAAACTAGGTTGCCAACTGGGACATCTGTAACACAGGTACACATGCCTTTCCATTAAGTCTTTAGCAGTGGGGGGAATTAAAGAAAGAAGAGGGGTACTTTCTGTGAGAGGGATAAAGCAGGCAGCAGAGGGAAATAATGTCTTCATACACTGCTCCAAGATTTATTTGGATGCATGTTTAGTCAGGACAATACTGAGCACTGCAGCACCAAACTTTTAGGTATAAGTRGTGAATATACACCTCTGAATTAAGCTGGATGAGTGTAATACACAATAGGAGTTGGTGATATTTAAGAAGAGAATCTACTGAGGAAGGTGCCACCTAAACCAGTGATCTACATTGAGCAGGATAGTCTTATTTTAGCCCTGCCCTCTCAGAGTCATTCTCTGAGCATCCAGGAAGTACCTATCTCCACCAGGGATTCACATTTCTGAAACTTTTTACTAAACTTAGGCTCCTACACCATCTTTTTTTCACGAAATACGGATGGAGGATGAAGTGATAGCCCTATACCAGCTAGAATGCAGTGACTGAGTTTCCTGTGAATGCACACCAGTCCTCTCTCTAATCAGCAGATTAATCTTTACTGAACGAGAAAGAGAAAGAAGTATTTTTATCTGTTTCTTTTCTGGTGTTCCTCCAGTGGACACAAATTAATGAACTATTAATTGGCCTAGTAAAAATATGCAAGGTCTGGTTACTGCACACATGTGGGAGAGAGATGCTCTTCTCCTCCTCTGAGGAATGTTGACAGGTTATATATTAAGCAGTCAATAACCTGGTAGCATTACCTAATTTTGAAAGAATTTATTATAATTTGCACAGGGAATACAGGATTTCAACCAAGTGTGCTCAGTTCTAGTTATTTAATTTGATGGTGAAGAGCACCTAGCACTTTACATGACCAAGTTCCTATGTGGTAGTGGTACTTAACTATCGTCAGCTACTAATCATCTTTCTAGGAAAACTCTGAAAAGAAAGCAGAGCAGCTACATCCGTTGGAAGATATCAGGCCTGTGAACAATGGGAAAAATAGTCATTGTTTTTTGTGGGTTTTAGAGAAGACCAGTAAAAACAAAGACAGAAGAAAAAAAATTGTCTTTTCTTTCTCTCATTCCTTCCYTCCTTCCACCTTTCCCTTTCTCTGACAGAGTCACCGGTCTGACCTAGGACATATTTTTGCCTTAGTAGCCCTCTGAAAAATTAAATGCATTTGATAAGATGTAAAGCTCTCCTACTTTATATTTTCTACATGTGCAGGAAAAAAAAAAAAAAGAAAAACAAAACAAAAAAAAAGATTTATTTTTTCATTCACAGAGAGATGTTCTCCCATCAGTTTCCTATCCATTACTAGTCCACATGTCCACTGAATTCAATGGGAYTCATGCTTTTCATTTAGATGGAACTAGGATTAATGCCATGGATCAAAACCTGCCAGTTTCAGTGCAAGTCCTTCCACTGACTTCAAGGAGGATTTGGAAAGCCCAAGGTCCCTTTGACCACATATAAACTCACATGGATAAGATAAATACACGTGAACGGCTGAAACATTGAAATGTTCCAAAGGTTTGTCCAAGTGGTTGGTCAAATAATTAGCTGCAGCTCTATGCAAAAGTCATGTTGAGCCAAAGCTTTGAGCTTTGATTTGATAGACCTTTCTTTTTCTGAAATCTAACAAGATTCATTCAGGGTTTGAATATGCAAAAACTTACACAGGATTATAAATACAAGAAAAAATATTGAAAAAAATTGACAATATTTTCACTCCTAGAAGTGAAAATTAAATTAAAGAATTCTGATAAATGCATTTTTTGTTATTAAACCTTAATGACAATTTATTTATGTAGTTCTTCAGAAGCTGCTTGGTTTCATTTGTTTGTTTTCCTTTGTTTTGTTCAAAACCAGATTTTCGGCCTTTTAAAGATTCATATTGAACTATGCAGCTACAAATTACATGCTTATGTTAACAGATTTGCAATTAAAAATATTCTACTCTTCTGTTATTCCCAAATTGTATGAACAGAAAGCTCATGTTACAAGCAAATTTAATTAACTGTGTTTAATCTTGTTTCCTTTTTCTTTTCCTTCTTTTTTTTGTTTTTTTCTTTCTTCAGAGTTAAGGACTGGATTTTATTTGAAATGGGCTAAMCTGGCATCAGTGTTTTTTAACTATATGGAATGTCCTATGATTCTTAGCATTGAAAAGAGGGCTACATGGTCCTGTCAGAAAAAAAAAAAAAAAAAAGCTGTAAATTGTAATAATATATTAAATATTGTATTATTATAGCAACTTTAGTTAAGCAACTAATACTATCTTTAATTTTTTACAGAGAACTTTGATGAAATAATTTATTACAATGACTCACAGAAAAACTTGTTTTCAAAATGACAGGAGAAACTGTTGAAGATTGTGAAAAAATACTAAAAATAATGCTCTACTAAGAATAAATTTAAAGATGCAAACAGTGAGTCTGACTTTTTGGGTACTAGGGATTTGTGAACAAAATTAAACCCAAGRTGGTTGGGGGGGATAATAATTTTAAGTAATGATTAAACAACAATTTTTCCTTTTTCCTCAGAAGAAAAACAAACAAACAAACAAAGATAAAAAAGAAAAAAAAGAACTTGTGTTCTGACCTGGACTGCAGCTACCTATTTCATAAAATGCCTCTGACAAAAATATAAAGATTGAGGTAATTTCCTCATATTCAACTGGTTTTCCAGACTGTACTGTATAACATAACATCAGTACTTTACAGCTGTTCATCTCAGATTTCTTATGAAGGGAATAAAATTGCAAGAAATGAAAAATAATACCCACAAAAGAAAARCATTTAATTTTTAGATCATGTGTATGACAAACTTCATTGGTGTGACATTTGCAAAAATACATGTTCATTTATTACCTATGGGATATTCAATAGTTTACAACAAGGATCTGAATAAGTGGTATCAGATATTTGTCTGTTTGGTCACACAAGTGTTGGTTATTCTCAAAAGGGATTGATAACAAGACAACAGTTCAAAGAGGTATGTACAGAGACGTTTACAAGTCAGATTTCAAATGCTTTAGGAACTATTTTGGGTGACAATAAATGATGGCAACATGTCTGTGGAAATCAGTGCTGACCGTCCTGATAAGATGAGACAAATCACGGTGAAGTCAGCATAAGGTACTGTGGCAACCAACAGGTAAAAATAAAAACACATCTGTAACAATCTGAGCTGTAAATATGGTGAGGAAATAAGCCAAAAGTCTCAGTTTTCTCACAGCCCTGTAACCTATCTGAGATCTCCATTCACACCTTCACAGCCACTCACCTTTTTGACCTAGCCATCTGCTCACACAGGTAGGTGCATGTAATGGGTGAATGAAGTCCACCATGACTCTTCTATTTCAACATACAGATTTATTACAAACTCCTTTTGCATGTCAGAATGGTATGAAGCCAGATTTTCCCTGCCATGAATAGCTTCAGACATTGTGAATGACTAATTTCACTGACTCAGTAGATTAAAACCAGTGGATCAGTGATACCAGTTCGTCATTAGGCCACTGGCTTCCTAGGAGAAGACATGAGGCCTCAACTTTGTTTCAAACCTGTGGTCAAATTCTCCCCTACAGCAACAAGGTTAAGGTCTCACTTTATGTATGCAACATCAGGCATAAAGTAGATGCCAGTTAAGCGTGGTTCCTATTTTAAGAAAACCATTTGGAACACCGAATGAAATATTTTCTCAGGCTGACCATTATTCACTTGGGGATGAGAAGAAGGAAACAGAGTATGTGTAAACCAAAGTAAAACTCATTAAGCTTTTGATATATATGTAATGTTATTTCAAGAACCCTGTCTTTGTTTCTTTCCTTCTAACATACTTTAATAACATAACTTACTACATGGATGAGACATATAAAGAAAAATCATGTTATGTCTAAGGGTTTATATCTAAGGGACTATATGTGTTTAGCAGCAGTCTACAGTTCATTCGGAGTTATAGCAGCACTTAATYATTAACTAATCATTAACAAACTTTAGCAGCATTTAATCATTAATTTAATATTTACGAAGTAAGTGTTAGTAGAGTCTACTACAATCAAGACTTAATTACAGATTGTGCTTACTAGTAGTTCACACACAAACACAAATATATATATAAAAATGTACAAAAGGTACCTGTTAAAAATTCCCCACGAGTTCAGTGAAGAAATATTAGAATCATAGAATCATAGAATCATTAAGGTTGGAAAAGACCTCTAAGACCATCAAATCGAACTGTCAACCCAACACCACCATGCCCACTAAACCATGTCCYGAAGCGCCACATCTACACATTTTTTGAACGCCTCCAGGGATGGTGACTTAACCACTTCCCTGGGCAGTCTGTTCCAATGCTTGACAACTCTTTCAGTGAAGAAATTTTTCCTAATGTCCARTCTAAACCTCCCCTGGCGCAACTTGAGGCCATTTCCTCTTCTCCTATCGCTTGTTACTTGGGAGAAGAGACCTACACCCACTTCGCTACAGCCTCCTTTCAGGTAGTTGTAGGGAGCAATAAGGTCTCCCCTCAGCCTCCTCTTCTCCAGGCTAAACAACTCCAGTTCCCTCAGCCACGCCTCATTTCTCCAGACCCTTCACCAGCTTCATTGCCCTTTTCTGGACACGCTCCAGCACCTCAATGTCCTTCTTGTAGTGAGGGGCCCAAAACTGAACACAGGATTTGAGGTGCAGCCTCACCAGTGCCGAGTACAGGGGCAYGATCACCTCCCTATTCCTGCTGGCCACACCATTTCTGACACAGGCCAGGATGCTGTTGGCCTTCTTGGCCACCTGGGCACACTGCCGGCTCATGTTCAGCCAGCTGTCAAGCAGCACCCCCAGGTCCTATTCCGCTGGGCAGCTTTCCAGCCACTCTTCTCCAAGCCTGTAGCGTTGCCTGGGGTTGTTGTGACCCAAGTGCAGGACCCGGCACTTGGCCTTGTTGAACCTCATACAGTTGGCCTCGGCCCATCCAGCCAGCCTGTCCAGATCCCTCTGCAGAGCCTTCCTACCCTCAGGCAAATCAACACTCCCACCCAACTTGGTGTCGTCTGCAAACTTACTGAGGGTGCATTCAATCCCCTCCTCCAGATCATTGATAAAGATATTAAACAAAACGGAGCCCTGGGGAACACCTATTGTGACCGGCCGCCAACTGGATTTAATTCCGTTCACCAAAACTCTCTGGGCTCGGCCATCCAGCCAGTTTTTTACCCAGCGAAGAGCACACGTATCTAAACCAGGAGCTGCCAGCTTCTSCAGGAGAATGCTGTGGGAGRCAGTGTCAAAGGCTKTGCTGAAGTCCAGGTAGACCACATCCACAACCTTCCCCTCATCCACTAGGCGGGTCACCTGGTCATAGAAGGAGATCAGGTTGGTCAAGCAGGACCTGCCTTTATGAACCCGTGCTGGCTGGGCCCATTCCCCTGGTTGTCGTGCACCTGCCTTGTGAGYGCCCTCAAGTTCATCTTGAGGGCGTTCACAATCTTCCCCGGTACCAAGGTCAGGCTGACAGGCCTGTAGTTCCCCGAATCCTCCTCCCGGCCCTTCTTGTAGATGGGCGTCACATTGGCAAGCCTCCAGTCATCCGGGACCTCCTCTGTTAACAAGGACTGCTGATAAATGATGGAGAGTGGTTTGGCAAGCTCCTCCGCCAGCTCCCTCAGTACTCTCGGGTGGATCCCATCTGGCCCCATAGACATGTGAGTGTCCACGTGGTGTAGCAGGTCATTAACCGCTTCCTCTTGGATTATGGGGGGTGCGTTCTGCTCTCCGTCCCTGTCTTCCAGCTCAGGGGGCTGAATACCCTGAGGATAACCGGTCTGACTACTAAAGACTGAGGCAAAGAAGGCATTAAGTACCTCAGCCTTTTCCTTGTCCTTGGTGGCAATGTTACCCCCAGCATCCAGTAGTGGCTGRAGATTCTCCTTGGCCCTCTTTTTGTCGTTAATATATTTGTAAAAACATTTTTTGTTGTCTCTTACGACTGTGGCTAGATTGAGTTCTAGCTGGGCTTTTGCCATTCTAATTTTCTCTCTGCATGACCTAACGAGATCCCTGTACTCTTCCTGAGCTGCCTGCCCCTTCTTCCAACAGTGTTAAACTCTCCTTTTTTCCCTGAGTCYCAGCAAAATCTCCCTGTTCAGCCAGGCCGGTCATCTTCCCCGCCAGCTCTTCTTACAGCACATGRRGACAGCCTGCTCCTGYGCCTTTAAGACTTCCTCCTTGAAGAACATCCAGCCTTCCTGGACCCCTTTGCCCTTCAGGACTGCCTCCCAAGGGACTCTCTCAACCAGTGTCCTGAACAAGCCAAAGTCTACCCTCCGGAAGCCCATGGTAGTGGTTTTGCTGACGCCCGTCCTTACTTCATCAAGAATTGAGAATTCTATCATTTCATGGTCGCTAAGGCCAAGACGGCCTCCAGCCACCACGTCTCCCACCAGTCCTTCCTTCTCTGTTGGTAAACAGCAGGTCGAGCGAGGCACCTCCCCTGGCAGGCTCACTTACCAGCTGCGTCAGGAAGTTATCTTCCACACACTCCAGGAACCTCCGAGAYTGTTTCCTTTCTGCTGTGTTGTATTTCCAGCAGACGTGGGGTAAGTTGAAGTCCCCCATGAGAACAAGGGCTAGCGATTGTGAGACTTCTGTCAGCCACTTTTAGAATGCTTCGTCTGCCTCTTCATCCTGGTTGGGTGGTCTATAAGAGACTCCCAGCAGGATATCTGCCTTGATGGCCTTCCCCCTCATCCTAACCCATAAGCACTCGACCTGATCATCAGAGTCGTTGAGCTCTGTACAATTGAAACGTTCTGTAACATACAGAGCCACCCCACCTCCTCTCCTTCCTTGCCTATCCCTTCTGAAGAGCTTATAGCCATCCGTTGCAGCATTACAGTCATGAGAGTCACCCCACCATGTTTCTGTGATGGCGACTAAGTCATAGCTATCCTGCCACACAATGGCTTCCAGCTCCTCCTGTTTGCTGCCCATGCTGCGTGTATCGGTGTAGATGCACTTGAGCTGGGCTATCAATCTCACCCCTGATGTCGGCATGCCACCCCTAGGCTCTTCTCTAGCGAGCCTGGTTTTATCCCCTTTCCCGTTCAAACCTAGTTTAAAGCCCTTTCGATGAGCCTCGCCAACTCATGAGCAAGAATCCTTTTCCCCTTTTGAGATAGCTGAACTCCATCTGTTGCCAGCAGGCCTAGTGCCGTKTAAACTTCCCCATGATCAAAAAGAGCCAAAATTCCACCAGTGGCACCAGCCTCTGAGCCATGTGTTAATCAGGTGTGTTTTCCTGTTTCTTTCAGTATTCTCCCCTGCCCCTGACGGGATTGAGAACACTACCTGTGCTCCTGATCCTGCCACCATTCGGCCCAGTGCCCTGAAGTCCCTTTTGAACACTTTGGGACTTCTCTCTGCAACCTCATCGCTGCCAACCTGCATAACCAACAGTGGGTAATAGTCAGAGGGCCATACCAGACCAGGGAGTCTCCTAGTAACGTCCCTAATGCGGGCCTCAGGGAGGCAGCAGACTTCCCTGTGGGATGGGTCCGGTCGGCAGATTGGGCCCTCTGTTCCCCTCAGAAGGGCATCACCTACAACAATTGCCCTCCTTTTTTCCTTAACAGAGGCAGTCATAATGAGTGGGGCTGACTGACTCCGCCCTAGGCAACCCCCTGGATGGACCTTCATCTACATCCTCATTTGCCTGGCCCTCAAGCTCCAGAGCCTCATATCTGTTGTGTAAGGGCAACTGGGAAGATGAGGGAGGCCGGGAGGGGATTTGCTGGGCGCCCCGAGCAGGGACCCGTTTCCATTCCCCTCCATCTCTTAGGTCCCCTCCTTCTGCTTGGTGGCAAGAGGGAAGGGGGTCCTCTGCTTCTTGGGGAGCCTCCACTTGCTGCCTTTGTCTCAGGGATGGCAGGGCATGGCTCCACCAATCTACCTCCCTCTCACACTCCCTGATACTCCTTAGCATCTCCACTCCCTCTTCCAGCTCTGCCACCAGGGTGAGCAGATCATCCCCCTGGTCACACCGCGCACAGGTGCTGTCTCCACTGCCCTCCGGCACCAGTGACAGGCTCAGGCACTCCCTGCAGCCGGAGACCTGGACAGCTGCGTGCTTGTGTGGGAGCTTGCAGCTGGGTCGCCACACTCCTTCTGGCCATGGCTTTCAGCCGGGTGGAAACCATCGCTAGGTCCTCTTCTGGGAAGGCGATGACCACTAGCTGAGTGAGACTCTAGAGCCGGGAGGGGGACTACGCCTGGCCTGCATGAACTGCCCGCACAAACTACCCGCCCAAAGTGCCGCCCCACACCCTGCTGATGCCCACGCCCCGTTTGCCTGCCCTGGTCACCGCGCTCCTGGTCGCCCGCGCTCCCTGGGGGATGCTCTTGTGTGTGAGGGAGTTTGGCAGCCATCACCCTTGTCCCCGCCCGTGCTGAGTCAGAGCTGCCACTTGTCAGGAGCTCACTCCTCCAGCTCTGGGGGGGTGCTGGGGCACCCTCTCTCTCCCTGCACGTTTGCCTGCGCGCTTTTGCCACTTTAGGAAGGGTCCTCCAGCAAGATCCTCCTCTCCGGAGCCCTTTGCCTCAGTGGTTTCACGTAAAATGTCTCGGTATTTCTCAACGGGCAAGGGTTGAGCCTTGAGAAGTGAAGAGTTTCAGCCCGTGTCCTGTCAGACAATGGACCTCCGAATATTGCCAGCTCAAGACATTGCAAGCTCTGAGAGGCATCCCACTGAGATGGAGATACACGGTGCAGCCAGCTGCAGTGCTGGAAAGCTCAAAGAGTCTCACTTAGGACCACTGTTTATAGGTTCGCAAGATGATTGGCTTTAGTCATCCATAAATTTCCGTCCTGGCCACAGTCCCAGGTGGTAATTACTAAAAATTCTCAAGGTTTCAGTGTTGTTCTACTTGACACCTGGGCCAAGCAGTAGGAGTACATTCTCAGCCTCAACTATGCAGAGTTTCTGAGGCGGTCAAGGAGCGCTCAACTGCCAGACTCAGTACACCAAGGCCAAGGTTTCATGGAAATTTCTGAGATCAAAAGCGGCCTAGGAGAGTGTGKGGGGGAAATGCAGCACCACAGTGGCCCTCCTCTGCATCCGCTCTAACAGGTCCATGTCTCTCTTGTACTGGGGACCCCAGAGCTGGATGCAGTAATCCACATGGCRTCTCATAAGAATGGAGTAACAGGGGGAGAATCACCTCTCTCGACCTGCTGGCCACGCTTCTTTTTGTGCAACCCAGGATAAGGTTGACTTTCTGGGCTGCAAGTACACATTGCCAGCTCATGTCCAATTTTTCATCCACCAATGTCCTTCTGTATGTTTCTCTGCRGGGCTGCTTTTAGTTCACCCTCCAGTCTGTATTGATACGGGGAATTGCCCCTATCCAGGTGCAGGATCTTGCACTTGGCCCTGTTTAAGTTAATGAGGTTCACATGGGCCCACCCCTCAAGGCTGTCAGGGTCCCTCTGGACAGCATGCCTTCCCTCAAGCATACTGCACCACTCAGCTTGGTGTCAGCCACAAACTTGCTGAGGGTGCACTCAATCCCATTGTGTTATTGATGAAGATATTAAATAGATTAGACCCAGTACGGACCCCTGAGGGACACCACTCATTACTACTTTCCACTTGGAGATTGAGTCGTTGACTGTAAGACTTTGGACCTGGCCATCCAGCCAATTCCTTATCCATTTAACAGTCCATCCATCAAACCCATATGACTCCAATTTAGCAGCAAAAATGTTATGTGGGACCATACCAAAGGCCTTACAGAAGTCCAGGTAGATGACATCCATAGCTCTTCCCTCATCCACTGATGCAGTCACTCCATCATAGAAGGCCACTAGATTAGTAAGGCATGATTTGCTCTTGGTGAAGCCATGTTGGCTGTCTCTAGTCACCTCCCTGTCTCCCACACATTTTGACATAACTTCCAGGAGGATCTGTTCCATGATCTTACCAGGCATGGAGGTGAGGCTGACTGCTTGGTAGTTCCTAGGGTCCTCCTTTTTACTCTTTTTAAAAATGTGTGTGACATTTCCTTTTTTCCAGACACTGGGGACTTTGCCTGACTGCCATGACTTTTCAAATATCATGGGGAGTGGCTTGGCAACTACATCAGCCAATTCCCTCAGGACCCTGGGATGCATCATGGACCTATGCATGTTCAGGTTCCTCAGGTGGTGTTGAATCTGATCTTCACTTATGATGGGTGGGACTTCATTCCTCTGGTCCCTGCCTTGAGGTTCAGGGGCTTGAGAGATTTGCACTCTTAGAAATCTTTATCTTTYCAGAATGGGAGTATATCTCTTCTTGTCAAATGCATAGATGCCTTCATCTCAACATTATTTTAATCTAACAGTGATTTAATAAAGGTTATYAGGTAATTTTTGTCACAGGGACAATTAAACCAGAGTAATATGCATAATTAGACATTTTATTTTACTTATGCTATTACTCAGATACTTCAGAGAAGCCTTAGCTTCCTTGCAAGATTTTAGAAAGCTACCAGGAGCAAAGCTGAACTCCTGTGTACCACCTTTTATGTCCTGCTAAGAGGAGACTCAATTCTTCCTGCTTATGAAGATTCATAGAAAGTGTAAKTTTTTTACAGGCTTTGTATGATCTGTATCCTGATTTCCTATGTAGTAGGTAGGGTTGGAAAAAATCCTTAGGCACCTATTTTATTCCTTACATTTTCTCCTATTATAGAAATCTTCTCTGGATTGTCTATGGGGTTTTGAGTAGAGGCTTTTCCAGCTCCCAGTAAATCAATCAGAGACTCTAAGAAAGCTTAAATTCAGAAGTACAGATGACAGAAATAACTAAAACTGGAGGTACAGCTGAATGTAGTACAAGGATATGTTATCAGACACTAGAAGAAGGACTGCTAGGCATAGGAACACAGTCCTGTATGAAATTTAAAAATACAATTTGTAYAGCAATGAAAAGGCAAGTGGAAGCCTGTGTCTGGCCCATTAGCAAGTGATAGTCTAGAATGTAAGAACAAAATTAAAAGTAACAAACATAATTTCCCAAACAAACCAGAAGCTGGTTCAAGAATTTAGTATTCTTTTGTCATTATGAAAATTATTTGTAATTTTGAGGGGTTTATTGTTTCAGGGTTCTTTTTTTTCTTCACCATTTTAAAGGCATCCTCTACTACCATTAAAACTAATTTTCCAGACTACTATGGAAAATCACTTGTCTTTATAAGGTGACCGATCCTCTTGTCCTTGATAACACACTGCTCTGAGATTATGTTCCCAATTAAAAAAAAAAAAAAAAAAAAAGCTGCTTATTAGCTTAAAAAAATATAATTCATATTACATCTCTGCAACAAATGAGTGTACTAGCCTTTTTTTCTAAGCCAGCAAGAATTTCATATTTGGGAAAAAAAAAAAGAAAACAAACAATATCTGTTATATTAAGCAGATTGAAGAATACAGCAAAGCTATTGTAGTGCTACAGTAAGAACTGGGTGTAGCYGATAGCAAGGAGTCATAATAACCTTACTTTTGAATTATTCAAATTATACGATATAAGAAATACACCTTTCTTGTTAATATTAACTTTATTATACATACCATTATATTCACGCAAGGAAAAATCAGTGTCAGCTTCAAATCAAATATGTCTTCTTTTTGTATCAGTGAGTGGAGCACTGTGTATTCCTATTTTATCAAAATAATATRTAATTACATCTTTTCTTCAAGATGTCTTATGATTGTGAAGGCATTATAAAAATTCAAGTCTTCCACACAGAGCTGTAAAAATTGGTCTTGCAAAACAACAGAATGTGTATTAAGAACTGCATCCAAACCCCAAGTGTTTTGAAATATCAAATCATACGTGGAAGCCATGTCGCAGTCAGTTTAGACTCATGTGACTTAAAAAACCTGGAACTTTATCTCATGTTTTAGGGAAATAGAAAGAAACTGGCACCATGGCTGGTTTGATACTGAGGCATCCATACAGCTCAAATCCTCTAGATCCTAAATCCAGTTGCACACTTACTCCCACCCCTTTTGACAGAACACAATAGGGTCAAAGTTACTCTGAATTGTCTGCAACAAACCATTCTGGAACTTTTTGCCCTCATAATCCCGGTATGTAGTTCTTGGCTTCATTAATATTTTGAATCTCCAGTCATAGGTGTAGGCAATTTTTGGTTACTCAAGGGGCTGGTACACTGAGCAGGAGGAATCCTGCTACAGTCAAGTAATTCCACAGCTGCTTTATGGAGGCTTTCCAGCTTGCATTAGTTTCATGGGGTTTGGAGTGTTTTTTTTCTGTTTATCATTATTACATGAAGTGTCATGGATGTTGATACTATATCTTCCAGAAGCACAGAATTTGGGGCAAAATTTACCCATAGGAAAGCAGTTATGAATTGTTTCTTCATCTTCAGCCAGAGCACTAAGTTGAGCAGTAAGACCAATCTATCCTGCCTTTGAACTTACATAATATTTTGTTTAAAGCAAAGATGGACATGAAACAAATGTTCAGTCTCTTTCTTAATAAATCTTAGCATTTAGAAACTTGGAACTGAATTTCTCTGCCAGGTCCTGCATTGTGTGCAACTGAATCAAAGACCTAGAGCTGAACAACCTCCTCTTCTCTGATCTTCTGGTAATCAAAATTCCCATCTAGATGTTGATGTTCTGTCTCATTTATAATTCAGATCTCACTTCCTTAAGAGATGTCCCTGAAGTGTTAAATTTTACAACCGAATAAATAAACTTCTACCCTAAATAAAATGCATTAATACATCCATTATAAGCATAACGGATTAAATAAACAAATAAATTTAATGCAAATTGAGGCTACAGTGCCTAGCTGACATCTYCTACCAGCTCTACAGAAAATCTACAGCTCTGAGTCAGGTAAATAGGCTCTATAAAATATGTGGGAAAATAAAGTTCTTCACTGAATACAAACATATGCAGAAAACTGTTTAAGCTAGTCAGAGGAAATATAAACCTCCCTTATCCATATCCATAAGAATTCCATATTCTTTAAAGAATTTTCTCTCCAGGAGTTGGACACCATATTCAACACTGCAGGAAGAACATATGCAAGAATATCAGATGTAATTCCTCTCCTTATGTGAGGTATCCCTGCTTTTTCTCCAAATGCCCAMGGATTGAATTGAAATGAGGGAAAGGAGATTTAGCAATCTTTATGATCTTGGGGGGGGAAAGTTAATTCCTTTCTCTTTCTCATCTTCTTTCCTCTTTCCCTCCTTGTATTACTGCACATGCTTATACTTTTTTCAAGAAAGTGGTTTAAATATATGCAGCGTGTGGGTGACGGTGGTTCAATTTCTTCCTGTGGCTGAGATCCACGTCCTTCATGTAAGTGCCCTCAYTTTCAGGCTGGTGGGCACTGTCTCCCTGCTCTTTTTGTGTGTGACACATTTCCAGTTCCAAATTAATGGGGACAGAAAGGGAGAGCCTGGAAATAAGAATGAAATAGTCAAAAGGGCAGATAAATTTGCTTGTTTTATGTCCTTTTTCTTCTCCAAGTCTCAGCATCTTGCTGTAATACATTTCACATCATCCATCACATCCAGGGACTTCAGGACTCATTACCTCCTCTTTCCTAAAGGCGATCCTCCAGGGATGTGCCTGCTCAGGACATGTGGCCCAGGGAAGAGGAAGGCAGAGTCAGACTTTCCATCCACCATGAGGCACAGGATTTCCAAATCCCGATATTTTACTTTGCATTCACAACTTTTCTTTGTTCAAATATTATTTTTTTAAATCACAGGGAGAAAAAAAAAATCTAACCAGTTCTAGCTATTTTCAAATGGCATAGTGATCCCAGAGAAATGAACTTAATTTTCTGTTAGTTAAAGTACMATTAGCCTGTTATTTGAAACAGTTGGGCATTTGCTGGTGACTTAATAATGCAATTCCCTTTAGTTTTTCATTACAGTAAGCCTGAACAGTCAATGGTACTGAGTTCATCATAAACCAGAAGGGAGATTTCTAATCCAGCATTTTAAATCTTGACAACATATGCGCTTTGCTTGCTCTGATTGTTATTTCTATAATAGAAGTTCCCCTAGAATCTAATTGTAAACAGGGCAAACAACAAACGCAGGAAATGAACTTTACAGGGGTTTTGTTGTTGGTTTTCATTGTTTATAAACAGTGCTACTGCTTATAAATAAGTTTCACTCCAAACAAATTCCAGCCCTTAAGAAAAAAACGTCTGTTCATGTTGATGGAACGTAGTTCAGGGAGCCCCTCATGAATGACTTATTGACTGAATCTCAGCTCACGTGTTCARTGTGTTGGTTTCTCTTTTAACATCTAAATGTTCTTTAAAAAAATTTTGCATACATTTCTCTGCATAATTTCAGCTGGCTTTTCCACAGGATATCACCTGAATCTCCAGAAATGCTTTTTTTACAAAAGCACCTTCAGTACTGCTRTTCCTTAATAATCCTGGAGCTTCCAAAAACTAATTGATTTTCTTTAGTAGCCACCAGGTGGCAATCATAAACTTTGCCTGCTCCATCAACTCTTCTGAAGCAGCTATTGCAGGCTGAGAATATGCTGTAAGCATAAAGCAGAAAAAGGTATCTCCATGGTGACTATTATACTATGTTGTTTGTCATGGGTGAAACTAGATGAAACCATGTTCATGCTTCTAAATTACATATTTCATCTCATTAAGTCCTGAGCAGCTAACCTTGAAAAAATATGTTCTGCTGAAAGATGTACTTTGTCTCACAAAGAACCTGTAGATCGCTTATTATCCATGTGGTATTTTCAGCCTTCTGAACAGTGACCACAGTGAACATTCCTGCAAAAAAATTATATGGATTTTTAAATTGCCTTTTCTACCCAAGTAAAATGTCTAATTTAATAATAATTCAGCCTAAAGTACTTATTTTTCTCTATCTTCTATCGGGGCTTTGAGTGAGGCATTGCAGAGCTATGGCAGGCAGAGAAAGAGGTTCTGCACTTTCCCTCTTGTGTCATTTGGCTTTTAAAGAGCTGAGAGCTCTCTAACAGCAGCTCGGCTTTCAACGTCATCATAACACTCTGAAAAGCAAAGATGGAAAGCTCTGGTCCATACATGTGTTTCATTTTGAACATTCTTGTTGAGATATAGCCAAAGATCATAGAATCATAGAATCATTAAGGTTGGAAAAGACCTCTAAGATCATCAAGTCCAACCGTCGACCCAACACCACCATGCCCACTAAACCATGTCTYGAAGCRCCATATCTACACATTTTTTGAATGCCTCCAGGGATGGTGACTTAACCACTTCCCTGGGCAGACTGTTCCAGTGCTTAACAACCCTTTCGGTGAAGAAATTTTTCCTAAGATCAGCAGATTTTTTTTTTTTTTTAAAGTGTTTTAAGATCCTAAACCCCACTGACTTTTAGGAGGAGAAGCTCTGTGGATCAAAAGAAAAACTCACCTCATTTTTATTTCAGTTTGTTTTTCTTCCACATCTATTGCATCTAGATCTTTTCCTATAGAACTTTCAGTTTTAGCTCCCATGCCTTTGGATTCACCTGAAGCTGTCTTATGTTGTTTTCCAGTTAGCTGAAATGGAAATAAAGTCAACAAAATAGAGTTGTAAAGGATACATTGATTTTACCTAATCTAGTGGAATTATGTATTTTGATTATGCCACACATTTTTTTCTCTAAAAAAAAGTAATGGCAGAAAGCAGAAAGATTTAAAAACAGATTATGAATATAACTAGAGACACAATAAGAATGTCTGGAAAAGAAAAGTTGAATAATTGGAAATAGCAAGGGAACTCACAGGAAAAAAAAGAGCAGAAGAAGAATTTTTGGAAGCCCCTTATATCAGGTATAGGAAAAAAATCCACCCTCCAATAGGTTTGAAGGACATCAGGTTTAGAGCATGGAAATGAGAGTGTCCTGTTTGCTGGTGAAAGTCACTTTCAGAAGCAGCAGTGTTAACAGGATGTGAAAAAATAGTAATAATGAGAGCATCTCAATCTACATGAGATAGCATAAAGACAGAACCTTATAGATTGATACCATCTGTGAGTTAGTTATTTACCATTTTCTATTTTAAGTGTTCTTTAACATCCTTCTGGAGCATTTGTTAGGTACAAGGTAGTAAACTGTTAGTCCAATTGTGTGATTTGATGTAGAAATTCCTGTGATCTTGCAGTCTGTTGTTTCCTTTGGCTTTTCACTGCCCTCCAGCATATACACTGTCTTGTATCTTGTCCCTGGGCAAAGCCAAATTTCCAGAGTCAAGTACATTTCCATTGTGGTTTTAACTTCCCCTCTGTCATTCAAAGATAAACTAAATTTCACTGCTTACAATCAAATTCAGAACAAATACAAAGGCTTAATATTACTTCTTTAAAAAGCAAGATCAGGTTTCTGATTTTAAAAAAATAGAGAGACTGTCTTTATGCAGTCACCATAAAAAATAAAAGGACTCCGTATATGTGTGAATCTGAGGTATTTTTCTCTGCTGATAACTTGTGATTCTCTGTAGGAGCAGTTAGATGGCAGTGTTGTTACACTATTTGAAGCAACCATTCTTTTATTTCTGGTTTTGTCAGAAACCATCATTTCAGTCCAACATTACAAAGTCAAAGCATAATTACCACTAATGCTCCCCCTCTCTTGAGCAATGCCATCAGGGTATATTCTGCAAATGAATGGAAACTGTTAATTATAATTACATTAGACACCCATATTGTACATTTCAGCAGTGCTGGTGTCGTCTTTGGATCTTTGTTTATCATTACACAGGAGATATTAAAGTAAAAGGATGAAGACCACAGTGACAACACTCCTTTATAGTACGAAAATTATGCATCCTATTTCACTAACAGGTCGGCCCAATAATTTGAAAATGCTTGTAATTGRATTATTCTGCACCCATATTTTACATATATGTCATAAAAAAGAGAATGTTTAATTAATTTTCTCTTTTTTTAGATTGTTTGCAACCTAATTAATATGTTTGCTTTCATTTACAAAGCAATAATAGTTCATATTCATTTTGCCTTGAAACATATATCTTCATTTTCAGGGAACTATTTCAAGTAGAGCTATAATACATGTACAGCACAAAATCCTGTCTCTGAAGAAACTGGGGAATAACATGTACTTTCTTAGCTCTTCATCCTCTCTTCTTCACACCAATTTTCCTAGCTCTGTTTTCCTCTTCAGAAAAACCCTAGTTTATTCTTAGCTTCCTGACCTTTCCAGAAAAGACCTGTCATCTTTCGCTCAGCATTATATTTTAGCCAATCTTCCACATTCTGTCTGGTGCATGTCCCTGAATTTTTTCAGCTACGCTCACTACTGACTGCTGCACTGACCCTGCAGGTGTGTTACTTTATTCAAACTTCTGCTGATTCTTCCCAGAACTTGCCTGAACTTAGTATCAGGAAAGTATCACTTTAAGTGCCCATGAACACATTCATTTGTACCACTTTAACTATGCCAGTTTGACTGAATGACTGCAATGCCAYCCTCTACAGTGGTGATGCAATTGTACTAGTATAAAAGACTTTCTGCTGGTTGTCAAGGTACATCTTCTTCCAGCTATAGCAGGGCTGAATAAGCCGTTACTGCCTGCAGCAGATCCTTAACTAGGTCCTAGCAACCTTCTCTACTGGTTTTATCTCCATCTGAAGAGTCAGCTGAGAAGCTCGTCCAATTGCTACRATGTTTCATTCAAAATGAGCCAAATCTGCAATGAATTGCTCATCGGTTCAAACTGATTAAACTACTAAGCATGCAACTTTTCACTAATCAGACCACAATCATAAAATGGTAAGGGGCTATCTCACAAAAACGCAAAATACAGGTGCCAGGACTCAGCTTTTGCCTCACTGTAACCAACACAAGATCTCTGTTCAAAAAGCCTTTGACCATCCTGAATCATACTGCTAAATAGCTGCCCACTCTTATCCATTTCAGAAGGCCATCTGAGCAGCACATGGGTATTTATCCTTGAAAAGCAATTCCTGGGTATCATTCTTTTAGGAAAAATACAGTTTGCTTAATTTTTTTTCTAGTACAACTTTCCAACCTTCCTCRAACCTAAGCTGGCCTACTGCCAGGATTTCTGCCTTGTGGCCAGTAGTTGGGAAGCTCCAGGAGCTGCAAGGCAAGTAGAGGTCCTGAGGCCGCCCAGTGGCCTGGGTGCACAGCAGGGAACCTGGAAGCCTTCACTGGAGGCAGCATTCCTTGGCCTCCCCAGGTTATCAGCACTGCAGGAGCTTGCCATGGGGAGTGCCAAGGAAGCAGAAAGCCAGCTGTTAATCAAACAGATTTTTCCTAAGAAACCTTCCTGGATCCAATTGGGAAATTAGAAGAATTTGACATGTTTTGGTGGAACATTTGAARTGTTGTTGAATGTGCATTTCCCAGTGGAAGACTTCCAGACAGCTGTCATAAATTCAGGCCAAGAGAGATAAACAAACAAACTGAAGACACCATAACCATTCTCTTCTCTTCTTCGCATTAATGCCTCAGAAGCTCATTTACAATAAAACCCTTTGAGTGCATTCACTTATCTGAACTCAGAGACAATTATGTTGACATTTTGCCACTCTTCAGATAGAAAACATCTTCCAGAAGAACTGATAGAGATTCTACATGAATACATGACAAATTTTGCTTAGTTCATCTGCAGCACCCAGGCAGATATTATCTATTCTCCACTTTAGCAATTACTCATAAACAATTATTAGACCAATGTTCACATTGTTGGATAGTCAGAGTAAGCTCCCACGTCCTCCCTATGTCTCAGAGGCAGATGTAGATCTTCATGCATGAAACCTGAGAAAGCAAATTAGGGAACAGAAATTACAGTGGTATATTTATGACTGATCATTATGGAGGATCTTACTCTGGCATCTTAAAGGTAGGTATCACCGCCTGACATAGTCATCCAAGRTTCCCTATGAAGAGAACTAGAAACTTGAGTGACTCACCTCACCCTAATATTCCCAAGGTAGGAACATCTAAGAGAGGTCAAACAAACTGCAGTCTAAGAATGCCTATTACTCTTTGCTGAGTATAAACAATTCTTGAGTGAGTAGGTCAAACCTGGACATCTAACTTCGGGAGATTTAAAGTTAACTGAAGCTTGCCCCAGTCTGCAGTCCTCATACAGACAATAAAGGTCCYTCTCTCATTCAAAAGCATTTCATTCAAGCTATTAGGAGGACCTGCTGGCTAGATCTGAACCTGTCAAACATAATGTTGGTTTTGACCTCTTTGACCTCAACTGAACATCTTTATCAAAAGCTGATAACATAGTGTCCCATGAACATATTATTTCACAAACCCATTCTGCACTTGTTCCCATTTAAAGTCAGGTTTCAGTTCAAAGGTTTTTGTTCTCTTATTCAAAGCTGTCCAAGAAAGAGAAAAAGGTCCAGGAAAGAGAAAAAGGCATTTGCATTTTATTAGGGTGACCATTTTTTACTTGACCATGAAAACCTCAGTTAGTAAGGAGACAACTGATAGTAAGAAATAAGTTCACACTGAACTCATCATAGGAAAGATATCATATCTGTACAGTATCTTGATGGCCAGGTCAGGAGKTTATTGGAGCTCCCAGTCAATCCCACAGGTCCTTGTAGCTTTGCTGCAACATTTTATCTGACTCTCTGTGATATGTATGCATATACAACAAATCTGTATTTGCAAGTCAAGGCAAGTAGATATAACTRGGTGTAATTCATTTCAGTACACACACAAATCTCATGTTTTTTTTTTATTCCCAGTAAGCTCATACATTGAAAAATAGGCATTGAAAATTTTTATTTATTTCAACGCACAAAGAATTTTCAAATAATCCATATCTGTCTTCAGTTCTATAGGAACCAGAGAGACTATAATTAATGATATGTGTGCTAAAATCTTGTGATCTTTTCAGTCAATAGTGTGCATGAGGTTGGGTGGACAAAGAGAAACACAGAAAGAGAAAGAGAGAGAGAGCAAGCATATAATATTATAATTATGTTTTTAAGAAAAAAGCAGCAGGAAAAAAATAAATTAATGGACAATCATCACTCCAAAGACTCAAAGCACAGAAAGCCACATACAAGCACACTGCAAATAATTTGACGGACATCTGCTTAGATCAGATCTGTATTTAGGTAATATGATTTCTCTAACATAATCCAACAGAAAAATAAAGATTCCATATAAAGACCTTGGGTAAGTAGATGGAATGCCATCAAAGATCTTGAAACTGAAGACMTGAATTTGGAGTGATTATTAGATATTTTTCATTTATACTTTTTTTTACCACATTATTTTTTTCATGCATTTCATCCACCATTTTTAAATGGGAAATATACCTTATAATGAGGGGTTGTTTTCATTTAGCAATGCACATTTGAAAGGCAGAATAATAAAGCAGAAAAATACACTTCTTATTTTCTTTATTCAAAACCTTCTCAGTATTTCCTCATTGTACTTTATGCCCTAGCTACTCCCCTGTAAGGGGAGTACTCCTAGCTACTGCAAATCTGTTGCAAAGAGATATGTTTCACTCTGTCAAAATAAGAGCCTAAACTCAGAGAAGGCAGGGATTTAAGGTACTCCAGGGTCCATGTCTGGGAAGCTAATATAGGGTCCTACTAAAGAAACCATATTTGTGAATCAAATTGTGATGCATATAAGGACATGGATCTACCAGAGGTGGTCCAGCATTCCTTGGTCCTGCTTTAGCTCTCCTCCAGCCTAAAGATCCCAGAATTACAGGGGTGATCCAATTGAAAACACTGAAAATATCCTCCCTTCCCCTACAAATGGGACACTTTGAGCTCATGAGCTCCTTTAGTCAGCCCAGTGTGTTCTGGCTCTAGTATTAAAAAAGTAGTTKGGATACTGAACCTGAATGCCAAAATTCTGCTAGATACTGTAAAAGTCATGTGCTCCAACTTAGGACAATGCAACTACTAAGTTTTCCCTGTGCATCTAGTCTTCCACATTTAAGATGAATAAAACAAAAAAGTCTTACAGATTAGCAAGRAAGCCAAACAGAAATCGGCTCATGAAAGAGGTTTCAAATCTCTTTGGAGATTGGTTGTGATTAGGCAATCCAAGAGTGCATGTGTGTCTGTGTGTTTAATTAGCAAGCTACACCACAGTTTAAAACTCCTTTTCAAGTAGATCCTATCATGACTGTGAACAAGAACAAGGATGAATATGCTAAACACATTGGAATAAAGCTGCTGTCTCTCCTTGTTCCAAAGCTTCTCTTTTTACTCAGGAGTCTCCCATTCCTCTTAGTTTCTAATTTGCCCATGGCTGCTACAGTTGATCAGCCTCTCTAGTCCAGATTACCTCTACTGCTGCAAGACCTCTCAAGAAACCCTCTTTTCTACTCCCCAGTGCATTTGTATTAAACAATATAATGAGGTATATTGTAGTAAACAATATAACCAGAATAACAGAGTAATTGGGGATGGAGTTAGGAGAAAAGCTTGCTTTAGTGCTCTTACATTTTAAACAGACAGGGTTGTTTTTCTTTTTTTTTTTTAATCACTCCCCTGAATTTCTAGAGCCTTCCTCCCTTCATCTGATCAGCTGAGTAATTTAATTTAGTGGTGAAAAAAAAATCCAATTGGGTGCTGCTTTGTTCACCTGATTGTACTTTTCAATGCAACATGAATCTAACCCACTGAAGAGCTGTGGGAGAGASTGTAGGGCAGACAGAATGCAGAAGTTTAAAAGCTGCCTTTATTTTTTCATTCTTCCACTTCAAACACTAAGTAGCTCCCAGTTRTGTTTGTCAAGATAAAACAAAACTGACAAGATGGCAGGGTAAGAGAAATAAGGCTGTACATATGTGAAGAAGAGAGAGTCATAAGAAAGATAATTCAGAATAGACAAAAAAGTTATCATGGAAAAAAAAAAAGGACTTATTCCCTTATAATATAAAATAAAAAGAAAGTAATGCATTGGACTTTGCAAGTTAGTGTTTAATAAAACTCTCTCAAGACTAAAAATCAGAGTCAAAGGTTCTTCAAAATCTTTTGTATCGCTAGTAGCAACTAATTTCAGGATTTGAATCTCAGGGCATTATGGACTCTACAATAATGAAAAAAGTGGTATGGTCTAAAGCCAAATATAAGTCTCAAATTTTGTTTTTTACACTAACAGACAAACCAAATGGACAGTCTATTATAATAAGGATAAGGCCATGCCCATYCAAACACCCAGGTATAGGCAGAGACAGCAGATCAGGATACAAACAACAGCAAATACTCACTGTCTGTCAGGTTTGGTTTGGTGTCTGAGTCAGGGACAGGTCTTCATCACCAGCTAAATGGAAGCAGCTGGTGTCAGAGGATGAGGAGTCATGAAGACCAGCTGCCCAACCATCAAACTTAGCCTCTCACTTAAACTGTAAAATTAACCAACCCATTTTGCCAAGCTCTGAGCCTAGAGTCTCTCAGGAAGAAGGGTTGAGGCCTCTGCACCTATAAGAAGCCTGACAGTTTGAAAATGGGGCAGGTTAACTCCTTATGAAAGTGTAATACCTAATAGAAATGCACTTGGTCATGCAACAGAGGTATGAAGCAAGCAAGGGTACATGTTAACCRATGTTGTTGCAAAGGCTGCTTAAACGAAACCGTAGAGTGTAGAGTTTTCTTGGATGGAATAGAGTGGCAAGGGGGAACTGRTGTGTCAAATGACTGGCACCACAGGTGTGTAGGAAAGGATGTTTTTCCTTTGCTTGTTTAACGCACACCTAATATTTTTACTGCTGTTAAGCAGGGAAAGTTGTCATTTACTTCCTAACAACCTCTAGTGCTGTGTCTACTCTTCTGGGAGCAAGCAGTAGAAAGTGACTTTGCCCCATGTTGCACACTGATCTCAAAAAGCAAGGAGATCACATTAATTTCTGGAAGAAATGTCTATCAAGATCCATCAGACCCAATTCTCCATCTGTCTTGAAAATTCCTTTAGCAACAAATTGCCAAAATGGACAAGGCATACAAAGGGAATATCATCACATAGCTACCTTATTCTTTCTGCTGTTGGCAACAGTCGGAGACTAAATTCTGGCCTTGCTGAAATTTTGGTCTGATTCAAGATGTCCATCCTTATATATTCATACGATAGCTCAAGTCTCAAGACAATGTGACACTTTAAGCCTAGGAATATTTTCAATAACTTCAGAGATGTCCTTACTATTGCCTTAATATTACAATTCTTAATTGCTCTCGTAAGTCAGGCAGTCAAGTGTTCCACCTCTAGAGGTACTACGTATGGGAATAGAGAATTTTAAAAAAACTATTCCTTTAAAACAGAAAGATAACATCAAGTATGAGTATTTACAATAACTGTTTCTTGGAACCTTAAATAGTTGTTCTCTGGAGTCTTTTCATATCATTCCCTCCACAGTGGACATTGTCACTGCTTACTAATTAAGTTCTGTTATCTTGAAACATGCAGGTATCCACTGATCCACATTGAAGATACGGATTCAATCACTGTCACTGTTTGTCTGAAGAGGTATATTTTATTCCTCTGCCGTTTATCCCAGAAAAGAATACTTCCAGAAAAAGAAAGTAGCAGTATAAATACAAATTTTACAATACTATAATTTGTAGAAGAAAACTTCCAGAAAGAACCTCCAGAATTTGCATTCTRGCAAATATAAAGATCATGGTCAACTATTAGAGCAGTGCAGAAGATAGGTGTTTCTCATTAACAGATATGAATACTGAGTAATGTATACCACCTGTTATATCCTTGAGTAAYGTACAATATCTAATTGAGCATTGTTTCTTGTTTCACATGGATGCTGCAATGTCCTTAGTTAGCTTCATCAGGTTATGAGAATTAAACACTTGTAAATAAATGCAGTAGGTTCCAATCCTCATTTCTTAACCTCTCATAACACTCATTTAGATTCTAGCTGAAGAATTCTCCATTAATCATGAGAAGTAATAGGCTTACAAATTCATTAATTTTGGATAGACTTTTTTTTCCTAGCAAGTTAATAAACACAGTTTTCAGTTAGCTTCCTGTCTTTCTTTAAGCAGATAGGAAAGAGCTGGTTCCATTACATTTTGTCTCAATTTAATCCCTCGCTGTTAGAAGAAGTGGAAAATGCAATTAAATGCACTTCTGAAACCTTTCCCTAGAGTGCTGTTTACAATATTGCCTGCATTAAGCAGTCCATGTGAGGTGATGCATCTGCTCTTCCATGCCCATGCTAGCCTTAAGAAACTTTTTAAAAAAATCATTTTTTTAGTCAAAGAACAGCAATACCTCCCCCCCCCCAAACAAACAACAACAAAAACAGCCTCCCCCTTTTAGTATAAAAAGATGTTTATGGAGAATTGGTAATGTCATACATGGATTCCTGACAGGTTTACAAGTAGACTGTTGTCAAATGAGCCTGAATTTTTGTTCTCCCATTGTTTTTTTCCCTCCTACATTACCAAGAGGGCTGTAAACTTCCGGAAGGCTTTAGCTGACCCCATACAAATTTCATATGCTTACAATTTTTYCTATCTGTTTATTCATTCTGAGTAACAAAAAAAAAGCTGATAGCTATAACATTAGATATGCCCCAAATATGTTATCTGCTCATGCCAACTGTGTCTAGATAAGCAAGGTGGGATATATCTGTATCCYCCTACATCTGTAGGCTTCCACATCCAAGGTGATCATCTAAGCTCTCTTCTTAGTTAGTGGGGGAGAAAACAGGGATTTTTAATGACTGACTCGTCTGACCTGTTTCAAGACTTGTAACTTAAGATGAGATGAGTTACAGCTATTTGTTGAAGAGTTATCCTCTTAAATTGTCTTATGTTTGCAACCATGACTTAAGGCTCCAAAATCACTAGTTGTTTTTGAAAATCTTGGTGTTCTAATTGAAAACTGACAGAAAACACAGGTTTGGCCTTCTATTGAGTTAAATATCGGTTGCTCAAATAACTTTTCTAACACCAGAGGAAGTGAGAATGATCACAATAATAAAAGATTACATACAATTAATAAGGTTAAAAAGGAAAAAGAAAAAAACCCTCAACAGGAAAGCATCACAAATGCTCTAGTATACTGCTGTTAACTTTCTAGAAGAATCTTCATCAAAGGCTCTTAAAAAAGAAAGTGTAGTATAAGCAATAGCATAAGCCTAGTATAAGAAGTGCTCYTACAGACTGGCAAGTGGTCTACAAGTAGGAAACAAAGGACAAGAATACACATTCAGTTTCCAGAAAGATGGCATACATAAGGAGCTTTACTCCAAACCTGGCCTAGCATCTCTACAACCTGAAATAATCATAAATATTCTGGAAAAAAATAATTAGGTGTAAAAGTTGCAGATGACAAAAAATAATTTCAAAACTTGGCTATAAAATTTAAAATGAAAAGTCCAAGAAGATTTTGTAATATATGGGGAAGTAGGTAGCAAAATGACACCTGAAACTCAGCGTCAGTGAGTAGAAAGTCCCTCATGTGGAAAAGTATAACCATAAAAACATCTGTATAATTGCAAGCTCTAAGTTTGATATTACTACTCAGAAAAGCATAACAGTGTCACAGTATATCACTCCCAAAAATATCAACCCAGTAGTCAGGAAAAGTGAGGAAAAATGACAGAACATAAAAAATTATGAAGGAAGGAATTGGAAACAAAGTAGAAGTTTTACTGTCATTGTGCTACTGTATAAATCTATGATAAGTCCCCATCAATGAATACTGCATGAAATTCTTGTTGCTCTCTCACAGAAACTTACATAGAAACTGGAAAAGATACAGATAATGGAGATAACATATTGACATAGGAAGAGTAAGTGTCTTCCGCTTAGAAAAAAACAATACAGAAGTGATGGGGCAGATATCAGTTAAATCATGCATGGCAAGGAAAAATGACTAAGTAATGACTATTCACTGTTCCTTACCATACAAAACTAGAAGATCACCTACTGATATCGTCATGCAGAGTTTAACACAAAAGAGAAACAACCTTTCACAGAGCGGACAACTAAGCTGTAGAGCTCATTTTAGGAGAGGGTAGTAGAAGTCATAGTGCAAGAGCTTACTAAGCAAAAATGAGTACATAGGGGAAGGACCCAAAACAGTGGTCAAAACCGAATTTCTGACTTAGTCTCTGGTTTTGTCTGGAAAGAATAAACATACACAGAGGAAGAATATTTGCTGTTTTCTTACACATTTTTCCCAAACATCTGCTACTGGCCATCACTGGAGACAAGATACTGGGCTTCTCAGACTCAGGTCCCAGTTACTACGGTCATTCTCATGTCCTTAAAAATAAATCTAAAATATTTGGAAGTCTAGTGATATCTAACAACAGTTAGGACCAACAGTTAAGAATTGGTGTATTATTTAACARTTATACTCTCAGTCTCCTCATCCAAGTGAAGTTTCTGCCTCATTCTGGTTGGCTGGCTAGGGAAAATTCACTCCCAGAAAAAAAATTGTCATAGCTTATGAATCAAAAATTTAATTTTGTACGGGAAGAGGAAGTGCTTTCTTGAAAAACACATATTTACTGTAAAGTGTTAGAACTACATTTTCAACAAGATTTCTTTACTCCAATCTTTAAATTGTTGGGGCCAATATGTTTCTCTGACTGCAGCTTGTTTTGTAGCTGAAAGTGGAATAAGGAAAAAAGTAGAAAATTTAAAATTGTTCATATTTTGTACAGCAGGTTTCTAGTTTTGGTGACAAAATATGAAAGTTGGATGTTTTACCTATATAGTGACAGCTTGCTTTTCTGAGGGTGTAATTRTAAGGCACAACTAAAGGGTGCAGATCAGTGTATCTACTGTGTTGCACTCCCTCCAACATAAATTTAAATTAAATAATATGGATTTTTAAATTTAAATGAGGTCAAGTTGTAATCATGTGGGATTTCATACTAGCTTCCAGGAAGAGAGATAGTGGTCATTCTTTTTTTTTTTTTTTTTTTTTTTTACAATATAGGAATACACATGCCTGGTCTCGCAGATATTTATTATCTGCTCTTATTTAGCCTTGATCCTTGTTTGGGTTAGGTTGCCAAGCAACTTGTATAGTCTACCTGATAGTCTTTTTATAGATTCAGGGTCACAGAGAGATATTTAATCCCTCACTGTTACAAGAAGTGGATAAAAGCTATTAAATTTATTTCTGAGGTCTTCCATACCCTTTTGGAAGAAGATGGAGGATTTTTGAAACAGTCTGAGAGAGAGAAGCTTCTGATTTAGTAGTAGGTAAGTATGAAATAAAGGAAAAATCACACTGTACATATTTTTTCCCTGAAGGGACCCATATGCACAAAATTTCTCTCTTGGAATAGCTGTGTAAAGTGCATTTTTGCTCTCTTTTCTGGCATATCATGTCCTTTGATCCATGAAATGTAACAGAGAATTAGGAAGACTGTTCAGGAGGAGGGCTTCTGTGAACCCTTAAATGTGCTTTCAGGTTTTTCTGCTTTTCAGCCCAGACTTCCTATATGTGTGAGTCTGTTCTGTTTTTAAGAGAGAAGAAGAAAAAATGACCTGATATGATAATGCCAATAAGTTTAAAGTATTTTTTGTCCTCTCCTAAATTTCAAATGTCCTTTTCGTGTTAGAAATTGTTTCAATATTTTGAGAGAGCTTGGAATACAAGCCTTCACAACAGCAAGTTAGTAYTGTATCATAAATTGGATGGGAAATGGCACCTCAAAAGACACCTCCACAAGGAAAGGAAACTGTACAATTTTAAGCTATTGCAAGCATAAGATCGGTAGGAGGTTTTCAGGGAAAATAATTTTGGGTGGGTAGAAAATGAAGGCACAGCAGGGTCATCTATCCTCCTGGGACTTGAGAAAAACCTTGCAATATACAGTTCAATTCCCTTCCAATTGTTCAGCTGTCTATATCATTAACCCAGCAGCCAAGAAAGTAAACAGACCAGCAGTTCTAAGACTGCCATTCAACGCCACGAGGAATTCAGACTCATGTCCCTACAATTATCTCCACTGCTAATGATTTGGAAGAGGAATGTTTTTACAAGTTTGGGTTGCTAGGACTTGAAGGGAGGAGGATTGGTGGTCTTTAGCTTTTTTGATTGGACTGGATGCAATTTTGTTCCTTTGCTAGCAACTCTTGCATCTACATTTGATGGGTTTGATTTTAGTTTTATTTTTTTAGCAGACTAAAAGCAGGCAGTTTGTTTTGCTTCCGTTTCTGTGTATTTTTGTGCAGTGTACCTGTTGGGGTTCTTTAGTTTCCCTGTTTTTATCACAAGGTGAAACAGTGATAAGAGTGTGTTGATTGCTGTACAGAAAGAGGAAGCCTATAACAGAGCTTTTTCTACAGGAAACATTGTTTGAATAAGGATTAATTGACTCAAATGTCAACATTTTGGCAAGTGAAAAAAAGAATAGTAAAGAACACCTCATCATTCCTATATAATAAGAGACCAGAGAGACTTGTTTGTTTGGGATCAAGAGATCCTGGATACAGATATTTACTCTGCAGTTTGACRTTGTCTATTGAACAAAAAATCATACACCAATTGTCTCACATCCTATTTTGGAATTATTCTGACAAATAAGGTTAAATATGTTCTAGAGACRTTTGTCAGGTCATCACCTTGTTACTCTGTACAAATTATTCAAGCTGCTGTTAATGAGTGAATTCTTTGTAAGGCTAATGGGAAATCATGAAAAGATTAGGGAGGAGGTAAGAAAAAAAAAAAAACAAACACCTTGCTTTCCTTGCCCTTTTTTCCTTTCCAAGCAAAAAAAATCCATACATTTTGCTTGGTGTGTGGATATTTCCTCCTCCCTCTGTCTGTATTAGCCTGAAGCCTAACTGTTTAGGCAGTTTCCTGAAGCATGAAAGTGTCAGGCTTGAGACCATCTCTCTCCATTCTCACGGGACTATTGTAACCCCTTGTTACTTAAATTGAGGCTAAATCAACCTTCTCTGGTGATGTTTTGAAAAACTGTGGCAATTGCATTCAGATTCTACGTGGAACTCAATCTCACACGCGTACAGCAGTCACTCCCAGAAAAGCCCCACAGGGCGCTCAGGCAGAACAGTATCTTGCTTCTGAATTCCTGTCTTAGGCAGAAGTTACAAATGCAGACACACAGATAGTAGTTCCCTATCTTGAGTATTTTAATGTAAAAAGTAAGGTACCTCCATAATTAGTCAGGGGCTGAGCCAGATTTTGCAGGATCTGCAGTCTGAGTTTTGATGTGTAGTTCTTTCACCGAGTCAGAGTTTAAAGTTTATATTCACGGMAACTAACATTGGCTGGCTAAATCGTTGGCAGTTAGTTTCCACAATCGGTGGTGAAAGGTAGGTAAGTCCCTCCAGAAAAGCAATTAATTTGATTCTAAATTAAGCAGGATGAATTATTTTCTGGAAACATTTATTTCCCTCCACTAGCTAGAGAGGAAGCCAATACATCTCAGCTTAGAAGYCTTGCTCTTGGATGGCTAAAATTCAGAGAGATGAGACCCACCCYAGAAAATGAGGTTCTTTGGATTGGGCTTGAGTCAGTAAAATGTATATTTTATCAGTATATTTTATCAAGTACATAAACTTGATAAGAACATGGAAATTGTCACCATCTCAACATTTTGTGATTTTGAGGACTTCTTGCAGATTGTGCTCATTCTAGTCTGTGAACATCTAATGCAGATCAAAAGTTTAAATCTGGAAATAGAGTTACAAAGCAAATTTCCACTGAATTTTTAGCTTAACTAAAAAAAAAAAAAAAGGGTATTTTTACAACCTATTTAGAATTCAGTTCTCTTGATACTTGTATTTCTGTTTTATAGATGTGTCAAGCCCTAAGCTTTTCACATGAACAGGTTGCATAGTTATTGAATGTAATTTCTGAATTTGGAAAGGTTCACTACTGTGAAGGGTCTCTTAAAAGTGGTCTTTTTCCACTCAGATATGTGCCTGAGTGGTGTGCATTGTGGTACACCTGGAAGTCCTGATTCAGTGTGTGCTAAAGCTCCCTTCCCACCAAATCACTCTGGATTTCTTCTCTGTCACAGTCAGGCCACATGGAGGTTGTTGGAGAGAAGAATGTTCACAAAATATTTCACCTCAAATGGCAAATACATTGCACAAAAGGCTTTACAAACACGCCTGTGTGAATATGGGAGTTTAGGTACAGTTATTAAAAATCACGAGGGATATTCCCACCTTATCTTCCAATTTTTAAGTACTTGTTTCACTTCTACTTTTCATCTCTCTTTCTTCTTCCTTTGAATTTCTTAAAGCAATCTTCTTCCAGTTGCACCACCTTCCTTTCTTTGCTCTTTGTAAAGATCATCTTTTTTACTTCTTTCTCTTGTGCTTTCACTTTTCTTCCGACTCAAGCATTTTTACAAACTACTGCCCTCCATAGAGGCTGCTAAACAGACAGTATTATTGCCAGGTGGCAGAAAATTGAGCAATGATGTGAAATGCACAGAGTCCATTATTTAATACTGCCCATGACTTTCCAGTGATATTGACTACAGCTGCAACTAGCAAAAATTCAGTGATTASCCTTGCTGCTTTTTTAATGGAAGGAGGATTTCCGGGGCTCTATAACATGCTTTCTTGACTAAGCTATCACACACCTTTAAAAATGCAAATAATTCCCTGTCTGCATAATACTCGTGGATATTGTGAGGATATAATTTTAGCATAGATCAGTTAATTTTCACTACCATTGAATTGCCAGGTAGGGGTTGCAAGACATCAGAAGCAACTTTCCTATCTGATGTCACTTTGAGGTAAGCAGTCATTGTAAGTAGGTGTGCCATATTTATATTCTTCACAGTGAAATTGTCTAACAGTGTAGCACTTAACTCACACACTAAGGCAAACTGAGGGAAAAAAAAAGGAGAAAAGAGCTAAGAACTTTCCTCAAAATCTGTATGAATGAGGATGACTTTTGGGTGCGTTTATGGAATCTAACCTCATCTCTCACACTGAGCTTCATTCAGCCGGTGAAGGTCTATAAGGGGGATGCAATTTCACAGTTGATTTAAGTCAGCTTAAGAGCAAGTAGTCTCACCTTCCTGCCCTTGGTTATGTCTTCCCACCTCGTTTCTTATACCACTGCTAGCACTCATGAGACTACACTGTTAGCTGAACAGGGATCTGATCCAGTGACAAATTTCAGGCACACACACACACACATATGCACACATGGAGGTAGACAGATATGTTTGGTAGGGATAATCTTCAGCTGGATCAGTTGTCTTATCTGACTGACCACATAAATACTAGGGCTCACTTAAGAAAAAGATCAAGAATGATGAAACAGAAGGAACCCCCCCTTGACTGTCACAGGACAGAAGTGAACATTGCACACTCAGTTATTCCATAAATATACAACAGTAATAACTATCACTGCTAGCTACTTTGATAATAACTCCTGTATGATCTTCTAGTGCTGAATCCTGTGTAGTATGTGTCATTTAGATAGTTAAACTGGTAAACTGTGGCTTAGAGCAAAAAGGTGACAGTGTGCTCTTTCTTCTTGCTGGATTCAGTAAAGCTCTTTGTCACTATTATTATMATAATTTTTGAGGAACAGTGGAAGGTTTGCAATCAAAGAATGCACAAAAAAGGGACAACAAGGYAGACTTTGCCCTAAAGATCTCTCAGTTCAGTGAAAGGACTACTATTCCCTTACTGTGTATTTAAGAAAATAATAGAAAGAGAAGAGGATCTTTGCATAAGAACCATCCTAATAATCCAATTATTTATTTCTGTGAATGAGTGGTATGCCACATTAAGACCAAAAGATAATTCGGTACATCATCAGTAATAGAAGTCCTTTTTTTTTTTTAGTGTGATTAACTAAACTCGTCGTTCTTCTTGGGAATGAGCTTTTATACTTAGGAACAAATCCTGGCAGAAACACAAATGTACATGCTGATTACGGCTGATTCTGTACATATTGATGTGTATGTATATATGTATACATATACATGTACATACACACACATGTATATGAGTTTTCAGTTCAATTAACTTAGCTAAAAGGCGATGTCCATCAGCCTTCAGGTCAAACACGGAGTTATTCTCAGACGGGGTCGGTTTCAAAACAGGGTGAGAAGCAGGGTGTTTCTATTTCACTGTATTTCTTCGTCTGCTGGTAAGTATTCCAATACTTGCCCATCTATAACCTTATCTTTTCTTTACAGAACATGCTGTAAGGTCTGTAATTTATTACAGTGTTATTTTCTAGACACAGTAAGTTATATTAGTCATCTCATTCACCTGTGAAAGATCATTCAGAAGGTGAAAGGCCTTAGAGATATGGCAAGCATTATTCTAACAAATGGTGATGAACAGCACAGTATAAATCATGTTTGTGGGCTGGATGAAATGTTCAGYGGTGAGTCTAAACATCATATATCAGAAGGGAAATTTTGTGAAACACCAAACTCCACTCCATAGGCAAAGTCTTTTCAGACAACCTTTTGTGCCCAGTCTTGTAACTGTCCGATCTATTCTTGGCCAATAGATCTTGGYCGATCTATTCATTGGCCAAGAATTTGCACATTAAATTATTTACATCTTTCTGTGTACGTACTTACAGTTTTATGTGCCAACGCCTAGTACTTCTGGTTTTCACTGTTTAGTGATTATTGCCATAAAAAAAAAGAGAAGAAATTGGAGGGGTTGGTTGTCAGTGGCTTCATGGTTTCTGGTCACTTTCAGGAAAGAGTATTATTTTATAAYAAAACTTACGCACATAGTATGAATATTCTATATTCATATATTACACATATAATATGAATATCCTATATCCATARTGTAATATGTATATTATATGAGATTTTGAATGTGAATGTGCACTCTGGTGGAAATRCAACTCCACCAAAATTAACAACCAGTTCAGATATGCATTTAGGGAATTATTAACAGTGACTCAATAGTCTAGTTAAAACACACATTAAATGTCACAGGGAGATTTGTCTGTAGCAGTTTGTAGGTCCAGGTCCTACTGCCCCTACCTGGGTATTAGTTTGTGGATGTTTCTGACATGATTTGACTCCATGCCATTTCAGTCATCATCTGGAGAATTCCCAATTTCACCCTAGCGAGTTAAAAAAGTAAAAAAAGTTAATGTCAATTTTTCATAATTTTATCCATATATTTTAGGCTGAAGTCAGAAGGGAATAATTTCCAGAACAAAGTATTTTCTTGACTTAATATATTTCTTTTGGTGCCAATGTTAGTTCAGATATTTCTGTTTCATCATGTTCTGTGTAGAAACAACTACAGATATTTAACTTCTTTTTAGTTGTATCTAAAGGCTGTGATATCTGAAAAGTCTTGATTGTTACGTGCACTGTAAAATAATTTTATTTCTCTGTGGAGACTTCTAATTCTTTGATAGGAATTTAAAAACCTGGAAAATCTCTATCTACAAACCAAACTCTTGCTTTTAAATGTCTTCTTGTAAGTTTACAGGGCTGGTGGCTTGGACTTGCATACTTTTCTTCCTGGGAAAAGGCTACCTTCCCTATGACGAAAGAGGGTCTTCTCTGTTTAAGCTGTGTGATGAAAGAAATGGTTGCCAGGCATGAACTAGAGTTCTGTCAGGTATAAACGTGATTCTCAGTTAGTTTCCAAGTTATGTCAAAGAACGCAATTTTAAATATGTGGGGTTTTTGTGTCTTCTGGGAACAAGTCAATATTTTCCCCATAAAATATATTCCTTTATGAATAATGCAATTTTACCTAAACTACAATTATTCCTCAAAATGTCACCATTTTTATGTGGTGAAGAAGACACTTTCTTTCTTAACTTTGGTGAGATCCATTGATGGAAAGTAGAATATAAAAGGGAGTAGGAAGAAAACCAAGAGGAACCATTCTGAAGAAAATTTTATGTTTCCTCACAAATCTATGCCGGAAGAGTATAAGCATTAGAACTAATGAAGCTTTTTTTTCTACGGTTTCCCATCTCATGATTGATTAAATTTGATGCCTAAAAAGGTGCTAGCTCTGATGAAAACCTTTCCCTTTTTTGGGGCATTTATAAGGGCTCTCTTCCAACTCCTGATGTGATCTAGACTCTCAGATGTCTAATATGTGTGCTCAAGCTGCTGTTTTTCCCTCAGCTGAGGTACCTTAATTGCTACTGGTTTGCCTATTTGCAGAAAACTTGACATAATGAACTTGCTTGAGACCTCTATTCCTCTGTTAAATTTGACTGAAAAGAGCTGATTTTAAAAGCTCTTGGGACAGGGAACAAGAAGCTCTCACACACACATGCTTAAGCATGGACATAAACCTTATCGCCATAGGAAATCAGACGAGGAATATTATTAATAAAATGTGGTTTTATAAGTCAGATCCATTGCAAAATYCTGTGACCAAAACATATATTAAGAGTGGAAGAGGAATCCTTAAGAGTTGCTTATATTTACTGAAAACTTATCAACGCTCATTTCCATTAGTTACAAATGAATCCCTACTGTACTGTTTTTCTTTTCCTGGACTCACATACTTTGGCGGATGAGGAGAGGCAGACTCGAGGAAGCTCACATCCGTAATGTCTGTATCTGTTGTTGGAACTTACTCATGTTTGTCGTTCGTTCTCCTCCAGTGCTGATGAGATCAAAGGGCTTTATTAGCTGCATTACCTTGCTGATGAACTTGTCAAGCTTGTTATTTGCAAGGACTGACTGTGTATTTTCGCTTATCTTGCTTTTGCTACTTGTAGAAAGCTTGGCATCATTTTGAAAAACCCTAATAATAATACTTTGTTAAAGTAAAATACTTCTGTGTAGGGATTTGCTCTTAGAGGTGGTTATGCTGTCATTCAATCACATCCCTATTTCATTCATTTCATTTCATTTCATTTCATTTCATTTCATTCATTAAAAAGTATTATAATAGAAGCAAATGTAAAATGCATTCTGCATATTTATAGTATTAGGCTGATACTTTTAAATCCTGAAGGCCTATTTCATGATCTGTGATATATACACTACTAATTAACTTGATTCATCTGCTTTCAAAGCAATCCTCCCTCACTTGGTAGAGCTTTCACTCTCCAACTTTGTAACATTAGAGTAAATTATTTCCTCGCTGTTCTGTTGTGTTTCAAGCATCCTAAACTTTGCTTCCACACAGAACGTGGATTCAATGAATGCCTACTGTTTGAATGAGCTTAATCTTTTGTTCTTTTTTATCATTCACATACAGGCACGGAGCGGTCTCTCCCAGCGAAGTAGGTTCTTCAGTGCAGAGGTTTAGTTGAGATAACCCACGCATTCAAGGCTGTGCCCTTTGGAGAAGTCCTTCAGACTGTTTAATGAAGCAAAGAACTGGGAAAGTACTTTGTTCTTGCAGCTTCTTATCCTTTCTTCAAAACCACAGTGTTTAACAACACACTAATGAATCCGGTGTATTGGATGGAAATACAGTACTCTTCATTACAGATGCTTTAACAAATAGTATCAATTAACAGAATGTTACAGCAACTCAGGAGTGTGAGAAAATTATTTCCAATTACAAAATTGCACTTGTGCAACTGTCTGTGGGTTGTTGATAAGTGTGTTGARATAACCTTTAGAGGGAAATTCTACACTGGAAAAGTGTCTGTGTTAAAATGGTAGCTGTTAAGTGAACAGATTTCTTTTGCTGTGCTGAAGTGCAAACAATGCAATACAAATTAATGCAGATATTGCTTTTCAGCAGACTGAATTTTTCCAAGAGTGATATTTAGAAAGTATTTCTTTTCACTTTATAGTTGTTGTATACATACATACATACGTGCATATATATATGAGGATATTACTGATTCATAATAATTTCAGAGTCCCGCCATTTAATTTTTGCACTCCTTATTTAAAACTTCACTTTAAAGTGAAACTAACAAGAAATAATAACACATTTAACTGAAAGGTTAAAGACTTGGAGATTGTTAGTCTTAAAGTGATATAGTTGAAACACTTTTGAAGGAAAGCAGCTTTGGCATTTATAAAACAGAACAGAGACATTCTGAATGCATTTGAAAATTCTAGTTTGAGCAAAAAGCACAAGGTTCTCCAGGCAAACATCTCTTTTTTCAATGTTTGGAAAAGGCTGTGAAGAAAAACACTAGTCAAGTGAAAACGTAGCAGTTAGATTCTATCCTATACCCATCAGATTAAGTACATAGTATTAGTAGTTGTTGATCATTTCATTTCAGGAGTTCATTCTGACCATGTGTTTTTAGCAAAGTGGATGTAGTTACTTCAAGTGTACCGTTTCCATGTCAGAGATACTACTTTTCTTTCCCACATTAAAAAAAAAAAAAAAAAAAAAAAAACTGGAATATCATAAAAAAATCTCTTTTCCATAGAGATTAATAGTATGGTATTTGTATTTATAAACCAGAGTTTTATTTCAATACTCGGCAATGCTTCTATTTGAGGATATTTGTAGACATTTTTGTACCTATACATGTATGTGTAACTGTGCATACACATCAGATTTTCTCAGCAGACTGCAGCAGCTTCTTCGCTGTCTCTGGCTGTCAGTCAATTTGGCTATTATCCTCTTTTGCTCTTGTTCTTTCACTTCTTATCTACCACTGATATGCATGAAGATGGCTTTGAGGTGTTAATCAATAACTGTGAAATGGTTAAATATAACTTGTGTGCCTTCCCYCCTCCCCCTCCCCCCCCCAAATTGGAATGCCATAACTTAGTTACCAGGAAGGAAACTTGCAGATTGTGATAGTCTATCTAGAATAGTATCTTCTCTCTGATCATCAGAAATCTGCAGAAAGTTTACAATACTATTTCTTTGAAGTGGCATTACTTTTTAATATGGCCAGTAGCTAGATTATCTGTCAAGTCTTATGTAAAAGTCTGCTGTAATGCATATCCAAACGAAGGATCACATTTTCATTCTTGAATATTAACAGGTGTTTGGATTAAATTATATCATATAGCAGTGAGTGAGTTCTGCATGTTGCTTATTAAAACTGAAACAGTAAAAGTAACAAGAACTTTTTTAAACATTCTGCATTATAATATAAAAATATGTAAACATATATCCAATGAAATATAAAAATTATATTTCAACTATTGCAAAAAAAAAAAAGAATGCTGACTACACTTTGAAAGAGCAGTCCCTGAAGAAGAAAAAAATACAGCACACCCCACTTCTTGTGTATCTTCTGTTTGTATAGCTCCTTTGTGGACTACCTATGCAAGCTTGCTCCAAAGAGCAGACAACATACTAACTACCTGGAAAATCTCAAAAGAGTTCAAATGCTGTAATCTTTCCCAAGATTGCTTCTGAAGTTTTCTTTATGAATGTTATATGAAGACAGTGAGGCTATACTAGCTATCTTTTAAGTTTCTCAGTCTGCCTTATAAGCCATCCTAAGATTTGTCCATGCCTAAACAGTTTGTCACTTTAAGAATAGAGTAAAGCAGACATAACCCTCTGTGCTTGGATGCAGACACGCTGCTTTAAAACTGCCCAGACTAGTGARGAGTTGTTTTGTTTTGTTATGAGAGTCAGGGATTGTCTCAGTTCAAAAAGAAAAATATCTTATATTTGTAAAGTGTAACTTTATGTCACTAGAATTCTGTCTATTTTTCCTGGGTAACTCTGTTGTCCCCAGTGCTCGATTATTACATCCCCACATAGATAAATGCTTTCTATCAGCACACTTAGGCCAGACAGATATTAAGCGTTCAACACTCCCATGCAATTTTGTTACCTGCCTGCCATTACTTTTTAGAGGATCATTAAAATTCCTTACCAGTACTGTTTAAGAGCTCCTCATRTATTAACCTTCACCTTGTTGAATAATAATAATTAATTCCTACTCTTTGTTTTCTACTTCTTAGCTAGCTTCTGATCCGTGACTGTTTTTTACTTCTCATCAAATGAGTACTTGATTCCTCAAAAAAATCTCAGGGGAAACTTTGTCATCATCTTTAGGAAGTCTAAATCAATTATAAGTGCTGTATTTTACTTCAGTTTATCTGACTAATTTGTGTGCAGAAACTTTTTAAGCTAAAAAGCTGGTAATATACTTCCATGAACAATGACAAACAAAACAAAACTAAAACAAAAGCAAAATCCATCAGACATTACCCCAGCACCAGTATAATGTCAACAAGAGTTATACTTTCTGGTCTTTCTAAAGTATAAATATACTCCTGGAAGTTGAAAGAGCATGGAGTAGATAAGGAGCTGTATTCTCATTTTCCTCTCTTTCCCTGGGTCTTTATGAAAGTCTCTTGTCATTTTCTATGTGTTTTTGTCTCGATTTAGATTTAYGACTGGCTTTAGGTGACTTTGTAAGTATTCTGCAAATTGTAAATGAAGAATGAACCCTCCCTGAGTCATATTATTTCCTTCTGGATGATATGCATGCAAGTTACTCTAGAGTCTTGGTGAACTGTAGACAATGAATGCATAAAGCTCAACTTAGTATCATGGCAGAAATGTTAGCCCACGAACCTGCACAGGTTTATTTTTTATTTTCAAGCATCCCAATGGTTAGATTTTTAGACGACTGAGTCATTGAAGACGTGATTCATCTCGCCAAACCTTATATATCTAAAACATAGACAGATACTTCTGAACTAGTCATCCAGACACTTTACAACTGATGGAGAAAAAAAAAAAAAGCTACTTTGAGAAATTATTAATCTTATTTAAAAATAAATTTAAAATGCATCGCATAAATCATGCCCTAAAAATGCCTCTTCATTTTCTTTGGCTATAGTAAAGGCTCAGACAACTAGCTTAGTTGTAGACATTTAAACAGTAGATCCCTAATATAACAAATTAAATCCACACTAGAAGTCTCGTAACACTGGAGAGTGGGCAAATTATTCTTCTCTCCACAGGGCAATTCTGAGAAAACAGAGACCTGTATATAAGAAAATAAAGCTTCTTTAGTAAAAGTGGATTTGGATTCTGAAACATCTGTCAAAAAAGTATTTAATGATGGAATATGAGATATGCATGTACCCAATTTTCTATGTACAATATAAAGCAAAGTAAGAAAAAAAAATAATTTCAGATAGTCTGTTGTTACATGATCTGCATTCTGTAAGGTATTATTGCTCTCTGCCCTAAATCTTTTAAACTCGTACTAGTAAATGCTCCTCTCAGTGAAAGTAAGCTTTGTTCAGCATACAGTAAATGAACATATTTGATCCTCAGTCTGAGATAGTTATTCAGTAGCATGTATTTTATGGAGATTGTTTCAGATAAAAAACACTGTGCACACAGAATTGATGACATACACTGTCTGCACAGAAGGGCCAAAGAGCTAAGACAGTTTGTACATCTTTACATCCACTAATTCAATWCATTTCATATAGTCACCTGTCGTAACTCAAAATGGAGCTTTTTGTATTTCTTTTTTTTCTGATATTTGCTAACTTTATGCTTTAATTTTGTCTTAGTATTTTTCCTTATATGATATTTTATGACTGTCAAGTTCTAGTGCACCTTTCAACACTATCAGCTAGACAGTGAGCTGTACAAAATATCAAAGTATCAGAAATGTTCCTCTGCCCTGATAATACTTCTTTGACTGATTTAGAACACAAACCTCACTAAAGGTCTATAATCATGTCACCGAGTCATAGCTTGAGTGTTCCTTCTTTTATCACTCTTGGTAACATCAATAAGTAAAATCATTGCAATGTGTCTTTTTGTTAATTRATTCATTTTCTTTTATTTTCTGAGCTTTTGTAGAGCTACAAGATGTTTCTGCCCAGATAAGTATGTTGAGATACGATTCAGGCTGGCAGTTACATCACGTCTATCTGCCAAAAGTGAGGCACGTGGTCCAAGTTGGTAATTAAAGTTCCTTCTTTTGCCAGTGGAGAGAGAAATTACTTGCCAACCTAGATTCATGCCAACTATCTTAGGCACTTATTACTGGATGGGGTAAACCGTTCACCTGGAAGTGCCTCTCTCCCTCCATTGATGACCGAGTCTAGATGACTAGCTCAGACTTAAAAAACTAGCATTGATGATTCCCACTCCCTGCAATTATTTAAACTGTACTTTAAACAAAAAAATCTTGTTTATTACTTTCTCAGATCTTTTTCCCCCACTTCTTCATTGTTCCAAACTGACAAGCTATTAAATTCTTTACTGCCAAATCTAAGCTCATCTCCCTGATAACTATGCAGTGTAACTCTATTTAATTAAGCTGTATTAATCATAGTAATATTACAAAAATTACAAAATATGTATGTGAAAAATATGTTTAGACTAAACTATGCACTCCAGTACTAATGAGATTTTAACCACCTTTTCATTCTGTTTTACTTAATTTTTTAGCCAACCTAGTTTTCATCATCTTTTTCCTCAGTTGAATGTAAGTGTTTAATAAACCAGAGAGAAGTTAGATTGTACTAAGGAACCGTTAACATAAATTTTCAGCAACCAACTTAGAAGTACAGCACTCAAAAGTGTAATAGTGTTATATCATTTAAGAAAAAGTATTTGACTTTTCAATTTTTCATGACATTTCACAATACTGGTGTTTAGTGATTGCTTCTAAAATATGTGTTTTTACAAAAGTAATTAAAGTGTGGACATTTTGAGTTATTCTGATATTTGAAACAAAAGATTTTCTATGTTATTACTTCTCATCCATCAATTGTTTCGTTCACAGTGACCTTAAAGTTACTCTGGTGTAGTCACCTTGAAGGTGAATTCTAAAACTTTGATTAGCAGCCTGTGCTTCTTTTTTTCTGTGCTACTCGTTTGGCAGGTAAACTAACACCGAGACATTACTCTTCTAGAGGTTGTTAGAAGAACCTGGCAGAAATTTGATTCTTTAATGAAAGGTAGCATCCCTGAAGGGTAGGAAGGAAACAAACTAGGAAAAATAGATGCTAGATTTCTTTAGAAAACAACATCCAGATCCATTCTCAAGTAAAAAAAATCTTTTGGACTAACATAAAATCTGAGTACTATGTCTAACTTTCTTCAGGTCATACTGCATGTTAATTACCTATTTTTATGTCATTTTCTGATTTGTCCATCAAAATATCATTCAGGTGCCAAGCATGTAATTATTACTTGACATCATAAATATGCAGAGGTCTCCTTTTCCTTTCTGTTCCAACGTCTTAGCCTTTTTTTCTCATGTTGTGTTTATTTTTGCTTTGTTACGGGAATGCCTTCTAAAAATGTGTACATTTTGTATTTTTCTTCAGGCATGTTAAGGATGTGGGCTAATTCATTCCTGTGGGAACTAATTCAATAGTTGAGACCTTACTGTAGAAAACTATCTGGCACTTTTCTTCACCTGAACTCTCAAACTAATCTCTGCCAGCTTTAGGTTCCTCCTGACCACATAGTCCTTATGGGTCCTTGGTGAAGCCTAATTCAGAAAGGATTTTGAAGTTCAGAAATATCCTCAGCAATGTTCTTTTATGGATGGAATGCCCATGAAAAGTGCAAAATGCCTGTTGACAAATGTGTTAACATTTTTTCCCTACTTTTCAATATGATACAGTTTACACAAATGGTATAAATTGCATCAGCTCAATTTGAAGGAACTAGAGGATGGTTCATTAGGTGGATTCATTCTTCATTTTGGTCTTCCCTCCCCATTCTTCCCAATAGTCTCTCCACACTTATACATATATAATTTCCTCTACTTGCAATGGCTTGGAGGGSAAGTTATGCTGACATGGTCATTTTTGTTAAAACGGGTGGAAATCTGTTGGAGGAAGTGGTGTGAACCATTAGTTTAAATGGAAATGCTTGTAGAGATACTCTGTAAGTACATTTAGCTCACTGTTAGTACAAAAATCATTGCATTGAAATTTAYGTCTCCTGTTTTTTACTGAAGGTGGTGTGACTAATTGTAATGTCAGTATATGCCATTTCAGATAAAATAGATCCCTTTATTAATATATATCTATATAATAAAAGGCAAAGTGTAATGAAACCTATATATTTTCACAATCCTACTTGAAATGTCATTAAAGATGAAATTTTGGGCAAACATGGAGAAAAAGAAATATAATATGTCTTGAAAAAAGTTTTGTTCTGTCTTTGTAAAGCCATAAATTAATAGGGTGAAAAACAGGTTTCCTTCTCAGGTAGCCCATGCATTAAACTGGAGTTTGCTTTATTTAAACATTTTGAAACAGGATATATCATAATATGATTGAAAAGTCTGAAATGATGCATTTAGACTGAAAGGATATTTTTCCCAAGATTAGAGTTACATAACACAAATTCTGAGAAAAATCTGTAGTATTTATATTTTAAAAACTCCTGCTTCTAGAGACTGTGTTTGAATTTGTTGACTTTGACAGCCTATGACCTTGAAAGATGCTTGTCTTATCCTCCATCATGCTATTTCTGTTCCACAAGTCTCTTTTAAAATGATATGTTCTTTCTGAATGAAAAGTAATTCTAAGCACTTCACATCTTCAACAGAGATTTGGTATTCTGTCATTTCATCATGTCACATTGYTGAGCTACCTAATGCAATGTATAAAAATAATTCAACACTTCTTCTGGGTTTACATTTATCATGATGTACAACACACTAAAGATAAATGACAATTAAAACAAAACTCTCAGCCAATAGCTACACTTCTTGCTAATGATTATAAATATGAATATACATCTCAGTTATCTAGGGATGGATTATCTGTGTACTATATCAGCAGAACAATGGAGGCAGGCAATGCAAATTTGTTCAGGTATGACAAGACTTTTATTAGTACAGCACCATTCAAACCTAGTTAGGTTTCTTCCAGGTGCATTTGCGTTTTAATGCAATATAGCCATTCTTTGCAAAGCAAGCTTGAGTGTTTCTCGGATTCTGGAACTGGGAGAATTGGGAACAGCACACTTACCTGATGGGAGGGAATGAAGATGATGGAGCCAGCTTCTTAGTAGTATCTTGTGACAGAACAAGAGGCAAATGACACAAATTAGAGCACATGACATCCAATCTGAACACAAGAAAACACATTTTTACTGTGTGGGTGGTCAAAAACAGGAACAGGTTGCCCAGAGMAGTTGCGAAATCTGCATCCTTGGAGATATTCAGAYCCTGACTGGACACGGTCCTGAGCAACCTACTGTAGCTGACCCTAAGCAATTCTGTGCTTCTGTGATTCTATGTAAATAAGCCAAAAGGTGACAATTCAGCAGAGCACAAGTACACTGGTAAATAATCTGAGAGGTGACAACACAGCTGAGCCGAGCTGGCTTGAGTCAACCTCTTATTCCTCACCTCCATCACCAGCACAAGTTCCAGGATTTATAGAAGGGCTGTGCAGAGCTCAGCAGGCTCTAGTTTCTAAACAGAAATACCTGCTCACAATACCTTAATTTTTCCTAGAAATCCTACTGTTAAGGTGTTTCCAGTACTGAAGATCTCCCAGCCTTTCTGTTACCTCAATAAATTGAGAGCCAGTTCTGAACACATTATATACATATTGGCTTTGATCAAGGTCTAAGGATCTGCCAACTTGTAGGAAAACCTCTCTTTCTTTTCAGGTCATCTTTTCATACCTGTATTCTATGGCAATACTCAAAGCAAGGCCAACTAACTGCCCTCTTTTCCCTAGAGGCCCATGGTTTAGAATTCACATGCGCTCACCTGGTTCAGTAATTTCTTGAGAACTGCTAGCCAATTTAGCAATTAGACAGCAAGACATTGTTTACATTAACGTCAAAGCCTTGGTTTATAGTAGTTCCTTGCTATATTTCTAAGGATGTCTAAGCTATTTCTAGGTACATCCTATAAGGTCTCTGGTACAMTGTAAGCCTATGGTCTTGTCTGAAGTTTTTATAATACATTTTAACATTTTAAATAAAATTTCTCAGATACCTTCTCATACGCATTCTGATCAAACCTTCCAAAAATGCAAGTCTTTAAGTACACTTTTTAAATATCCAGGGAGCAAGACTAAAATTAAACAAGCAACTTGTACTGTTCAATATTACTTCTGTGTGTGTGCATTTCCAGTGTGCAATAGCTATGCATTTTCTTTCTCTGCTAGCTTTTATAGAATAAAATAAAAGCAAATAAATCTCATGCCCTCTGAGCAAAGTTTTATTTATTTATTTATTTATTTATTTATTTATTTATGTGGTTTTTTTAAGTCAGGGTTTCCCTTGAACTATATGCCTGCAGACATATTCACACCATAAATTGATGTCCCACAACTGGGCTTGGGGACGCCATGGATAAATAATCAACTAATGAAATATTCCTAAAAAATTTCATGGCTTTTTACTCCTTCATTCTCAGAATGGTTCATGTCAACTCTATACCTTCACGTAAACTAGAACAGACTGAATATAATTATTGTAAAATAAGTCCACTTGTTGTCAGCTCTCTGAAAGGTTCATCTACAGTATTGAATTCACAGAAGTGAGAGGATCGCTGGCAACACCTCCTTTTAGCTGACCACACATGAAGGCATGTGGGGAGAGGCACAGGGAGATGCTGCTGTGGACAGCTGCAATCCCATGTCAGCTTGCAGACTGCTTTGGGCAAATAGTGATATGTAAAGCAGATACAATGGTGGGAAAGGTATGGAAGAAGCAGACATGATTTCTGCATTGATTTATTGTAAGTGGCTTTGTAGCTACGCCTCACCTGTGGGACACAGGACCATTCCCTCTTTACCTTCCCACCCCAGAGAGAAGGGAACAACACATTTAACAGGTCCTCAGGTCTAGAGAGGCAGGCGTTCTCATAGAAAGACTATTTCATAATGTAGACGTAGCTTGCTAACAAATAGATGGTTGGAAACAGATAGACTGCACAGATACCTGGGCTTTAATGTCAGTGGGGCACTGGCTTTTCAACAGTGCTTCTTCCAGTCTTCSTTTAGAGGCATTGCACTGCTTCTTCCATTGATTCAGAGATCTGCGAATTTAGGTAATCTCTAAATTCCATTTTATGTCACTCATAAACAATGAAGTCTTGGTGTATTGTTGGCTTTTTGGGTTTTATTGGCATATTTTTAAGGTTCGAAACTATTTTTATTTATTGATCATTCTGTGTGTATATCTAACTACATCATCACTATATAATTTGTCAGAACTGCTAGCAAAGGTGGGATATAATTAAAGATAAACCAAATAATTTGAATGGACATTTAGAACACATTCATGCCATCCTAAAAACAGTTCAGAATGTGAAATTATAAACACTTCAAGCAAAAATGTTCAGTGTGTTTAGTTTTCTTTTGTTTTCTTTAGGAATCTGTTGTTTAATGGTTAAAATGTAATASAGTTTTAATCTCATAGCTTGTGATCATAATAATTACCTAAGAATATATTTTTAAACATATAGTAATATTAGACTGTAACTTTTCTTTATTTAGAAGCTTGTAATATCACAGGAATTATTCCTTTACATTGGTATTTTACGAGTTACAATATTTATAACCACTTACATAAAAAAGAGGTAACATTCCAGAAAATATTCTTCATTTTTCTCATTTATGGCCTGATCTAATATACATGTTAGTAGATGGGAGTTATTCCAAGATGTACTGCCAAGAARCTCAAAAGAGAAGAATTCCAAATTAAAAGAAAGCAAATAATGTTAACAGGATAAAAGCCATGAGCAGTTTCTCAAGGAGCTTGGTAGTTATTCCATCACTTGAAGTCTACAGTTACTAAAAGATTTTTCACTTTCAGTGCATGTTACTGAGTGCAGTACAGAAGTGGCATGAGTAGAGGTGGGTGAATAACGGCTTTTCTTGTCCAAGGAATCAGTAAGGGATATCCCAAGGGAATGGAAGGGAAGAGAAAGACCTCCAGGACTAGTCACTTGGAGACCAACAGTTCATCCAAGATGGGGGAAAGTTAGATATAGGTGTCTACTAGCACTGGGTATAAGGAGAGCAGGGGTCTCATGCTTCATTCTGTTATAACCACCAGACTCTTCCATAGTAAATATTATGCAAATATTCAAAGTGTGAATTGGTTGATTTCTTAAGTCAGAACTTGACACACAAGAATTTTCAGTTTCAACAAACTAATGTTTATTCATGAAGATTTAGTAGTAACAATCTTTTTCATTCTTATGATAGTATCTTGAAAATAGCTGTGGACAGTAAGGCTCACTACTAGGACTCTGGATTGAAGACTACAAGCTCTTTACCATCAGAGATCAAATATTTTGAATCATCAAAGTTATGGAAGTTCAAGTTATTACTGAACTGACAAGCCTTTTATTTGTAGTCCAGCCTCTAAACTGGGATAAAGAATTTCACTGAGTGAAAGGTATAGAAAAAACATCAGTTGTGATTCTGTGGTCTGTATCAAAAGAAGATGTACATAACAATGAAAATATTTGCTTACTTGTGTTTAATACCTTTAATATCTTAAAGTCACAATAGTGACTTTCACAGTAGAAATAGATGTTTATTATAAAACTGACTTTATTGATTTACTGGTTGCAAAATTCAAGCCTATGATACAGTAATTCTAGTAAGGCAAGCAAAGGAAACACTTAAAGTCACAGGTTTGAGGGAGTAGTCATATAAAGCCTCCACATGTAGAACAGTGGTGGAGACAGAGTTACACCAGATGTGCTATTCTGAGGCAAAATAGGGAGGAAAACATGACCCGAATTCTTTCAAAGAGTATAGGAACTTTATTGCACACTTTAGGCTATAAAAGCTGAACTCTAATTTATCATTTCTAATACTTACCCAATTTCTACTTCTATGAAGTAGCATCTAGAGAAAGCTTCTGAGAACACAAAACCTGAGTGATTCATTCTGACTGTTCTCTGCATTCAGACACTGTTGCTCTCCTCCTGAAGGCCCTCCTGGGTTTCCAGGTTTCAGACAGCATCTCTCTAGATATCATAAACAAATATCTTGTTGAGATATTTCAGAAAGAAGAAGTGTCTGTAGAAGCTCTCTAACTCCAAACTAAACAATTTGGCCTGGGCCTGAAACCATCAGCTACGGACCACACCTGCTATTCATCACACATTTGTCATTTTGTCCAGGTGACAGCATGAACTGGCCATAAAGCCTCCAGCAGCAAGCCCAGAACCCTGCCAAGCACTCTGCAGTACTCTGACTTTTGGTGCTAGTTGGAGAGAAGGTACAAAGGCCCTGAAGATAAGCTACACAAAGCTGATACAGGGAAGCCCACCTTCATGTTATGTCCCACCTTTGAGAGCTACCACCATCAATCACATTGCATGCCTTGTAATGTCTGGGTGAAGTCACTCTACATACACCACTTCTCAGTGTTTAATTCCTCATTTGTATGTGATTCTACTTACAGTTTGTGCTTTGTAAGTCAGAGTTGTTTGGATACTATATATCATATTTAAACATCACTCTAGCAGTAACACATGACCCTCATTAGATCCTGGAAAGAGTCCACTGAAAGGGTTCTGCATTGCCATCATCTACAAAAATGTTGAAACATGATGTTCCTTGGGCATCAACAGAACCAAAGAGGTGCAAGGAAAGGATGAAGGGACTGAATTACAGGAGTATGAGGAGTGTTGGTCAACCAGAAACTGATATATGGTTTCACCCAGCAGGTAAGGCTGCTCAGTGTAAGCTACTAACCTYTGAGACAGTTTGTTGAGAACAGTTTAGAATAGTTTGATGTCAATCATCTATCTGTGACCTATGGAAAAGCTTCTGACTCCATCGTACTGCCAGGAAAGAATCCTAAATTCTTCCCATTCTCCTCCCTTACTTCCTCATTTTACAACACTGGTAATTAGCTTTGGCAGGAATAGGCATTGGTATGTGTTTTTTGCAAGACAAGTTAAGGACTTCTTCATTGGYAAGGTGACCTTTTTCAAGCCAGAGAGTCATATCTGTGCATCAACCAATTTCATACCCCAATCCAGCTGATGAGCAGTGCCATCTGCAGCAAAGGAAAATCAAATGCATATTGCATAGCCATGTGCAATCCTTTTCATTTATGAATATCTTTGAAGGGATGCTCCAAGATAAGACACGTATAGTCGTGTATGTCTCAATTCTAGATTAAATTAGCTACAGTTTTCTAAATCAAGCAGTTTACACTTCTGCTTGAGTGTTTTTATTTGTCAMATAAAAGCTTTAAAATAATAATTACAAGAGTCAGAGTACAGGTAAACACAAACACGTCCTGAAAAGCTATCTCAGTCCACTTTCATCAGAAGCAATTGGGAAGCCCTTGACGTTTCCTAGTGACTCTGGAAAATGAACTGCTGCTCTATACTCTCAGTCGAGCAAACTGAAGAAGGCTGTTGGACATTCCTAAATCCTTTCTTTAACTGGTCAACAGATGCTTTATGAATTACATTCATTGTCTCTGAACATCTGAAAAATAGTTGTCAAGGCAAGCAACAATTTTCTTTGTGATACAGAAAAGCAAGTGGTAACAAATGTTTTAATTAACACCATCCCTTCCACCAACTTCAGGGTCCATCCATTCCACCTTTAACCACTAAAATGAGAAAACTTGAAATACTTATTGAAAAATGTCCCTGCAGTAAAGAAAGAATAGTCTGTCCTTGAAAGAGCTTAGTGCAATACTCCTGGACTATATTCAGCATGTCAGCAGTTTCTTTCTATACTCTCCCAGTGTGCTTAGCCTCTCATAAGCCTACCTATGTGTACCCTCTTCTATTTTCTGTTCCTCAATAGATTAAAGGAGGTTGCTCTGCCATCTATAGTCCTTTACAAATCCAACTGACTCCAGATTTCTCCTATAACCACTTTCCTTAGGATGATTGTGTCCATGTGTTCCACAGTTTATCAGGTGTAGGTCTCTCTAACAACCACAATCTTAGGAAGTGATAACAAGCAAATACATATTTGTGTCCTGCAAAATAACACAGAAAAAACCAACAGGTTTTACTTTGTCAACTCTCATTTCGTCTGTGTTGTTTTGCAACACTCCTGACCTCTTTCACATTCTGAAAATGTCTTTGACTTTTCTAACAATCTTAGAGAGAAAAAAAAAATTAATTTTCAAACTATTAGCCAGCCCAAAATCCCGTCTCCTGTCACACAAGTTTCCTTGGATCAAGMAAGTGTTAACACACTCCAGAGGTTAACAGCGTATAAATGCCTCTTATCTAAAATGATCAAATGCCTGATTCACCGAAAAAAATGTAGAAGAACCTCCTTCTGAGATTAGAATGTCTCAAAACATCACCTTTTCTTTTTTAAATAAATGTCATTATATAAATATGGGGCAGATATTGATCTGTGGGTCAGAAGAGCTAAACAATTAAAATCCTTATTAAAAAAGTAAACACCCAAAAACACTGTTGACAAACTGCCAGTAAAAAGAGAACAACTTCCTCCTTCAGGTGTGCAATATAAATGGTAATAAAAAGACTCTCTTTAACATGCAGATTTGGTGCAATCCACAGCACATCCCATATCCTATGCTTACCATTACCCAGACCTACTAGAGAGTATTCTGGCTATCCCCTTGCCTACACAATTGACACATGAAACTCAAACACAGATACCTTCTTTTCCAGATGCCACAGGTTATGGAAGTATGCAGTTTTGCTTCATGCATCAATAACCTGCTGCCTCAGAAAGAAATGTAATCTATAGTAATGACAGCCAAAAAAATGTAAGTAGATTTAAAGAGAGGATTAGAAAAAGTTATGGACACTAGGTCCATCAGTAGCTGTTAAACACAATTAAYGAAATGCAATCTGCCTCAGCAAGTTCCAGGAAACTGGGAGGTTTAAGGGGAAAAGAATCACTCTACACTTGTTCTTGCATTTTTTCCTTCAGYACAAGAAATTGGAAAGTATTTGAGACAGGATGTTGGCTGAAATAGACTTTTGAATTGATGCATTAGAGAAATTTATATATGTTACATATAAACCAGTTTTCAAAGCCCCATAATAAATACCAGATGGCATAAACTAAAAGAAAAGATCCCTTGAACCCTGAAAAGAAGTACTATATTGTCTCATGCTTCCTCTGGATCTTAATTCTTTCCTKCCAGAAAACGAAACACTATCTATAGAAGTTTACATCAGGATAGGAAGGACATTCAAATGTGTCCCATGTGATTCAAAGACTTGCCAGTTACCTTCCATTGTTATTACCCCAGAGTCCAGAGATGTCTTCCATTTTTTCAAGTTTTCCTGCACATGGGATACTGTTCTTCAACTGCAGAGTCTGTCATGCTGATGACTGCTCACCCATGTTAACTAACATTTCCAGTGTTAATTTCTTTCTTTTCATTTCCTTTCCAATTTTCCTTTGATTGTAATGCAGCAGATTCCTGAGTACTCATGCTCAGGAATCCACCAGAAGTGGTCATGCTCCAATCTGGAGCATTGTAATTTCCCATTTCCCTCTTCTTCTAACTAACACACTCCCAAACCTGTCTTACTGATTTATAGTCAGTCCTCTCTCTATAGATAAGGTCTCTTTCACGCAAAATGGGGCCATCATTGATCTAACTAAAACTGCTATGAATCTTCTGATGCTAAGAGTTTTCTGTGATTGTGCTAAAGATCCTCTGTCAAATCTTTCTCACTCCTTCTTCTTCCCTACTTCCCAAATTTATTTCCTGACTCAGAGTAGACCACCCCCCAAATCCAAGACATCACAGGAACAAGATTCATAACCTTGATTCCAGGTCCACTTGGTCCAAATACTCCAGATAAATATTTATTTATTCATATCAAGAGTGCTCAATGAAATCCTTTTTCCTGACTTACCTCCTGAATCTGCAGCTATGTGAGAAGCAGGATGAAATTATATCCTGACCTTCTTGATAGCTTGAACTAGAATCCAGGATGTTAGACTTTAAATACCAAGTTTCACAAGTAACATCACATACCATCTTTGTTTTTTCAAGGCAGCACTCAGTAATTCAGATCTTCAGGTGGYATATCTGTGTGATTTCCTCAGAGAWGTARTGTGATTTCCTCAGAGACTACATTTGCCTTTATTCCACATTTGCATATATTCATGAAGTGCAAATATATAGGTACATATTCAAAGGAAAAAATCTATCTTCTCCCCCCAGTATCCCTTATCCATCATTGTCTCATGGGAATTCAAACAAAGTTTCAAAGCACGAAAAAAATAAAAGAGCACAAAATGTAATAAACAGTGCACTACTCATTTACTTTTCTGCGTGTAGGAAGAATCTACATTTTCAGAGTTAGCCGAGGTGAAGTTGCAGATCTAAATTTTTGTTTGAATACCATTTTAGTTAATAAATAGATGCTTAGTGGTGGGAATTTCAGATAACCTGGAGGATCTAAGCAACCATTTGGTAATTCTACTGTGCTTAAAAACTAATAAAACAGACCTCTACATGGGCAGTGATCTCAAAGAAAGTCTGTTTGGGTCCAAAATATTATTAATCTACATTTATAGATTTTTGTAAGTGCACATTATGCTGTTAAGCTTTTGAAACACTGAGATGAAGGGAATTTATTTTGTTAAAAATGAATGTGTTTTGTGAACCACCTGTTCACACATTGAAAAAAAATATTATGCAGCAATTTTCTTCAGAAATTCAGGTCATATGGTCAGCCCCTGAATTAATTATCTGATCAAGACTGATTGGGGTGAGACCAAATAATTACTCATTAGCATTCAGCACCACTGCCAAGCTGCATTTTGCATGCTACAGTGTATGCTGCCCTTTTTCATTTTACTCAGTCTCCTTTTTGGGTTACACCACATTGTTCTGCATGACTGGGAAATTAAATTGGAAACAGGAAAAGAGAAGTTTGGAGAATAAAGCAGACATGACTTTATATAAAAAAATGTGCCTTACACAGTTTTGCTTATTGAACGATCAAACTACCTACGAACTATTTCTATAAATCTGCCAAAYACTGGTCTCTCTGGGAAGCCAATAGGAATTCAGGGCATAGAGAGTTTGCAGCATTATACATTAATTTGTTCAAATTCTTCAAAACTAGTGTTCTATGTTTCAGTGATCCAGTTTGTAACTGGTTGAACTGTAAAGTAGTACTTCCTCTTACCCTGTAGGCTTGTAACATTTTTTGTCTGRGCAGCTCAGTATTGTATTTCAGTAGCCATGCCATTTAGCACTGCATGGTGCAGCGTTTGCATTCTTGGACATGTGAAAGAGGAACAGACAGCTCTAGCTGCCCCCAGATCTGTTTTGGACACCATACTTCATAATGCTGTGCTGTGCTACACTATAATAAGCACAATGGCATCTTAGAAGAGTGATACACAGAATCTGCTTCAAGGTCCTGTATGTTATGTAGAAAATATACTAGATTTAAGCTGCAATGTTCTCCAAACCTCTGTCCATATGGCTATGCGTAAACTAGTAAACTGAGTATACCCAGGATTCCAGTCTCACGATGAGGACAAGTGGAGCAGAACAGCTGCATCCATGCTATTAAACTACTTGCTCTCCGAAACGAGGTGTCCACACCGGGAATGTGCCTAATGGCACATTAGGCCTCTGTCCTATGATAACTCCAAACCTTTTTTGGAGACTTGTTTTGGAGAATACTGATTGGCATGGACYACAGCAATGCCAAGGGTCATTCAAAAAACTTAACTATATAGACATTCAAATTCCAGAGCCTGCGGATGTTAAYTGGCCCTGACTCAATAATATACACATAACTGTGTTTTCCTACAATAAGGAACCAGAAAATAGTAAGCATAGATCAACTAAATTAACAGGAATAATGGTAAAATTTTGCCCTTCCTGACTTCCTCTYAAATATGTATCACAAGAACATCAGGTCTTCAGCAACAATTATTTAAACTCTGACTCTGTTCTTACTTGTGCAACCCTACTTGCTGGTAGGCATAGTCTTTCTTACCCTTTGATTATTTTCTCTTTTTAGGTATGGAAACCTGTCTTCTAGTTATTTAGAATTTGGCAAATAGGATAAACAAGTCAGATTTMTCTGCTAGTTTAAATGCACCTTTCCCAGGTTACCATCCATGGCAGACAACTTCGAGCTTATACTTTAATTTTTCATGAAGTACATGAACAATATAAGCAAACAGACCTGTACATATTAGTGTACATTTTACTTGAAGCTTCTCAGTACAATACTCTTCTTTGTTTACAAGAACGTGAAGTACACAAGCAAGATCGAAATAAAAAAATCTGCTTGTGCTCCTCTGTCTCTTTTCTCTAGTCAATCAGAAGCACTGTGGGGCTAGGGAGAAGGGCTGCCTCCTGGAAAGAATCATGAGCCTCCACTTTGTTTTCCTCCACAACACACAGCCTCTCTGCATCAGTTTGTCTTCTCTGAYCTTGCATATAAATCAGTCTCTCCTRCCTTTGCTACAGAAGTCTGTTGATCTACTGCAAAATGCTGCTGTGTCTTATGTGCACCTGTAAGCTTCTCACTGTTTATATCCTTCTCTCAGATTTTTGTGGCTTCTGTGGATTTTGGTATGTTTCTGTTCTTTTTCAACTTTGCAGGCAAACTTTGTTTGCAGAGATCCCAGCTGAAAAGTACATGCAGGGCCCTGTATTGATCATTATAGACTGCCCAGCACCTTAGTCGATGTTGCATCGTCCCCAGCTCTGGGTGAGGTTAACAAGGTAGATTCCTGGAGAGTCTGCCTCAGAGTCAGACAAACAGAATTGCAGTGCCCATGGCCTGGCTGGAGCTACGGAGCCCAAAACCCATTGCAAAAATTCCAGGCTCTGAGTCCTAATCTTGCAGCAGAAAGTCTGGAAGTGCTCGCACTTCTCACCTAAATGAGGTTTCATGGGGGCTTCTAGAAACCCTGCTGGTTTATGGGGCATCATTTTTAATAATAAGCCCAGGAAATTCCAGAGGAGTAGAAGAATACTAATGCAGCACCAATGTCTTTGGAATTGCCTGACCAACTAGAGCTCAGTCATTCTGGCAGCATCCCAGTTCAAGTATTGGGAAAGAAAAATCTACTTAAACTTAACTGTTACAAATTAAGACAAGATGTATGAATAATAGTTGTCAACGTAATTTTAAGGAAAATAGACTGTGAGTTCTTGTATCAGTTTTTAGTGAGRTTAAGAGTTTGAGACATGAAGTTAGATGAATGGATGTAATATACTTAGTTTTGTAAGGTATTTTATACAGTCTGAGATATTGTACTTCATAAAATAACCTGACTAAAAATAGTGATATGTAAATTGACTAACTAATATTTATCATAAAGTAGCTAGCAATAGTAATCCATCATCAAATCAGGAAGGTTTTATATTGCACAAGCACCTGGCAGCAGACTTCATGCTTTTCACCATTTCCTTCAGTAGGATTAGCAGTATATATAATTTATTTTTCTTCTTGTGAAGTATGAGTCTGATTCAGAAACATATGCTGAGTTAAAGAGCRTGAGAAGTCTTATCAAACCCAATTGGATTCCCAATGATAGACTAAAGGACATAAAATTTAAACTGCTCAAATGCCCGGAAGTAAATGCATGATTAAGAGCTTTGTAGAACTGGGGGCCTGCGCACTTTTATCCTGGAGCATTTGTATATGAATGCCATGAGTAAAATATTCTGACTAACCATGTTATCCTTTGATAATTTATTACAGACTTACTGTTAGCTGAATATCTCTTTCCCCTTGACAAGTCTCCTGGGAAACTGAGATGAAGTTAGTCTTTTATCATTATCTCAAGTTTATCTTTCCAAATGCTTTTATTATATTGATTTTGGAAGCAAGCATATTAAGGCAGAGATATTACAGAACTGTTGTACAAAATGGTATTGTCAAACACCATGTAAGTGAATTTAGGTCTTATCACAAATATCTCAGAGATAATTTAGGACTAAGTAAAAAGAAGTAAATCAGTTCTTGAGCCCTAAGGCACCTTTCAATAGTAATAGTAATAAATCAGAATGATAGCCTAAAACAGCCACTGATTTTTCCTCTTAATCAAATAAGAACAGAACCAAGCCATCATTCCAGCAGAAAAAGCAAAATTTAATTAGCTTATCTAACAGTGTCATTTAGTGAATCAAAAGCTTTGAAAGGTCAATGAATTTTGCCCTTATCATCTCATTATCTTCCATCACTAACAAGATATCATTAAGCAACTTCATGAGAGCAGTTAATGTAGCAACAGCCAGTAGCACTGCTATAATTTAAAGGGAAATTCCAGGCTGTTYTTAAATATCGATTTTTATTACATTTTTCATTCACAGAAGTCTCCTAAAGACCATTGGAAGAAGGAAAACAAATACGGTCTTTTTACATTATTTCCATATTTGTTTCTATTTCTGAAAAAAACAGCAGAGCATTTTTCATCATCCTTGTTGTTCAGACACGCACACCATAAAATACGTCTGCAAGAATATACACAACAATACAGTTGAAATGCTTCATTCTAATACCACTAATACGAGTATAAACTCCACATAACATCCAACATTATGAGCTGTCTCTCAACAAAAGTCTTTTAGAGGTCCTTGTCCCACCCTTGCACAGGCAAGCTCACCTCCCACTATGCATTACCTTCCCATACAGCACCACATGGTCTGTTCTATAAATGGTACCAGTGAAAACAGCTAGGTTCAAAAAACAACTACTGTGCATGTCAAAGGTTGTTTCACCGGTCTGCTTCAGAGCACAGATACACAAACAGCTGAAGGAGTACATCTGAGAGGGCAGCAACCTGCGGTGAGGCAAAAGGCTGTGGTGGGAACCTCTCACTACAGATTTGCCTTCAGAGCAATTCTAATGAGGAACTGCACCCTGGAAAGTAATTGTGGAGTTACACTGAGCACTGCTGCGAGGCAAATAGTAGCACATTAGTTAAAATAATTTGTTTACATTCCCTAAAATCACTGGAAATTTAAGATTTTCTCTTCTGAAAGCACAGAGGGAAGGCAAATAAAATAACTTGCTGAGGTTATCTCCATCAGATTGTGATCATTTTAACATAAGTCAGATCTGGAGCCTAAACTACCTACTGCTGTCCCACTGAGAGGCTGTCACAGTTTCCGAAAATACATGCTCTTAGCTGAAAAACCACATATGCTCTCAGCTGAGATGCTTCCCCCCCGCTCTTTATTTATTGGACCTATCTGGTATAAATTGATTTTGCTATCTTTTTGTTCATAGAAGGCTAAAAAAAGGGCTACAGGAATTCACATATCTTACACTCTGCTGCAACAGAGTTTATATGGCAATCCTTCATTGTGAAAGGATGCAGGCTTTACAAAATCAGAAGTCTTARCTACAATGGAAGTTATCTCTTAAAAAAACAAGATCAGCAGTTTTAGACTAGATAAGAACTCCTCACATAGGAAACTGCATAACCTGGCTGATAGCTGCAAATGCCTGACTCTCTGAGAGAGGTGATGAGGCAGGGAAGGGTGAGTAAACTTTCTTGCTGATCCTACTCCATGCTGTTGTTGCTACAGCCACCTCTGCTCATTTCCCATGTCCATTCCCCAGGCAGATTTCTCCTCCTAACCAGCCTTTCACACCCCCACCACCCCCAAAAAATGAGAACCATGCCTGTTTCTGCAGGTGTGGGAGCAAGTGGCTTTCTTGCTGGCTTTGTGCTATAGCAACCGCTGCTGCTTCACCATCTGCTGCTCCTCTTTCATGTCTCCAAGCAGTTGTAAGTAAAGCCACTGCATTCAGTTCACATTCCAAGTTTTTCTTAGCAACCACTAAGGCTAAAAAAGAAAATCTTTTAATGAAAACTAAGATTCTGCAGTCACTGCATCAGTACTAGACGTACGCCTTACTGACATGAATTGGACCCATCCAAGGGTCTATCCAAACCATGGTTGGAGGGAACTGAGCAACAGAAAAAAACAGATTATTAGGAATTTTCTAGCAAAGCAGACTTTTTCTTTTGTTGAGAAATGCTGATTTGCCTAAACTGAAAGGCAAGTTTTCACAGGGAGCTAAGCAGCCAGCTCACTGTAGCTGTGTCCCAGCTGGGAATTTGAACAACATAAGAGTCTTAAATTCAGTCCTTTGGCTACCTAGCAGCTTGGGAGATGTGGTGCTCTGAGCCACTCTTCAGTCCACCTGTTTCCCAYCCCAACCACCTATCACTACCATACTGCCAGGATGTGCTGGTTTTGGCTGGGGTAGAGTTAATTTTCTTCATAGTAGCTAGTATGGGGCTATGTTTTGGATTTGTGCTGGAAACAGTGTTGGTAATACAGGGATGTTTCCGTTACTGCTGAGCAGTGCTCACACAGAGTCAAGGCCTTTTCTGCTTCTCACACCACCCCACCAGTGAGGAGGCTGGGGGTGCACAAGAAGTTGGGAGGGGACACAGCCGGGACAGCTGACCTCAACTGACCAAAGGGACATTCCATACCATATGACGTCATGCTCAGCACATAAAGCTGGGGGAAGACGAAGGAAGGGGGGGACATTTGGAGTGATGGTGTTTGTCTTCCCAAGTAACCATTATGTGTGATGGAGCCCCGCTTTCCTGGAGATGGCTGAACACCTGCCTGCCGATGGGAAGTAGTGAATGAATTCCTTGTTTTGCTTTGCTTGTGTGCGTGGCTTTTGCTTTATCTATTAAACTATTTTTGTCTATCCCACAAGTTTTCTCACTTTTACTCTTCCGATTCTCACCCCCATCCCACTGAGGGGAGGGAGCGAGTGTCCGTGTGGTGCTTAGTTGCCAGCTGGGGTTAAACCACGACACAGGAATAGGCAAGAATGTAAGCTATGGGGGTTTATGAGGTGAGATTTGCCATTTTATTACTTACAGGCTGAAGTCCATAGCTGAATGCCACTGGGCTACAATAAGAACTTTTCTAACAGTTAAATATTAAAAGGTTAATCTCAAGACTACAAATCCAAAGGGTCTGGGTTGATAACTTCAGGAATTTTAATAGAGGAATTGTGTGAGAAAATCTGTTTAAAAGTACTCATTACTGATATGCATAAAAGAAGTGCAGTATGTTTTTTTCATGAACGTTTATACCATCTCTGCCACTCAAAATATAATAGTATCTGTGTTCGTAGCGTATAGGAGTCTCAGGGCCACACTTTCAAGCCAGAACACATATTTTTGCCTATGTCATTTTGTGCCTGATCTCACAAATAGTAGAAGTGTAAGCTGAAATCCCATTTTACTAAGATGAATATAAAACATCATTTGAACATGTGAACTTGTTTGCATAAGCAATTGATAATGCAGCAAAAGAAAGAAATGAAATTGCAAGTCATTGAACTAAAGAATTAAAGAGTCTAGAAGAGCCTATAAGAAAGAGATTCCTCAAATGTGTGAGTTCTTTTGACAAAAGAAACGAAAATATTTGTATCAATAATCTACCAATTAGCGCTCACTGAATATACGTTAACTGGATAGACCATAGCAGCCCTAAAGGAAGTGTAATGATCAATTGTGGCAATAATCCACAAATTAAAGATCTCTAATAGTATGTATTCACTTGATAGACTGCAAACATTTTGAAAGAATGTTGCATTCTATCATGCCAATGATCCATGGATTAAGGGCTCACATTTATATAGCATACTGTAATAGCTTTGAGGGAGCCATTAGGGTCTATCATGTCAATGATCCATGAATAATGAGAGTTGTTGGAGAAGTATCTTCCAGTCCATGCTGCAGTGCTTCAAGGATGTATCAATGTGGCTTAAGGTTTAGCAAGTGTAATATACTTTATGTAACACTTCTTACACTTGTATTTACACAGTGAATAATCACAGTATAGAAAGCATATGAAGGCAAAAGGAAGAAGTGCTGCTTAAAGGCAAAAATAATGTTTTATTTTCCTTCAGTGTCTGAGATAAATTTCTGGCAGCAATAATCTCTTACTCCCCACTTGGTGCTAATTCATATGGTGTTCACAATATCACTATAATCAAAAGCATGTAGGCTACAGGCAGCCTTTGCAGCATGACAATAATCAAGGTTGTCATCAAGGTGGAATCAACAGAGTTGTGAGGGGTTAGGTAACTCCTAATAATGACTTAACCAGCGACTGTTCAGTGTTATGTGAACCCCGTTCTCTTTTAGTTTGAAATATACTGATAGCACTTGCTGATCATAGGGGTATGTGTAACTGTAGGCGTGACAAGCTTTCTGACCAAGTCTTCCCCAAAACATCATGTCTGCACAAAGATTTAAAAGTCATAATTAGCTTTAAAATAAATCTTGATCAAATACAACCTCTTCCCATAGGTGTCCAAATCTTGGAAAACTCCAAAGTTCATAATTTTGAGCATGGTTGAAGGAATGTGAGAGAAAATACTTTATACATTAAGAATATTTTCTGAAAATATCTGTACTAATGTGGTTCAGCACACAGTTTATGAAGATGCTCGTCTTAAGGTTCTTCCATCCAAACCAAGTTCCCTCTTCCTTAGCAATTACCTCCTCCTGCTCAGGACCTCCTCAAAGACAAAGTGAACTCTTGGCCCTGAGAACATGTAAAGGGGAAGGAGGGAGATATGCCCTGCCCATGCATGGCTTGGCAACATCCTCCTGCTGTTGTATTTCTTAGTGACTGCCTGTCCCAATGCCTATGGGTGTTCTTGGGAAAGAAGGGACATCTTTTCTGCAGGATACAGGTTAGGCGAGGAAAGGGGACAAGAGGAAGCAGCTGTCAGCAGCATTCCCAACCCAGCTTGTCCCAACATCCAACTCTTCTGGCAGGAAGAGAAGCAGAGGAAATGTTTCCTGCTGTGGCTAATGTCTTTACAGGCTACTGCAGYCTGGCTGCAGTCATGTACAGACAACTGCAGCCCACTGGATCACAACACTGGGAGCCTGCCAGTGCAGCTGCTCAGTTTGGACCAGATTTGAGGGTAACTTCTTCAGACAGTGTATAAGGAAATTTGAGTAGAGATCAAACAAGATGTAATACGAGTGTTGGCAAATTCACCAGCACAGCATGTAGTGACTCCTACAGTCATTGAGTCTTAGTTCAAGCTCCATTCAGAGCAGTGGAAATCCTCCTGTTCCCATCAGAGGGTTTTTTTTCCAGATGGAAAGTTATATTCACAGCTCCAGAGGAGCTCAGCCTCTTTTTTACAGTCAGGAGTGGGAAAGAGGAGATAACTTCATCCAGTCTTTCTGGTGGACATCCCATGTACTCTCTGCCAATAGTTGCAAAAAACAAAATTATACCTCTGGCTAGCCAACTGCCTCACTTTTCTCCCTCATCTTTGTAGCTTGATTTCTCATTCTCCCCAGGGCAGATGGACCAGATGTACTGGTATCACTATATGCTCTAAAGCTAATGAACTGCACACAGAGACGAGAATTTGGCCAGGTGACAGAGCCTCATACAAGGATTTGCTTTCCCTCCACCCCACAACACACCTTTTCTTTCCTTCTTCTTCCTATTTAAATGGAAAAGCATCACAGCCAATGCCTTGAAATGCTGTTCAAAATAAGCCCTGGTTTAGTGATACCCTAAGTAATTCAAATGAAGTATATGATCGTTTATGGGTTAAAGAAAAAGAAAGACTTAAATACTTTCCCAGTATTTAGAATGGCTTTTTGTTATCGTTTCACATACTCATTTCTCTTTTCTAAATTATTTCTGCTGAAATAGCAACCGTTCTCTTCAGTCCTTGTCTGCTTTACCAGTTTGATCTTAAGCCACAGCACTGAATTTGTGCTACTACAGATTGTTTCCATGGTTAGGACTATGAAGTCATAAATACAGGATTGTGAATTCATCGCATTACCAAGCTGAGATGTGGGGTAATGAGGAAGAACAATCCTATTCAGACACCAATATCTTCAGYAACATCTAGTGCAATGTAGAATATTACAAGCAGAGAAAATTGCTTTTTGTGCAGATATTCTCTTTTCAAAGAAACCTAACTGATATCTATAATAGCAGAACATATGAATTGCAGAAAACCTTGAAAAAGATACTGATCTTTGACTACTGCCATCAGCATGAGGTTACACCCCAAAATACAGGGAACATGTGCATTAAGGGCGTTGAAGTACAATTTCAAATGTGGTAAAGGCAAAGGAAGAGGGAGTTCGGAGAAACCTCAGCCTGCATTACCGTCCGTCACCTGGCTTCCTGGTCCAAGGGCAGAAGCTAGAACCAGCAACAGAGCTGGGCTCTTTAAAAAGCATGGGCTGGAGTATGTTTTAGGTTCCAAGGTCACTAGATGGGAAGCTTGAAGTTTGTGTCAGGTGTGCAGGCTTCCTTATAACTTCAGAAGAGAATCCAAAGTGCCTGGTTCACGTGAAGACCTGAAGTGCAAGTACGACTGGATGAAATATAGAAACATTCCACAGAGGAGAAAATGCCATTAGGTCCTCAGTTTTTCTATTGAACGGTCCTTACATCTAGGCTGGAATTAGACTTCAGACATTTTCTATAGATGAACACAACGTCAATTCAAAGGTAGATAATTGCTTTTTTTTTTCCAGGGGATAGCGGGATTTTGCTGAACAGAAGGAATGCCGGGTCAAAATTCTTTGACACTGAAAAGGAGTTGAAGCTAGGTCACCTACCAGTTGCGTCAGTGCACTGCCGTGGAAAAGTTAAAAGGGGCATGAAATTTATCCTGTGAATAACCTGCTCCTGTGGTCATGCTCAGAGCATAACAAATGAATCAGGGGATTTAGGCAGAGAAACCGTTTCCGGATCTTGACTAAGCTTAGTCAACAGGATATTTGAACTAAAGTTTTGTCTATATGCTTGAATACAAGATTGCATGTGTCTGGAAGATTTAAGGTCCAAAGACACTTATCTAGTGAGACTGTAGAGCAAGAGAGCTGAGGTATGGGGATCATTCATTTGGATTCAGATGAGTTGGTATTAYTTCACAAGTGACCAAACTGAATCAGTTCCTGGGTCCTCTTTAATATTCCATTTTTCCAGTTCTTGTTTTTTTTAGACAATAATGATACAAACATTCTTGTTTTTTAAGTAGAAAATCTTGAAAATTGTTCAGAGAGAAAAAATAAGCTCAACTACTCACCAGCCAGAAACTCAAGATTCTGATCCAGAAACACTGGGGAAAAAAAAAAGAAAAAATAGAAAAAAAAAGGTAAAAGATATCTTAAAATTAATATAAAAGAAAGAAAGATCCAAAAAAATCAGCAAGAGGTTGTTCATAATTATTTTTAATGAATGAGAAAATGTTGATGAAAATAGAAATATGTCTTGTATAGTGATAKAGATCTGCCAGCCTACCTACCTATTGAGGCTTATTATTATTCAATCTATTTTAAAGGTTTTAATTTTACATAACTGCAATTCCATATTAACATCTGATTAGCTTATGAACATATACTCTACTAACAACTTATTCCAGTTAGATTTTTTTCAGAAATAAAGCAAAATACCTGTGCAAATTATTGTGAAAGAACGGAGTTACCTGAACCAGTGAACAGGAAGTAACTGTGGTATGTTCATGGTGGTCAAAACATGGAAGAGGTCATTCATGTCAGCTTTATCTCACTTCCCCTGCCCTGTAATTCCCTGCCATGCAGTTCTGAGATACGAAAATGTGCCACCAGAATCTGACAGAGGGTGTRTATGTGAGACTGTATGTGGTGGGTGTGAGAGTAGAAGGTGCGCTTGGTCAAAGCACKCTGTCCTTACCTCTGAAGTTTTACTGTGTCATTTGTAGTTATTATGGAAAGCTAAAAGTAACAGGAACTATCAGTTTGAGATGAGTTGTTTGTAGATGAGCAATATATAATAATATTGAGTCACCTTAAGATGAGAAATTTAAGATTTTGTTTATATTAAACTGAAAAGTGATTTTACCTAACTCTCCACAACCAGTGAGGAGGCAATAGCAGTCATCTGTGCCCAGGTTTGCTACAGAGGAATGTGAGGCTAATAGCCATTTTCCCATTGGATAAAAATGAAGAGTTGCAAAGGCACAGTTGAGAAAGAAGATGTACTCCTTTCTTTGGAGATTCATCTCCAGAAGGTGCCCTTGGACAGCAGTCATATGTAATCAGAGTTTTGCTTGCTACAGGTTGTGACTTTTGCCTCTTGTCTTTTCTCTGTGGACCTCTGAAAAGAGTCTGGCTTCTTCTTGCCTATAATCCTCCTTTAGGTAGTGGAAGACTGCAATTTGACCTCTCCTTTTGTTTCTGTACTCCAGGCTAAGCAAACGCCGTTCCTTCAACCTCTCTTGTATGTTGTGTGCTCTGGCACCCTAACCATCCATAAGTGTCCCTTCACCAGAGCCTGTCCAGTTTGTTGATATTTGTTCTGTCCCAGAACTGCATGCCAAGCAGAGGTTAATTAGCTCTTCCCTTAGCCTGCTGGCTCTTCCTAATGCAGCCCACTATGCACATAGACTTTACAACTTCCTATCAGACATACAGGACTTTAAAATGATGATTTGATAGGATGTTTTACAAGGCTTGGCTAAAAAAGGACAAAATGCAATAGATGACAGATGAGGAAAAACTTGGTCTATTTGAGAAAGTTTCATAAAGTTGCTCAACTAAAAAGTTTGAATTGGGACAGAAGAGAAACTCTTGCTTTCTTGGTTGAAATAGAGGCAATAGATGTGACAGTTTTGTCCCAAAACTGTTTTCTCTTTTCTCATCCTTACTGCAACCCTTTTCCAGCTGGATCTGAATTTTCTTGGTTTAATTTCTTAGTTGCATAGGTTTCCTTTTGATATTTACCAGAAAAATCCATGTGTTGGAAATGCAACAGTTATCAGGTGGCTATATAAGCACTGTTTAATATTGTAGCCTTTTATCATCTCTGGTATAGAATATTGTCATTATTCTAAGTGTCTAGAATATGATTGGTTTGCTGTGATATTAAAAAAAGTCTGGAAAGTTTAATAAATAATTGCAATCAAAAATCTTAAAATACTATGCATGCAGATTCTGTCTGATCTTCCACTGAAATTCATTTTAATTCATGATCAATTAATGTTCCATAAAAATTAAAGGTTACCCAACAACAAAAGAATTATGGCTCATTGCATAGAAAAATGAGCAGGGAGTACAGTTTCTTGATAATAGCAAAACATTAACTTTCCCAAGGACTTTGTCAGCTCTGAAAGCACCTCTTATTGTATAATATCCGTTTATAAAAATGTACTTTCAATATGTACTCTGAAAGAAAGAATATACAAAATGTGGATTTCCTGCTTCAACAAGACTACCTAAAGGTCAGTTTTACCGACAGTGTGTGTGTCTCCTTCGTATTAAGTTCAACAAGTAYAAAACAAACAGAACCAAACTTGGCAACTGTTGCTCAAGTGTGCAATCCCTCTTCCTGGAAGAAGTTCAACGACATATAACTCCAAAGGATAACTTCTGTGAAAAATTAAATATTCCCTTGAGTAAATGCTGTAGAGGAGGCCATGTAGCCCTGAACATTTCCATCTGCAAAATAATTCCAGTAGTAAGTAAATGAGCATAAAGCTCTMAAAGTCACAACACAATCTGTCTGAATTTGGTATTTTGGAGAATAAAGGATTGTGAGGGAACGAACTTTTTAAGTAAGAGACTACCATAATAAATCTCTCTTTCCTCTTATTTCCTTCAGGTGTCAGATGAACATGAAATTATTCACAAACTAAACATTTTTCTTGCTAAACAGGTATTTGTGGTTTCACTGAAATGGCTAACAAAATGGGATCATACCACACTGAACAGTTTTGGATGGAAAAACAAATATTCATTTGCAAAATGGAAGAGAGGATAGTGGAGGGAGGCCACCCCTTCACAACCCCTACTACCCTAAGTGGCCTACTAGTGATAGATTCATGCAAGACATGGATAGTTAAAGGGCTTGTTGGTGACAGTGGTCTTTCTAAAAAATGTTTACATATTAGGTGAGCCACTTACTGAAAGGAGCATATCCCATTTCCCCCATATCATTATGTTATTGAATAATTCTTCATTTCTCCACAGGTTAATTGCTATGCTATTTACATGTTCTTCCAGGTGAGCTGACAAAGCAGTAGTCGTCACTCCTCATYTCCTTGGGGAGAAAAAAATTATGAAAAAGAATTGAGAGAATGACAATTACAATGCAATAGGAAAAAAGACAGTAGGTGAGAACAAAGGAAGAAACACTAGTAAGGAAGAAGTTTTTGATCCAATGCTTTATTTTTTATGGCTAATTTGTATGCTTTTATAATCACACATTTCCATAAGTATGACTTTATCTTCTCTGCAATGTATTGCCTTCTTAGCCAAGCTCATCACCATGATAGGAGATTATTTCAGATGGCTTAAAGATGACAGGGTGCGAGAAAGAGATGATTGTGATGAGCTGTCATATATGCAGCACAAGTTTCTCTCTGCTAAGTCTCAGCCTGCCCCACTGTGAGTGCTTAGAAAACAGTGGGCATCATTTCAAAAGAAAAGAACAAATCCCCCCAAATTCTTTTACTTCAGATGATGGGGAACTCTGCCACCACAGATGGAAATGTCCTTTCTTTAATGTTGCACAGATACATCTGAATGTGGGCCTAATGATAAATAATCTACATTAGATGAAGGCTTAAATATTCTGGATATCTGAACATTCTGAACACTTTAATACTTTTGAATCTAAACTTTGGCTGCTATTTTGTTTGAACAAGCTGTAGCACAGTGATGTTCAGCGACAGGCCTGGGCCCAGGTTCACAGTTACTATGCCTCAGTAATCTGGGCCACAGGTTTCAAGAAATGAACATAAAACTAKGAAATATATAACAGATATTTTGCATAAGAGTATCCTGCAGAGGAAAGGTATGCCTGTGAAAAGAAAGATGTCTTGCTTATTTTTAAATGTATAAGGAGCTGTAGGGAAAARTTTTGATGCAAGACTCTGTTTCTTCAGGTGAAATTTAATTTGGGATTGTTATGGTTAGTAATGCATGAGCAACAAGCAAATACATTAATTTCTCCTCGCACCAATAGGGAAAAAGATCACAGCAGACYGGTAAATGTAAAGCCCAGAGGTGAGAAAGAAGCATATCAACCATGAAATTGTGTTAATTCAATAATTAAAGTGAGTCTCAGTTCCAGTGTAGGCTCCGTTTGTGTAGCAAAGATGTGACAAAACAATTGGGAATGGCAGCCCATTACACTCATATTAACCGTCAGGAGAAAAGAGTTCCAGTAAATCGAGCATTTTATGAACACTACAGCATATTTAGCCCTGGACCTGATATCATCTCATTAATCAAAGGAATACACGGGGAGTGAAATTTCCACCTGAGTTTAGTTTTGAGAAAGAGGCAGAGAGAAGGGGGAGTGTCTTGTCTTTGTTCCCAGATGCTACCGCAGAGCCAGGCTTTGTAGTGCTCTTCCCAGCAAGGGAATGAAAACAGTGCTGTAGGGGGAAATTAATTATTATCAGGAACATTCCAGCTGGAAATCTGTGTAGTTGCAAAACGAACACATTTCAAGGAGTTGAGTGTTTCCGGCTGATCATGTTAGTTTCCCTTGTGTTTTAATGGTTTCAAAACTTCTATGGAAAAGTGAGTCTTATGAGGGCTGGCGAGGAATTTAGTATTTGATTTTGCATTTTTAAATTTCCATTAGTTTTCCATGTGCAATCCCAGAGACAAGGAAGTAAGAGAGAGACTCCCAGGTAAAATCAGTGGCCCATTGACTGGAATCTTCATCTGAAAACTGGAGTTACCTCATGTCCCCACTTCCAATGTAAACCACCTGCTTAAATAGGTGGGTTTTGTCTGGGTTACGATCATTTACAAAAAATCACCAATGGATGTTTTTGAGAGAGATTAGAGTAGCCCACAGAGATACGGTTAATGTTCGCCAATGAAATGTGTTGCAACAGAGGCAAAGTAGGGAGTGAACATCCCACGAGAGTACCTTGGCCATTTGGCTGAGCTGTAATTAGTGTTTCTTGTCAACATAAATTCACTCCTTCACCTGAGAAAGCGTCCAGATGGAAGGCTTTTAGTCTCCACAACTCATAGATATTCTGATTAAGGAAATGTCTCATTAAGAAGTTCCCGGCCAGTTCCTGTTTCTAGTGTTCTTGGACAAAACCCTTCAAAATGTAATCAGCAATAAGATTAGATCTGTGAGTGCCTTATTACAAGAATATTAAAGACTGTACACCCATGCCACTTTTTTCTGTCTCTCAAACAACCGTTTTCATTATCAGCCACGAAATTTAACTGCTAGGTATCTAGGTATAGGTGGAGGAGTGCTTTATGTTCATTATTTGCATTCATAGTAAAAAATCAAAATAACTCTAATGTTTAAAAAATTGAAGCAAACATATGGCTTTACAGTTATACACAGTTGGAAATTATTGTGGCTTGCTTTAAAAGCTCCTTCAACATTTTTGTACAACATTAGGCTCACAATTTACACAATATCATTCAATATGAAAGCAGATCTGACTTAATTTCACAATAACATACATGAAAAAAAAAAGCTATATTACAGAAGGGGTAACTGAGGCATGGGTACACAGAAATTTGGCCTGGACAATCAATGAAACTTAATTCTAGACCCAGAATAACAGTTCTTCATTTCCTGATACTGTGCTTCCATGAATAGTTATATCCACCTTATATTTATTCCATTTTAAAATATATGGTCATGAATACCTGTACTATTTATATACACTCACATTCTTGAATTTGTTTGAAAACAGAAATTTTTTTTAGAAGAATAAAACAATACCTGATGAAATTTATTTTTTGGCTGATAATGTCAGGTATTTTGACCAACCTAATAACTACTTAATTAATTGTTGAAAATAGCACCTTACCAAACCCTACAGCTGTGAAATTATTTTCCATTAAGAGTTAAATCAAACTTTCTTCAACTAGATGAATACACTTTTTCAGGTGACAAATAATTTTCTCTGCTTTTCCCCAATATATAAAGATTTTCTTACTGATTTTAGAATAAGATTTCCCTTAGAAGCTGATAACTAGTAGCTAATGAAAATAACACTAACCACAGTAAATTATCATATACACACTTGGATTTGCTAATTTAGAGCAAGCAGCTATGCTGAAAATGCAACAGCATATTTAAATAGCTGGTCATTTTCTCAAGACATGCTCTAACACTTGATGTTTTTCTTTGTTTATATATTTCTCGGGAAAAATTGATAGGACATAGGTATGTACCCTTATAAAAACAATTCTACAGACTTAATGATGTCAGTAGGAATCTATTTTTCTTTAAATATCATTTGTTAGTGGCTTGACATTCCTTTTCTTTCTGTGCTTTCCCAGGACCTAACACACAGCAAATAAGTTGTCATTTGGTTTYGGTTTATTGAAAATATGCAGCACCGGGCCATTTTATACTACTTAAATTAAAAAATATTTAGTGTAAGGAGTTTTAGTCTGTAACATGGGCCCTCAAAATGCCTGCAAAGTATTTGCTGGAGGTCTGGCTTGTGAGTGCCATATCTTACATTCTGCCATTATCTCCCTGTTCTCCACTGAGAACAATAGATTTGAAAGGAGTAGAAAAGGTTAAACAAAAAGTCAGTTAACCGGTATGCTTGCACCTTTTGAAAAACAAAATGTTCCTGGGGCCATCAGGAAATTGCTCCTTGCAATTTCTGATAAAACTGGATTTTAATCAAAGTTACATTTTTGTCACTAAATTACTTTTCATGTCAAAATGTCTTTATAGCAAGTCAACAAAATAATTTTATTATTAAAAACATCTMACAATTACAAAGTACCTCCCTAACAACTTTTCATATAATTATAAAAGCATCTTTGTGCTTCATAGTGTTATTTTATTATAATGAATAGGAATTCACAGGTCTAGAGAATTCACTGGAGATATTAGGCTTTTTTTAAATTTTAAAATATTAAGTAGTAAAATTATATTATTGAAATAATTTTGCTAACAAAATACGAAATAGCAAGATATACCCTATATATAGAAAAGGGATAGATCATAGCTGACTTTGCAGGACACAGCAAGAATTKATTTGCTGTGGTTCATATTAGCTGTAATTTACCTTTCTTGTTCCAGAGTAGATGGAGAGTAAGGGTACTAGAAAAGCACAGATTATTAGGAACAGCTACAACAACATTATTCAGAACTTCAMAAATACGCACCTCTGCTTCACAGCAAATTAAGAAAAATAGACAGGTTGCATACCTGATCAACTTTCTAGGGAAAAGCCTCTATCTACCTACCCATCTATCTATCTACATGAACTGAAATTAGCAAAATCCCTGGTCTACAGCTTCAGACAAGACAGCTATGATATGGAGTTATCTTATACAGATGGAAAAATAATAGTTTTCTGTTCATTTCCATCACAGTAGTTACACTTCACATCAGCAGTCTCCAATTTTTAATGGCCAATTGGTGGGAATCTATTGGAACCTCAGACTTTTTTGCTTTGTTGGCTTGGACAATAAGAGAAGTGGTGTGCTGTGCCTTTGATGACCTTGGTAAGAACATGTTTCAGAGCCGAAATTATTGAAGAAGTGCTGCCTGGTGTCAAAACTTCAGACCATTCCAATTTCTGAGTCACTAGGAGGGCCATTTTACTTACGGAGACCTTTTATGCACAATAGCTAATTGATAAATACATACATAAGCATAGACATACACATACATGTCTGTGTAGGCATACACATACATACACATATATATTTCTACATATATTTCTCAAGCCATTTCTGCTTATAGTTGAAACCAAAAGCAATAAAACAATGAAGAGAAATGCAAAAGAAAAGGTTTCTGAAGCTCTCCCAGCTTTCAGAAGGAAACATGATTTCTACATGTTGGTTGGTGGTTTAATGCAGCTTCTAAATTTCAGCCTACATGAGTGATGGAACCCTAAAGCAAGCCTCTGATCCTGTGACTCTGTCTCATTCCATCACAAAGTCCTTGTAGGTATTCTACAACATTGTCCTTAATGTTACTCATAAGTATTCTTCTTGAGAATTATGGGGAATAATTTGGGGTTCTGTTTTTTTTTTTAAAGTTATATCAATAAACATAAAGCAAAAATGAAGTATTAATTTGGAAATTAAATTATGAAAAAATTGTATTCCTGCATATATGTAAATGAAAGCCTCATGACAAGAAATATACTTGGGTGGTATTTTTGATGCAGCTGAGGGGGATTATGTCTGTAAGACATAATCTCTGTAGAGATACAGATATGGCACTGCCATGAGGCTGAAAGCACTTTTTGCAGGGGAGTGATATCTTGGGAACAGAGGTATTCTGACATATCTTACAACATATCTACAAGATGTGTCTTTAACCCTCCACATACTAATTTATAAAATTTGAAGCAGGTGATTCTTCCTCAGACATATATATTTGCCAATAAGTAGAATTACAGCAGTTTTATTTTCAATATTTTCATTACTCTTTTTTTTTCTTTTATCAGCTGCAAGGATTGGAAAGCAAGTTTCTCATTCGAAAGCGTAAGTTGAGGTGAGATGAGATGAGATGAGATGAGATGAGATGAGATGAGATGAGATGAGATGAGATGATGAGATGAGATGAGATGAGATGAGAGGAGTGCAGGCATTGAGGAAGCATTTGAAAATCACTTTTGTAGGCAAATCTTGTATGGGACCAAGCTCCATAGGGCAATTAGAAAGTAACAGAGTTCTGTGCCTTTCAGTCGGACGTCTCTTTGTGTGCAGAGGTTGCCAGTAAACTCTGAGACATTTTTTCATTTGGCAAACATTCATGCTTTCAGCTAGGCTCAGCCTGGGGCTGCTATGTACTACCGCCCTCCCTAACTGCTACAACAACTGTACTACAAATTGCATTGAACTGCAGGCACAAGCTATATAGCCTGCTTAAGACTCCTCACAACCCAGAAATGCTAGTATTTCTGCTTAAAATTAGAGACAAAAGCAAGCAAAAACRTCTTGTCCAGTTTTGCTCAGTGTTAGTATACAGCTTATTACCTAATCAATAAAACTTTTTCTAATAAAACCAGGGCATAGATAAAATCTGAACCCTCATGGTTCATTATTCGTCAAATATTGCCAGTCTGCCTGGATGATTATTACCTAACAAACTTTGTGATTATTATCTGGGTTCTTCCCCCTGAAAAATACTTTTAAAAGGTTTTTTAAAACCTTATGCCCCTCAAAATTGTTAATGAAAAATCACAGAAACATTCCAACTTATAAGGCAATATTTACTTAGGGTTTGGAATTTCCTATTTCTCTTTGCATACATGCCAAAAGTTACTCAGTACTACATTCTGGAGCAATAATAACTAAAAAAAAAAAAAAAAGAAAATAATTTTAACAAAAAAAAGCAGGAAACATTTTAATAACTTACCTCTACTGCTGTTTCAGTCATATGAGAAATACTATTAAGCCATTAAAATCATCCAAATGCTTTAAGGTAAGTCCTCAGGTAACTATTTTGCCAGGTTTATATTTCAATTACTTTTGTTTGTGAATCTCACCACAGGAAAGTAAATAATTCCTTCAGTTTCAGTGGGCATCTTGTCCCCACACACTTTTAGGGATACACCAGTTGCAACAGTCTTAGAGAAAAGTAAGATTTTCCATAGACCCAAAACTTTTCTTAGGTCTCCTTCCTCATAATTTAAGATTAGTGGTACCTGAAAATGGGTCCTTTTTAAATAACTGTATCAGTTAATCTGATACATTATCCTTATATACTTTAACGCATGCATTATGCCAGTTTTATATGCCTCCTTACTAAAAAGACCTTTCTTGTCTAGAAAAAATGTCATCAAAATTATATTTCCCTCAAACAGCAAAATCATAACCCTTACTGCAAATTTTACAATAGATTATCTTTATTTGGCATGTTTTCACAAGAGCAAATGGTGTTTAGTGGCAATACACATTACTAATAGTTTCTGTTCCCACATGAGAATGCAAGAGTTCAACCCTAAGCATGGCAGAAATGAGTATGCTTAGTCATATTAAAACATATTTTTATAAACATCCTGTGAGAGAATGTATCATGTGAAGTAATATTATCTCATTTCAAGTATCAAAGTAATTTCATATACTATTGCCAACCATTTTGACTGGAGGAGCAAAGTGTGTTTCAAAATGCCTTCTTCCTTCCAGGAGAAATGAAACAAGGAAAAAAAAAAAAAGGAAAAAAACGCAAATCTAGGTCTTATCAAATCAAATGTGGATGAACATTTTTAATCTTTTTCTCTGGGTGCACTATTTATACAAAAGGCTTGAACTCTGTGACTCGATATGGGAGACACACTTTCTGTATCTCTTCATTTTACTGACCCATGGAGGCTGCATTTTGTGGTGCCTGGTTGAAGTAGTACGCTTCAGAAGAGACACACTACTCTTGGCTCTCACAAAAAGTTTTGTCTTGGTTAGCTAGATCACTAACAGTGGATCTGTTACTTTATTATAACTACTTGTTTGTACTGCAGCTGTGTCCAAATACCATAATCAGACAAAGACCGAACAAAGTAACGGGGGCTTAGCCTAGTTCTGTGTGCTACTGTTTATCCACTCCTAGCTTTGAAAATGACTACCGATCCTGACTACTTCAGTCCGGGATGTGCATGGAATATAGGCATCTGTTTTATGCTAAATAGGGCAAATGCAGGCTATCTGAGCAAATTATATATATGTATGCATGTATGTATGTATATTTGCATTTGGCCCACCAAATCTAATTTCTCCAGTGCATACTCACCTCCTGCAATGTCTTCATATGTAACAAACCACGTCCCTACGTTGCTGTGCAAACTACGTTATTTTTATGCAGCTCCTGTAATTTATATCTATATATTTTGTAAAATTCAGTACATCAACCATGAAAATCTTTCAACATATAATAAAAAAGTGTTTGGACTAAGATGTGTAATAATACATCACAGGCTTCCCCTCCAGGATCAAACCATTGATTTATTTCACAGAAGGTTAATTCCATCAATTGGTTTGTCCTTTGTTGTAAAGGGACAACTAAGGTTTAATTCTGTAAGAAGTAATAATAAAATGAACAACCAAGAAATTTAATTCATTAAATTAAGAAACAAGGAAAAATACACCAACTTAAGATTTTTCCCCACATAAAACACTGAGAAATTAATGTTGTGTGTGGATATAATTTTAAAGAAGAGATAAGTAACAAAAGCCTAAAAATACATGGGATTAAAACCTGACAAAAAATTTTATTCATGCAGCAATCACGTCTAAAGATTCCCAGAATTTTTAAAGGGTGCTTTTAACTGGTAATATTCAAAAATAACACAGAACAAATCTGTTGATTTCCCAAGATTCAGACTTCCATAAATCCAGTCCAAATTTGTGTTTGAAGCTTGATTTTGTGCGATTCTTTTAGACTAGAAACCCAAAATGAGAACCAATGATTCATGGTGTGATCTCTGACTATACGTTGTTCCATTTCAGTTTACACCAGCAAGACTGAGATCAGATCAGGAAAGAAGAAACCTACCTGAGAAAACAAAGAAAAACAAGGGAACAAAATTTACATACATTTCTCCACCACCACCCTCCCTCTCTCCATGAAAGGAAAAACAAAAAGAAAGGGTGGGGAGGGGCGGGGTAAGCAGGGGGAAAAAAGAAAAGGGAGCTGGAGAGGGAGAGGGAGAGGCAAAGGGGGAAGGGGAGGGAGAAGGAAGAGATTAAGGGGAAGGGGAAGGAAAAGGGAAAAGGAAGAGAGGGAATGGGAACAAGAAGGGGAAAGGAAGAGGGGAATGGGAAGGGAAAGGGTAAAAAAAAGTTCACAGCAAACCTCACGAAGAGCTCAGTATGCCTGAACTAAGTATAGGGTAATAATGCTACATTTTAGAAATATAATTTGAATATTAAATCTTACCAGAGGTGGTCATTCCAGCACTATCAGTGTGAGTTTATACACAAGATACCAGACAAATGTTACACAATCTCTTTTCCTAGTAACACCCTGTGTCAGCTGAGATAAAGATTGTCATAGTACCCGATTTAAGGCTCACTTCAGGTCAATTTAAAATTCTTTCTGAATATTTCACATCTCATTCTTAAAACTGGCAATTTGCAGTTGTGCTTCATAGGACATGAGGCARCACTAAGGACTGAAAAACATGGATCTCTTTTAAGGAAGAATTAATATTTATTGAATATTTGGCTATAACTATATCAGAATATTTTAATGAATAAAACTAAATGATGGGGAAAAAATCATGGTGGGGAAAGTGAATGCACAGCAGCATTAACCTCCAAATAGTCATCCTTCACACTAGTAGTGACTTTCGCTGTGTAATTTGCCATAGGACACTCCTGAGCACATTCTCTGATGGATGTGGCCTCGTCTCAGGTAGGAGGACGCACTTGGCTCGCTGCAGCTTCTGTCTGGCAATGCACCGGAGGCCTGCCGAGTCTGACTGTGCATGGTCTGTCACGTCRCCTGGCTTAAGCAAAGCTGTACTAAAGTGTTGCAGGCTCTATATTTGTTGACCATCAGAGTTCAGCTAGGAGAGAATTTGTCTTCCTTAAATACTTGCTATCTTTGTTAGCTAACTCATCATCATTTAGGCAGCTTAAGTCCACACACATGAAGGGCACAACAGCTAACGCTGTCATGTGGACTTTGAAATGATCCATGAAGGAGAATATATGACCACTGCTTCATAATCAGATACTAGAAGTGATTTACCTTTCAATACTTTTTGCATCCATAAAACTTGAATGCTGCCAGATCAAAATACTGTAGTTGTTTCTCCAGGGAGACTCAATTTAGATCCTGTATCTCCTCTGCAGAGTGGGCCTCCTTTACCTGCCTTTGCAGCTGGTTTGACTGAGGTCAAGTGAGTCATCTAAGGTCACACAGTGAATGAATGACCCAGAAAGGTGCTGAAACCAGGCCAGGACCTTTTCAAGTTCCCTGCTGCACTACTGAAGCACACTGTCTCCCTTGAATAATTCTGCCTGTTGATCCCCACTGGACATATACATTTCCTAGTGCCACAGGAAATGAAAGTTTACATTCAATCTGCTGTAAGAGCTAGCGTACAGTGGGAACAAAACACTTGTTTTAGTGTTATATCAATAACATTACTTCCATTCCTATACTTCAGGATATCCTTACGTCCTGAGAAAAGATGGGAAAGAATACAAACCCATGTCCAAACACATCCAGCTTTGTATCACAAGTCAAGATCCCAGCTTTGTGGTTCTCAGATGTTTGCCTTTTCTTTGAATGCATTAAATTTGACAGTTTCGTTTTTGGTTTTTCCACAACCACGACAGTTTGAGACACTTTGATTTTCTTTCAAAGAGAAGACATCRCTGTGTTTGTAAGAATCACAATGAGTCTTACAGAACAGCCCACAGCAAACTCTCTGGGCCAGAGATAGCAAGCCCAGTGTCAAGTGTGTAATTTCATAGATTTCAGAGGAATTCTGCAGAGATTCCACAAGTAAAAGCCAGCCTGGAGTCAGGTGCAATGTCCTGCATTTGGTACACACCTTTCACACATAAAGTTTTGGGTAAATAACATGCAGTTACAGCCCAGCTGTTAGGCTCTGCATGGCCTCCTACAACCAAAGACATCCAAAAAAGTAGAAGAAACTGCCTACCTGCCTAAAACGGTAGGATCAGTATGTCACATTTCTCTATGGAGTCAGTTTACGTGTACTTAAAATGAAACAAATAAATTTATATGTGCAATAAGGAGGGAGAGAATGAAACTAAAAATGCAATTAAAAGCAAAATTTCAAACATTTAGATCTCTTCTTTTCAAAAACCCAACTCCCAGCCTCACATTTAAATTTTGTTTGCTCCATACTCAATGACTCCAGATGTTTAACTGGCATATAAGTAGGACCAGTAGTGTTTTCCTTCTACCTGTGGGGAGTCAATATGGCTCACATTCCATCACTTAAACACAGAACTAGTCCATTAGTTAAAATAATAGCGATGCCAAAACTCCTCATCTCCTGCAGGCACAGCAAGGGTGAGAGTTTAAAAAAGGCCTGTGTACCAACCATACCTTAAGGCTTGCACTCAGCTTGGGGCAGGTGACTTTCCCACTTCTCATCTCAGTCTGTGTTTTTGTTCTGCTTTTTCTTTGTAGATTGTGTCCTGCTTAACTCAATGTTTTGTGAATCTTGATTGCTAGTAGAAAGTACTTCTGGACATCTGCTCTGAATTTACTTTTCAAATAATATCTATATGTGTGGGGGTTTTTTGTAATGTTGGGGTTAGGCTGAAACTGGCAGTCCGCAGGAGGAAAGGAAAGATCAGTACCATTTTGAATAATAACAGCTATTTACAAGCCCAGGGACCTCAGCAGGTATCACTTCCCTTCCCAGTGACATGCAGCTATCTCAGATCAGAATAGCACAGCCGCTTTTTACCAGTAACACCACGCAACAGTTTTAAACAAAGGAAAAGAAACATATTTATACATGGCTAAAACTACAGGGCAATTCCAGGGATGCAGAGTGGAATTCACCTGGAACTGGGCCAGAACACGGAGGCCAACTTCTCGCCCTGGGAAAGGGGTGATGTACACATTTCTGTGATCACAGGTCATCAAGACTTCAGCTTTGTGCCTAGCCATAGGGGCCTACAAATGTGGCATAGTTCAAATTTGGCACTGAAGAAAACATTAGGAAAAAGTGATCCAGCTCCCCCTAAAATATATAGAAAGATTTCTGTAGGAGTTAAAGCACAGTGAATCACCAGTTGTTTCTTAAACACCTTGCTTTATCCTTGGGACTCAAGTCGCCCTCTTTTTAGTTATGAGATCTGCTGAGATTTCAGCCTAAGTAGTATGGCTATGATCTTTTGTCCTATAATTCAACCTGCTCCAGAAAACCTCTATTTATTGAGTGATGAGTAATAGAATTGCTTAGCAGCTTCTTTTAGCTTTCAGAAAAGAAAACACAGTACTGTATGCACTGTTTCAAATGTTTTCCTTTATTTTCCCATGGGGATTTACTCTTAAAAAAAAAAAAAAAAGAAAGGCCTTACTGAGAAATACAGTAGTTAATTCAGACAGTTTCAAGTTGCCTAGAGATATTGACTGATATATGCAAAACCTTGCCATTATGTTTTCAAAGCAGTGACAAATAGAATTAGGAGTGCAATTCCTTTGATGATACTTTGAAATTTTTTTAAAATTACCTTCCTTTATTGTCTGGGCTTGTTCCTTCTCCCTCAGAAACTAGTGGGAGTTCTGCACTCACTTCAGGGGAAGGAGAATTGGGTTGTTTTCAGCTCAGATTTTAAAACAAAGACTTGAAATTGGAAGGAACAAAACACTCTGCCATGAATAGAGACAGCAGGTTGCCAGATGGCAGCTTTTCAGAGTTATGCAAACAAATTTTGTTTATTCAATATAAATATTTGAAGGAAATAGAAAGAAGAGGATAATTCTCACTTATACAAGGGTCAGATTTGAGTCTTTTAAATTTTAACTTGTTTCCAAGAGAAAAATAATCTCTATCAACACTGTTAAATTATTGCTCTAGAAAGCACCTGAGCCTGGCTTTCCATGACAGTTTATACTACTATAGATATAGTTTTGGATGAGTGAAGAAAAATAAGAATACTGGGGAAGGAAGGGATTCACACTGCTACTTGGGGAAAGCAGTTTAGGAGCTTCAGTTGAGTTTAGGACTTCCAGTTGAGAAGCACATGTTCTCTATACAATCCAAAGAGAGGAGACACCCTGAGAGGGTGTTTTGAGCTTTCAAGTTAGATACTTGAAGTTAGGCAYTATGAGTAGCCCCATAGTTTGCAAGTGAAATCTTCATCATATGGCTAACCATTCAGATCCACTCAGCAGGTAACAGGCAAGAGAAGGGGCAGGTCAAGAATTCCAGAAGAGCACTGCTGTTGGGCTTTTTGGTGTATTTTGTTTTGTTTTGTTTTAAGTCAAGTGACACTCAGAAACGACTGAAAATGAATATAGTACAAACAACAGGAGGATCCTCTTTTTTCTTGAAAATTATCTTTGGATCTACTTAGAAGAACGACCTATGAGCAATAAAAATTTAGTATTGTTGTACTCAGAAGCCTTGATTTTTTTTTTTCTATTGAGTGAAAAGGCTAAACAAGAAGAGGTATGTGTATAGGTCAGAGTAAGAGAGCTCTAAGAACTTTACTCCACTGTCACAATCCTTTTCTCAACTAAATCTAGCATAAAAAAAAAAAAAAAAGCACATCTGCCCTGAATTCTCTCTGCATACAATTTCCTTCCGCCTGTGGTGAGGGGTGTGCTTTTGAAATGGCAGAAGGCTTCATCTTTTAACAAATAATGAAATCCACATTCCAGTCAAATGTGATCAGCCCAGCCAGTGCAGAAGGATATTTTTATTGTTCATGTTTGCCTTCAGAGTGCTACTGCACATTACTAAGCATGTTGGCTTTTTGCCATCTCTATTTTAAGCTGTTCAAAAATCTGGGAACTGAAGAAATATCTGTGTTTGCTTTTTAAGAGGAAAAATATTATTTAAGTAAGCAAACATTTTAAATAACTTAGACTAGAAAATGCATGTGTTCTTAGATGGACATGCTTATTTTAGTAAGACAGAACTGACCATATTGATGAATTAACCTCTTGTCCCTTACACCCCACTCATATGCACTGTACTGACCTCATGGGAAAGAAAATCGAATCAACTGTAAATTGCCTGAACAGATTTGTCTGAACTCATGGAGCAGTAAATCCTACATTTACATTACTTACTCAAGACAAGTTGGACTTGCCACACCTTCTACTCAAAAGGTCACATAGAATTTTTTATACTTACTAAAAAAAATAGCAGTGGGCCACAAGCTGGAATTAATTCCCTGCCTATGGTTCCTAGAGCACGGAGGAAGGGAGAAGAGAATAAATGACTAGCAGAAAAGATCAGAGGAGCAAGGCGAGAAAGTGGGAAGAAACACTTTCAGGTTCTGATGAAAGAGTTTCATTTCAAATGGATCCTCCTCTTAGCTTACTTCAGGGACTGGCGTRTGGCATATGCTACAGATGGATAGGCAGGGGTACATGTACAGCTGTAAGGTTCTGGCACTCCTGGTCCTGGCCCACACTGCCAGCTGGCCAGCAGAAAGCAGGTTTGCAGGATGATTTAATTTTCCACAGCTGTCGTACAAAGCATGGGGTCAAGGGAGGTGAGGAGAAGGAGGAGATGTTGGAGAGAGGGAGGGGGTCATAGCTGACTGATCCTTGCTTATAGCACAAAGGCTGAGTTCAACCTTGACAACTACAATATCCCAGGCAGCARCTTTCTCCATGTGCAAGCCCTTCATTTAAATGATGTGCTAATGTAAGTTTTTGGTCTTGATGGGACTGGGCAACTCAGGAATCGCTTACTGGCACATGCTGAGTACTGTACAAAATAAGTGAATACCTTGCAGGATGGGTGATTCTTGTCTAATGCCCAGTGAATATACAAAGTAGGTTGGAGTACTCTTTTGTGAACTAAGGAGATCATCCGTTGGTAGTTATATTAGGGAAAACTCACTCTAACACAACTGTGTGTGTCGACAACAAATATTTTTTTAAAAGAAAGATAAATAAAAACCCTTTGTTTCTGGAATCAAAGTCAAATGCAAGGTCCTCTGCACACTTCCAAAAGGCTCGCATTTTTGTTAGTGTGGTTTGAATAATAATTCACTGTTATTTTCCCAGAAACCTTTAGGTAAACTTGTAGGTCACTTCTGGTATATAGGCCAAAACCCACTATATTCATTTTAATAGGATGACTTACTAGAAATACATAATTTCATGGCTATCAATTTTAATGAAATTTAGCTGTTTATTAATTATTTGCAAATTTTTTAAACAAGACAGTTTTATTATTATATTAGTCATGTCAAGCCATTTGAACAAAAAGTTTCATCTGAAATAACCTGATAACACTACTTTATTCAAGATAGTGAGAACAAGGTTGGAGTGTGAGGAATTTCAGATTAATAGGGCTGCGTAGTTGGATAACAAAATGTCTGAAGAATATCAATATGGAAAAATTTCTCCTATGAAGAAAGGCTGAGAGAGTTGGGGTTGTTCAGTCTGGGGAAGAGAAGACTCTGGGGAGACCTTGTTGCAGCCTTTCAATCCTTAAAGGGGGCTTATAAGCAAGATGGAGAGAGACTTTTTACCAAGGCTTGTAGTGACAGGACAAGGGGCAGTGGTTTTAAACTGAAAGAGGGTAGATTTAGATTGGATATAAGGAAGAAAATTTTTACAGTGAGGGTAGTGAGACACTGGAACAGGTTGCCCAAAGAAGTTGTGGATGCCCCATCCCTGGAAGCATCCAAGGTCAGGTTGGATGGGGCTTTGAGAAACTTGATCTAGTGAAAGATGTCCCTGGCCATGGCAGGGCAGTTGCACTAGATGATCTTTAAAGGTCCCTTCCAACCCAAGCCATTCTACGATTCTATGATACTATGAAATGAAGAACGTGAGGAAAAAAAACCTCTACCTTCAGATATACAAGATGAGCTACGAGCTGTCCACCACTCTGCAGAAACAAGAGCTTGAGGGCATGATAAGTAGTTCCACATAAGCATCAATTTAGTATTCAGAGGCAGTCAAAAAAGAAATTAAAATATTAGGAATTATTAAGAAAGAAATAGAGAATAAACCAGAAAATATTATTCTAGAATATAGATCTATTATTCACTCCAACTTTTAATTCTGTACTCTAGTCATCTCATCTCAGAAGAAGGACGTATCAACAAGGTTCAAAGACTACTAGGATGGTTGTATGGAAGTGGTATCTTACAAGGCATAACTTAATAGGTTTAAATATTCAGCTCAGAAAAGAGATGATTTCGGATCATAAGACAAAGATCTACAGAACCACAAATGGCACAGTGGTCTACAGAACCAGTGCTGGCCAGAGACTCATTACTGTTCTTCTAGTGCAAGGGGTGGTTGCTGGCAAAAGAAGCTAGTAGAAGCCAGATTCAAAGAAGAAAGAAAAAGGTAGTTTTTCATGCAACATGCAGTTAACCTTTGTAACAACCTGCCAAAGGACCTGGTCAATACAAGAAATATATGGACCCTACTAAGAAGCAAGTGACCAGATTTAAATTTTTCTTTCCAAAAGAAGATAAAGAATGATTTAGAAACTGCCAGCCTTATACTTGGGGTAAATTCTTTTTTTTTTTTATTAATAAAATGGTTTAGGTTTTTCATAGGAGCAACATCTTATTCCCTTTTCTGGCTATTTTTTAAGCAAACTTAGGCTTCTGAGCTTTCAGTCAGGTCTGCGTGTCTTGCAATAAGTAAGTAATTTGTCCCTCAAGTATCTTTCTAATAAAGTCATGCCTACAGGTACAGCTATACTCTTAGCCTGTGGTGATACTTATAAAGTCATTGGTTTGCCCACTGGTCATGGGTCACTTCTAATGTTTAGCTGTAAATACGTTCCCTGATATAATTTTGATCCACGTCAACTAACACTCTCTTAAACAATGCAGGCAAAAACTCAGGATACAGCATATCCCAGAGAGTTTCCTACAGACAGTGTCGGGGTATAGCCATTCTAGTTTGAGGGAAGAAATAACATGGGCATAAATGTATAAGCCTGCATCAGTTTGCCTCTGGACTAGATAAGATTCTCTGGCCTTTTTTGTTTACTAATGTAGTTGAGTCTTGGGAAACCAGCCTGCACTGGTAGCTGAGTCCCCTTGGGAGCTCCGGGAGGTCTCACACAGACGAGGTGCAGAGCAGGCTCCAGCATCCCCGGCCAATACAGAACACAAAGAATATGCAGCTGCAGCATGTGCATAACTTGGAAAGCTTCATTAGTCAACAATGCAAGGGAATTAATCACCCCTTTGCTTTTTTTATCTTTTTTTTTTTTTGGCATGCACATTGCTGATGGTGACTGTGCTTTGTATTTGCATAAGGATAACCCCTTGTGATGTGTATCTATTCAGATTTACTTGTGCTGTTTTCTTCTTATTCCCTTTTATAAAGAAAGAAAATGCTTTGGTCCTCTGAGAATAACATCAATGAATCCCAGAAACTATTTATTGTTCCATGTACACAATGCACTTGTGCATAGTTCTTTTGGAGTGAAAGAACAGTAAATGACTCCTCTGTCCTTGGAAGGGGAGACAAAAGTTCTTGATGAACGCCATTAACTGCTGTTAAAACTTGACTGCCTGTAAAATAAAACATTTGAAAAGGACTAACCTGGTTCAGATACCATCTAAACTTCATGTGGAATCTGTTGAGACCTCATGAGATGTTATTTCTCCAAGAATTGTGAAGGGATAGACTTTTCCCTTCTAGAATGAATCTGCAATGGCTTGTGCCATCAGAGAAAAAAACTTTGATGATGCATTAACATGGCCCTGACCCAGCTGGTTGGCATGCACTGTCACTCCAGAATTCCATTAATAAGGTGCCTGAGGACATGAACTCAGTTTGACTTGAAAGCTTCATGTGTTTCAATTAAAAACACATTTATTTAATTAATGTAGAGATTAAAGAGAACACTGCTTTTAAAAGGAATGCTGAATTTGATAGACTAACTTTGTCCCCTTTTTCTAAGACATCTGGGAAATGTTGCTTTTTTGCAAATGTAAGATATAGGAAAGGGAGGAACTGAAATCTTGCAAATTAATAGATAGAAGGCACTGAGGAAGATGTCAGGCCTATTGGACTCAAAATAGTGATGTCTGGAAGTTGATAGCTTTCTCTCTCTCTTTTTTTTTTTTTTTTTACAGCTGATAAGACAGTGCTAATTTCATTTGAAGGTGCTAGAAACAAGAGGGGTTTTGGCCACAACAGAAGAAATGTTTACTGTCACCATTTCAAGTGTAGAATCAATGTTTTCTGTAACACAATAAATGGGACAAAATTCTACCATTGCTTACACCTGAGCAATTTCATTGAAAGAGCAATGTGAAGAGATGAAGGAAAAATATAGCTAAGGGAAATTTCACCAGGGATGTTCCTATTGTACCTAGTCATCGTGGACCCTATTTTCAATTTTAGTAAAATGTTCTGCTACTCTGACCAACTTAGCTCACTTTAAAAATCATTTGCACTCCGCAGCAGAGTTAAGGGCCTTATTAAAATAAGATTCAGACTCCAAGTTCAATTGCTTGTTCATAACTCCCAGAGGACCTCATGCAGAAGATGCCACTTCTGTCCTTCTTTTATAGATGCAGTTTTCTGATGCAGTAATAGCAGAGTTCATTTTAAATAATTAGCTGTCATGTGGATTGCAGTCACAAATGGATACATCTTTCCTAAGACACTCTGTATGGTATCCATTCTTATCAACCTAATGTAAACAGAGCTTTAGTTACCCACAGACACACCACATAGATCTTATCTAGCATAGGAATACCAAATTAGCACTGACTGATTCTTAGGTAGCTATCAGCTAGCTGGCAGCTGTGATTTTTCATATCTAGTACATCTGCTCAATACCAAATGCCAAGGCTAGATCTAGGGATTTTGGCACCTTGCTCTGGTTGGACAAGTTCTTTGACATGTTTTCTCCTTGATGTGAGACCAAACAATGAATAGCTTCAATTGCCTTTGCACTTAGTATTGTCTAGATTATTTATTTACTTTGAGCAGTTATACAAATGAGACAATTCTGCAATCTGATAAAAAGAGGGGAGCTTTGATACATACCACAGAATAATGATGTGTCAGAGAGTGGACACACAAGTATTGCTTTTTGAGCTGTTGTCACAAAGCTTAACCTTGCTTACTATAAAGGAAAGCTGGTAGTCTATGAAGAAGGTTTTGTGGCCTGTTGAAAGAGATTCAGAATCCTAAGAACATAACAAACATACAAAATCTTTAAGATATCATGCAAATAGAGCCATAATACCTCACAGTTACCCTGTCTTAATGCAGTAAAGCAACAGAACAGATCAGTCATTTTAATTTTGCATGTGTCACTCCTGCTTGTACCACACAAATCCATCCCAGCACCAGGCATGTGATTCTCTCTTCTCTCTTCTCAGCTGCTTTTTCCATCCACCTTTGACAGCTCCAGAGTTTGTGGAGATGCACAGTAGCTCAGAGAAGGAACTGATCCAGCTAAACTACTCTTGGGGGGGTGGGGGGAGCAGGAAGCTTATTCTCAGAGAAGACTGTTCCCAGCAGGTTTCATTATATGGTGGCTCAGAGGCTAGATCTGCCACTAGAGAGGAGATAGGGACAAGCATTGGTGACAAACTACAGAAAAGGGCAGAACAATCCCTTTTGGAAGCACTCTGCTTTTTTCCACATTAAAAAGACCAGGTAACCATAGTCAAAATGGTTTTAAGCAATAGCCCCCCAAGTGCCTCTTTCTGAGGGACAGAAATTAAATCAATTTAAAACAAGAACAAAAAAACGCAGTCCTATTTTTACTAGTTTTTCATACACAAGTTCTCCTCTTCACTGGAAATGTTAAATGGAAATTCCAATTTTAATATATTGAAAGCCACTGATTTCTGGTAGATGGTCTCASCTATGGTTCTGAGTGACCTACAACACAGCAGATTTTGTGTGTGAGAGCAGCCAGCCTGCCAGCACTTGTGTGGGGACAGGAAAGGTCACAATCACTTCTTCTGTGGGCTGAACCCCAAAGAGTAATGCTGCTGAAGAGCCCAGTGTCTCACCTTGCTTATGTGGCCATGATACCTGACGATGACCTGATTGCAAGCAGTCTACAGGCACAGGATACTTCTAGCGCTTCGGGACTGACCCTGATGAACAGCGGCTGCCTTTGCACATGCTGCAGTCTGGTTTGGAGACATTCAGGAATGACAAAGCTAGGTAAAGTATCTGAATATGTTGGGKTTTTTTTTAATTTATTCTCCACCTGAGGAACCACCATCAAAATTCAGCAAACTCCAATCAGTTCACTCAGGTTTTTYGCATAAGCCRTTGCTGCGAGAAACATAAAACAACAAAGCAAGCATAAGCACAGCCCCTAGGCCCTGGGAGCATCTCATTGTCTTTCCCTCAAGAATACGTACCTCAGGAAAACTACATGCCAAAGGTTATAGATATTACTGCACACACTTCTTTCTCTTCCATGTTTTGAGGGGATGACATGGCACATGGCTTTTATCTTTTTTAAATTATAGCTCTTTTTATTTATAAAGACTTCAGCTTGAAAAGCTGTTAAAAGTAATAAACCACATCTTTCTGAGAATACAATTCCATTATTTAATCATGCCCAGAGGCAGCAAAGACACTGGGAAATAATTGTCTTTTCGTCACTCAAGCATGAAATGCCCAACATTGTTTGAAACCTAATTCTAACAAACCTTTAATATTCTAGTTCAGAAATCCCTTGACCACGGGCAAGTACAATCTCATTTCTCAGTCCTTTAAAACGGTTTGATGAAGTATCCCAGAAGACATAAGTTGTGTTTTCTTCTTTAAATTCTTTTTCTCTTACTCTGAAAAGTTTCACTTTTTATATCCCTCTACCAAGTCACAATTCCATTAATATGTTAACATCTCTGTAAGATATTCTTTCATATAATTTCTTCAATGTAAAAATTCCTCTTTTTTTKGGGCAAATCCACATATGAAGAAAACAGAAAATGGGGAACAATGCATCCAGAGCTACTGTAGTTAAACAAGCATGGGAAGACTGTTACTGCAATGGTGTTGTTTTGGTACAGCTTGCCTTTCTCAGACTGATGCCAGTTTTTCTACTAATTAGTAAGTATTTGCAGAGCCTTTTAGTATACTTTTCTACACCATTATCAAAAGATTTGTCATATATCACAAAATTACAAGATTCTGGCACTTAGAAATAAATTAGCTGATTAATGTTAACATTGTATCTTATAATTAATAGGCCCAGTAAGTGAAGACACACACTAAGATGGTGCTGTTATAGGACCAGATGTCTCATTCTGACTCCATAAGCACAGGAGAATAGAATATATAAACACTAGCTATAGGGGATTTATATTTAGTACAGGTGGCCCATAAGTAGTAGATTTAGATTCAAATTCAGAGCTAAAGAGTACAATTTCACCCTTAGAATAAAAAAAAAAAAAAATAAATCTTTTCCCTTAAAGTGGCAATCTGGGCACAAACATGTCAGGGTACAGACAGCAGTAGACTAGGAAGAGGGAGGTGGTATTGGGTACAAAATGGGAAAAGAAAATGAATTCTTCAACGTTTGATGTGATAGCAATGTACGTATAGTGAATCTATCTTTCAATTATCATCTAATATAAATACAAAAAAAGTCTAATCCTTTGTCTTACAGTATTTTTCATATTTTTTATAAAAAGTATACAGACACTATAAGTTTACCTGTGTAAACTTGAATAACTGAAGACCTTGATACTGTGCTTCTTTTAATGATATCTGCACACCCCTTCAAAAACAAATGACACATATGTAAGTACTATACTTTCAGTCGACTTTCTCCACAGTCGTATCACTTTCTCCACAGGTGATAACACCTATGAGGTGTTTCAAGTACAACAATAAAAATGCTATTAAATGCTAGTAAAGAGTTAAAAAATAAAAACTCTGGAATATAGGCTACATCCAGTGCTTTTTACAGACTCTCTGACTAAATCAAAAGAAGTTGAACATGGACAGAAACAGGAATGCACTTCAGGTTGCAGTGTGTGAGCTACTCCACCTTTACAGAGCTCCAGTGAAGTAACTGGGCCATTTCATGTTGCAATTGAAAAGATCAGGGCCTAAAATAGTGCAGGTGGAACAGGGAATCTAAAATGACTTCTAACTCCCACAAAATACATGCACGGTACCTAAATCAATCAAGAAAACAGGTCACTGACTGCAGAAAAGGAAATGAAATAAAGGTGTGCTGGAGAACAGAGAATAGCCACTTATTACAGTGCAGTAGTTAGGTAAGAATAATGCAGAAAAAATCAGGAGACAACAATTTATATTCAAGATTTTAAAGGTAGGGGGAAAAACTTATTTCAGGCAAGTGCCACCAAAAATAAATTGTTYCTAAGCCTCAGTCTAAAATGTGGTGCAGTGCAGCATCTGAGCATAGGGCCAGATTTCTCATCATAGACGGGTCTTTCTAAAAGCGAACAGAGATGAGAGCACCAAACAGTTTGTCAAAAGCATTGCTACTTTTTTATAAACCAAACAGAGCAAACGCAAAAGACACACTTAACATTTTTGTATGTTTGGACATATTATTTTTCATTATATTAATTAAAAAGTCAACCTATCTGGATTTCCCAAAAGATACCGATTGGAACCTAGGGAATGCATATCTCTCTGTACTTTAAATTCCAAGCTTTTATTTGGAAATGTCTAAACAATGTCTTTGATTATTTCTTTTTGGAGACTGTTCAGATTTACTTTGATTATGTATATTTTTATATATAGGCATATATGCCTCTCAATAATGTTATGTTTTCAGCAGAAAAAAAATACTACTGTAAATAGGTATTTTTCACAAAGATTATACCAGATAACATTAAAGACTATCAAGGTACTACACAGCACAGAGAATAGCTAAACCCTCTATTCTCTGTTCTCTTGGTATGCTATTTGCCTTGCCACATACGCGGTGAAACTGTAATAAAGGGACTCGGTGAGTGGATTTTAAATTAACTGACAATTTGAACTTTGAATGATTACTGTTTTGTGACTGTTTGGGGAACATGACTGCTGGATTTAAAGATGGATAAAGACAAAAACTATTCTCCTCTGACAAACCATTCTTCTAAAGGAATTGAATTGTGGTTTTTTTTTTCCTCCGCAGAGAAATGATACTTAATCCATCGAGATGTAAAAACTCTATAAAAGAGACTCTTTACAGGAGCACTTAGGTCACCAGGTTAAAGAAAGTGAATGGTATTCCTAATGGAAGATAAACGGTTGCCCTGTGGGGTTTTATCTGTCATACTAATCTCAAAAAGCATCTCGTATAAAAGTAGGGTTAAAAAGACTGTTAAAGCAAGCTTCGCCACTGCAGTAAACTAATACCTGTGGCTTACCGCCTCTGCCCTACACATGTGAAATGTTTAAAATGTTTGGCAGGAAGCTTTTTCCCACATTTGGCTAGGCGTACTCAGTGAACCCAATGTGAGATAATCCAAAACAATTCAGGTTCAACAAAGGTTGGGAAAATATTATAGCGGACATAAAGCTTTGATGGAAAGCTTCTTTGATCTTGAGATTATAAAATACACAATTTCTAATCTGACAAATTTTTAGCTGCAAAGCAGAATATCTAAACATTCCTCTTTTGTCATAACAGTTTAATCCCTTAAGAATGTGATTCAAACCATTGGGGAGCAAAGGTTACCACAAGATTTGTATGAAAGAGGAAACCTGCCTCAGACACCTAGATAGAAAAATGTGAAGGCCATTAAATTATATAACTAAACACTATCTGCAGATTGGCACTGCCAGGTCACCCTCAGTTCAAGATGTGTCAAATATCCGTTGTTCCATACACACTTCTTCACTGAAAGAATGCTGAAGTAGTTATGATTATTTTAAACTTTGGATCTGAGTTTAAAATGACCCACTTTGTCATGCATGACAAATAACATCAATTCAATAAGAGTTGAGGTACCAAGAGCTGGGGAGGTGAGAGGTTTTGTTCTGGGGTTGTTTTTGAGGGGGGAGACCACTGAGAGGTTTTAATGTATTTATGAATCTGATAAAAGATATTGCTTCTTCCTACTAATCTTGCTTAGGCCCATAGACTATGACAACTTTACTACTAATGTAAAGATAATGATTTTAAAACTTACACCATCCTTCTAAAGCATTGACTACCTGTTAGACACAGCAATTCCTGTGAGGAATCATGATCTGCAAAAGAAAATACAAAATTGTTTTATCAATTATTCACACAACAAGATTCAATACTGCAAGTCACGTGTAAATCCATGAGTYGGACTTCATAAAATACGTTTTTCAGTGCTGATAAACTACAAATCATTTAACATTAATTTGTGTACCAAATCTAATAGAGCACTAAACAGCTTCTAATAGCTTTAAAAGTCAGCTGGATCAGATCTCAACTTTTATATTTAAAAAAAAAAAGAAAAAACCCTTTCTTTTTTCCCTCCCTTTACTTGAAAGCAAAGTTCATCCTTTTTACTTGAAAAGTCAACAAGTAGAAATTTAATACCATGGTGACTTGATTTCCGTGGATCTGCACATTAGTGTTTGTCACTAATGTTTGTAGCTAAATATCTTTATTCAAACTCCATTCAGTTTTCAGCTTTGTAAACAAATTTTTCCCTACCCTATAATCACGTCTGATAAAGAGAAAAAGTCTGGGTGCAGAAGACAGGGTTTGAAATAATGACTAGAATAGGGTTTTTAGAGCCATTATACAAATGAATATAAATAGTGATGATTAACACATGGAATGTCAATTTAGAAAGCATAAGCCAGTACAATGTTGTACTACAAAACAAGGAAAACATGGATCTTTGTGGTAGGGTTTTTTWAAAAAAAAATTAGCATTAGCTTATACTATGCTCCCATTTGAGAGGACAGAAAACTTCCTGAATGGGAAGTGGGGAAAAAAGCGTCCATAAGGCTGAATCTCCATAACCTCAAATTTAGAAGACATCATATCAGAAAGAGTAGAAATATTAGTTCCTAATACAGTGTTACTTCTTATGTTTCTTGGCACTACATCAATGATCAAAGTCTTTGTTTCTTTCTTGTCAAAATGTGCAACTACCTTTCTTAATAGCTCCAAAATTTTCACAAAAATTAATTTCACCAAAAAAAAAAAATCACAAATTTTGGTCTATCCTTATGTTATATGCAGTGAAAACCACCTAATAAGTGCAAAACTTCCTAAGGAGAGTATGTTGAGAAGACAGACACATATTCTAATTGCACAAATCTCATTCCTTTTGGAAACAGGTATATTTTTGATTAGAAACTGCATTAAAAAAATAGCTGCACATTACTAATCCTTCTGGAATCACAGCTGATCTTCTCCACATGCCCTCCAACCACAAAAGGAGGTCTCTGACCCAGGGTAGGGAGGCAGGGCCATGGCTCCTAATCCGCAAAGGATGAACTAAGGACTGGGTGTCCTTTGAACTCCCCAGAATTTGCAGGATGCGACTCTGCCTGGCTCCTTACCTGCTCGGGCACAGATTACATCAGGAATTATCAGGTCTTTTCCAAATGATTTCCCTAGGGTTCTTTCTGTTTCCTAGCAGTGTATAGTTTGGACAATTAAACTACATAGGCTTCTATATAAATCTAGGATAGTGTTATAACAGACACAATTCACTTCAGGGGGCAGCACATTGACCATTAAATCCTCCCTTACCATCTTCTATGTCTCTGAAGTGCTATCCATATTTCAAGATTACGTGGTGTTCTTGGGCAGAACAATTTCAGATGTGCATTTGTGCGCTGATATAGCACAGTAAAAAAYCCCGTAACATTAAAAATTGCTTTCAGTGCGTTTCTATCATCAAACCTTATCTATAGCTGAAAGGAATTGACCAAATGAATGCTTTCTTCTAAAAATCAGAATGAATTTTTACACAATATATCCATTACGTTTACAACTTCATTTCAGCCACAAAAATTATTTGCAGAGGTTTCATAAAGTATTTACATAGTGTTTTCATTAAATATGTTACTATTCATATCCATCAGAATCAAAGAATAGACACTGGGGAAAACCTGTGAGATGGAAACAGGGAACTGAAAGAACACTTATGCTGAAATGAGCTGCATACACCCATGTGACTGACCCAGAAACAATTCAATTGTTGCCAGTACAGCTGTCTTTGAAGTCAGCCAAACAACCATACTCTCCTGCCAAAAAAAAAACCTTCATAGTTTGGCATCAGGGTTTTACAATTAGTTTGYCACAGTTTCAGAGCAGTTATTTTAATTTTTAAAGTGATTCTTCTCCAATTTTCAGTTCTTTATCTTACGCATTTAACACAGTGCCTTGAATAGTCATTACTTCCCTGACAGAAACCTCTTCTCTATGAATCTTCCTTCAAACTTGCCTTTGCCATCTGCAGTTTCTATTGTCCTTCTACTGACATGGATGCATTTCATTGTCCAACTTTTGTCTTTGTTCTTAGGATAGAACAATAAAATAAAACCAAAACCCTTTATTTGTTAATTCTGTCCTATCTGCAGTCTCACAGTCTTTTGAAAGATCCCTCAATGTCCCATCATTTTGCTTGAGTTTTCTTGATATTGTCAGATCAATTTTGACTGAATTTCTGCTAAATATTTCAGTACAAGTACAAGGTCATAAAATCTTCCTTCTTGCCGAGCATGCCTTTTAACTCTCAAATTCAGACTATTATTCCCCTCACTTCAGAACTTGTCATACTCCTAAAGCACATAATAATCTTTAATGACCACCTCCTTTCTCCATCCCAAAACTTTCCTGTGTGTTGATCTGCTGTGTAGCTATAAGTCATCACTAGGTTTTATCTTTACTTTTACTTTATCGCTCTTGAAAGTTTTCTTTTTGTCCTAGTTTCCTTCCTCTTTTCCTGTTTCTTTATTTATAATTTTCCAAGTTTGTTGTCTCACTTGGGTATTGAATTTTGAGCCCAGACTAGTTCATACCAGCAGGCAAAAATAAGCTGCCACATTCCCTTTCTGACCAATATCTGTGCAGCACTACAAATAGTCCTCTTAGATGTTAAATTCTCTAGGAAACTACTCCTTTTCTGCCTTATTACAGCTCACTTTGTTCATTCATCCTCATCCACTCCACCAGTTTTATATCCTCGCTGTAGGGCTAATCTCAGAAATTTTAGACATCTTATTTAGGCAGCATTTCTTACACTGTAAGATTTTAGCTCCTTATAAGGATCCAAAACATCTTGCACTGGACTGACAGAAATGATACAGCATCTCTGAAAGGCCTATACCAGAGGAAATTCCTTTGAGTATCTAAACTGACACCACACATCTACATTTAGGCACTTCATTCCCTGTGTGTCCAGTCTAAGTTTGTTGCCTAGGCTCCCTCTGTAGTCCAGAATAAGTGTTTAAAATAAGTGGGGTGGATTGCCCTGCAGAGGTGCATATTTCTGTTCGTTGACTAGAAAGGAACCTACCCATCTCACTCCCAGAGAGGTCAAGTTAGTGCAGAGCATCTTGTTCTCAGTGACACATCCTTCTAATCACAGGAACAGTGGGTATTACTTTCTTCTCTGGGTTTCCTGTATGTCTGAAACTGCCTCTAATTATTGTTATATTCCTTTCATTTCAAATTTAAAATGAAAACTTTAAACTTCTGTCTAGCTCATGGCTAGCTCTTACTAGTATGGCAAATCTCAAAGAAAAGAGATGTGGTTTCAGGAGCAATCATAGAATATATCCTCCTGGATTTCCTCACTTCGAGTCTATGTCAGAAATAGGAATGAACTAATACTTGCAATATAGCAGACTGAACAAAGATTAGATTCCTCTAGAAAAAGATCACCAAAAGAAAGGTGTTTCAGATGATAGCTTAAATAAAGAAAAAATATTCACATTCCCCAGTTCACTCTGGGTAGGCTGACAGGAAGCTCTAAGGAGACAGCATTGAATTATTACATTTATTTTAAGATAGAATGTTAAATGAAGTCAACAACATTAGCCAGAGGTCAAGAAAGCCTGAATTTCAATTTGATGAGGTTGGCATTCAATCATCTGAAAGACCAATATTGCAGACCTTTGACTGTTCTCTCTCAGGGAGAATCAGTAGCGTAAAAGGCCAAGCATCATCCTTTCCCATTGACTTCAAATGGAAATAGAGGTGACTACACCTCAAGAACTGAACACCTTTCAGGACCAGGACTTCATTTAAGAGAGGAGAAAATGAAACTAAAGCTATAAGAGCAGCAGGTTGGAGATACAGTTAAGCAAAATGGTCCAGGCAATAGAACGCTAAGAAATAGATAATTTCCACTAGATAGTACCTCTGTGGAGACCAGGACTTTCAGGAATCCCTGAATATGGTTTTCCTTATGTAATTATTTAATGATTAAAGTACATAATTAACTAAATGTAATGATTTAAGCCAGGAATAAGATTCCTGGAATATGAGAGTAATGTTTATTATTTCATCTGCCGTAAGGACTTCAGACTCTCTCAGGATGATTCGAGCACCATGTATACCCTAGTCGAACAAAGCTCATTTTGGGGATGTTAGGAAGTGACTGACTTTTTGGTACAGTATTTCAAAAATAAAGAGCATTTATAACAATGATTATTGGGAAGGTGAGGGGGTAGAGAATTCTAGACTATTTAACTGTGATTTCTATATTCTTTGTCAACCTTATTTTTAACATACATATAAATAGTTCTTTGGCTGGAATGCACATGCAGATTAGGCCCAGAGCAAAACCTTTTTTGGACATAAACGTCCTTCACACTTGTTCTCCTTCTTTGCAGATGATGGCATCAGTGAAACTTGCCAGAGAAACTTGTAGCAATAATACTGACTCCAAATCTGAGACGAAGTGMCCGACATGAACAAACAGCCTAGGGCTGGAAGAGGGTGGTCTCAGGACGAGACAATGAGGAACATGAACAGAAGAAAGCAGCTGAGTAAGACAGAAGCTTCATCTGGAAGAGACAAAGGGATTATTTGGGAATTAGGACAAAATGAGTAGGAAACAGACTACACAGAACCACTTAGAAGGTCTAGTGTCAGAAAATAATAAACTAATTTGATTAAGTAAGGCCAAGTAAACATTGCTCATGAAGAGAAAGACAAAAGTTCAATACTAATGCAGGCAAATCTGCAGAATGGGGATGAAAATGACATGAAAATGAAGACAAACAAACAAATAACATGGTCAGAACGAAAGATGAAAGGGAAAGTGTACAAAAAGATCTAGTAATTACCTGCATGGTTCTTTGGTAAAGTTAGGGCCCTCCTACTGAGGGTGGGTGTGCCAAGAGGCTTAACAAAAGTTCATTCTCTTGAGAATTCAAGTTCCTGAAGCTTTAGTCTTACCCTGCTAAAAGCATCAATGGAATATGGCTATCATTGACTTCTGACAATGTTTTTAACTAGAACCAGGCATAAGGACCAAGAAATTAAAAAAAAAAAAAAAAAAAGAAACTCTACCTACCTTTGGAAAACTGTTAACATGGTCGTCTTTAAAAAATAATGTGGGTAATTAATCCACAAGTTTAAAGAAACAAAATTACAAAGGGCTATATACAAAGCCCTATCCTAAAATTAAGAGAGGCTTGTTTAAGTCAGACTAAATCCCTGCCCTATCCAAAAACAATGGGGAAAAGAGTGACTTCTGCTCAAATTGTCAACTCCAAGGCATTGCGACATTTTGTCTCAAAACATAAAATGTTGACCATTTCTCTTGGACAGGGTGAGGCAGGTGACATCTGACATCTGGAGAAGCTTATGACCATTAGGAGGACACAATTAACTTATTTTTAAGCATTTGAATTAAAAGATAATAATTATTAATAAACCTTAATTCCTCCTTTCACTAAATCCTAAATTCCCAGTAAATTTACTTAGAATAGAATCATAGAATCATAGAATCATTAAGGTTGGAAAAGACCTCTAAGATCATCAAGTCCAACTGTCAACCCAAGATCACCATGCCCACTAAACTATGTCCCGAAGCGCCACATCTACACGTTTTTTGAACACCTCCAGGGATGGTGACTCCACCACTTCYCTGGGCAGCCTGTTCCAATGCTTGACAACCCTTTTGGTGAAGACATTTTTCCTAATGTCCAATCTAAACCTCCCCTGGCACAACTTGAGGCCATTTCCTCTTGTCCTATCACTTGTTACTTGGGAGAAGAGACCRACATCTGCCTCGCTGCAACCTCCTTTCAGGTAGCTGTAGAGAGCRATAAGGTCTCCCCTCAGCCTCCTCTTCTCCAGGCTAAACAAACCCAGCTCCCTCAGCTGCTCTTCATAGGACTTGTTCTCCAAACCTTTCACCAGCCTCGTTGCCCTTCTCTGGACAGGCTCCAGCACCTCAATATCCTTCTTGTAGTGAAAGGCCCAAAACTGAACACAGTATTCGAGGTGCGACCAATGCCGAGCACAGGGGCACGATCACCTCACTGCTCCTGCTGGCCACACCATTTCTGACACAGGCCAGGATGCTGTTGGCCTTCTTGGCTACCTGGACACACTGCYGGCTCATGTTCAGCCGGCTGCCGACCAGCACCTTTTCTGCCGGGCAGCTTTCCAGCCACTCTTCCCCAAGCCTGTAGCGTTGCCTGGGGTTGTGGTGACCCAAGTGCAGGACCCGGCACTTGGCCTTGTTGAACCTCATGCAGTTGGCCTCGGCCCATCGATCCAGCCTGTCCAGATCCCTCTGCAGAGCCTGCCTACCCTCAGGCAGATCAACACTCCCGCCCAACTTGGTGTCATCTGCAAACTTACTGAGGGAGCACTCGATCCCCTCATCCAGTTCATTGATAAAGATGTTAAACAAGACTGGCCCCAAAACTGAGCCCTGGGGAACACCGCTTGTGACCGGCCGCCAACTGGCTTTAACTCTGTTCACCACAACTCTATGGGCTCGGCCACCCAGCCAGTTTTTTACCCAGCGAAGAGTACACCTGTCTAAGCCATGAGCCACCAGCTTTTCTAGGAGAATGCTGTGGGAGACAGTGTCAAAGGCTTTGCTGAAGTCCAGGTAAACCACATCCACAGCCTTCCCCTCATCCACTAGGCGGGTCACCTGRTCATAGAAGGAGATCAGGTCRGTCAAGCAGGACCTGCCCTTCACGAACCCGTGCTGGTTGGGCCCGATCCCCCAGTTGTCCTGCATCTGCCTTGTGAGCGCCCTCAAGATGAACTGCTCCATAATCTTCCCCAGTACTGAGGTCAGGCTGACAGGCCTGTAGTTCCCCAGATCCTCCTCCTGGCCCTTCYTGTAGATGAATGTCACATTGGCAAGCCTCCAGTCGTCCAGGACCTGCCCTGTTAACCAGGACCGCTGATAAATGATGGAGAGTGGCTTGGCAAGCTCCTCCGCCAGCTCCCTCAGTACTCTTGGGTGGATCCCATCTGGCCCCATAGACTTGTGAGTGTCCAGCTGGCATAGCAGGTCGTTAACCGCTTCCTCTTGGATTCTAGGGAGTGTATTCTGCTCTCCGTCCCTGTCTTCCAGCTCAGGGGGGTGAATACCCTGAGGATCACCGGACTGACTACTAAAGACTGAGGCAAAGAAGGCATTAAGTACCTCAGCCTTTCCCTCATCCTTGGTGGCAATGTTCCCCCTGGCATCCAATAAAGGATGGAGGTTCTCCTTGGCTCTCTTTCTGTCATTAATATACAACATTATATATATAACTTTCAACTATACTGCTATTTTCAGAGTAGTATTTTCTTGCTAGTGCTTTCTAGCAAGTGTTTTCTAGTGTTTGGTGTTTCTTGCTAGAAGTGAGCTGCCTCTTGTAGCTCCTCATGTAAGAGATTCTGTTAGTTGGCAGGAAACCTAAGACTTAGACGTTGTAGTTCCGCATGTAAGTTCATTCCAGGAATCCAGTCTTTGGCTCTTTATCCTCTTTTTGTGCTACTGATGCAGAGACTTTAAATTGCTTTTTAAAAGTAATTTAATGAACCAATAATGTTCTATTTCAGCTTGATATGCACTTGGTTGGTTTACTTGGGATACAGTTACCAAACATGACTCACCCCGGAATGATTATGTTTTGGTTTCARCCAGGTGCAGCTAGGACTTGGCAACTATCATCCTGAAGCTGGTGTCTGTGCTAATTCTGCACTTGGTGACCTTCACGATGTGGGTGTTTGGAATGATTCTGTTGGCACAAACACAAATTCTCTCATACAACCATCTGTTCCTTGTGGAGAGGAATTTTCAACAGGTATCTGGGATGTTTCATCTACAGCATTCAGTTTTCAGCACATTTCCCATATTTATGGTGGGAAAATAATGCCTTCACTCACTGCCTTGAAGAAAGTAGGGCCACTAGTGATATTTAGAGGTGGAATCCTTTATCAGTCTTAAATGTAAGGGGAATTTGCTGAGCACCTCCTCATGACGCTTCAAATCAACCTCAGGGTTGAAGATCCAGAGGCTGGTCTTCAACCCCAAGGTCCTTATTATTCCCATTCTCCTATCACATAACTCCACTTTCGCAAACCAATTCTTCCTTCTCTTTCTCATCACCCCCCATGCCTACCTGCCCTGGCTGTGTCTGGAGAATGAATAGTACATGGCAAGTTGATGGCAAAGAGGGTGGTTTAATCTAGGTGTGACATGGTGTGCCTAATGATAAGCTTGATTGAGTCTCTTTGATGTCCTTGATTTAAGGAACTATAAATAATGTCATTCACAGAAATAGGTGCATTTCTTTTACTTAGTTTGACCTACATCACACAGCCAGGGTTGGAAGAAGGTTTTCAGTTTTCCCTTTTAACTACTAACGACTACTTCTTAACATAAACCTTAGAGGACTCCTGTTCCACTGAATCGAATGCCAGCATCTGTGCAGCATCTGTTTTAAGACAGATATGTCAGTATAAAACTACATTTTTGCTTGCTATATGCAAGTTAGTTTCCCTGGGGTCATTACTGATTTTATATACTCTTTGGAGACTTCCTGTTCTTCAGAAATTCCAGCACAGTTTATCTACCATTTAACTATACTAAAAGAGGAAAGCAATATTTTGTATACAGGACAAAGTTTTTGCAATCTTCAAGTTAAAAAAAGGTGAAAAAAAAATATAACTCTCAGTTGAATATTGAAAATGAAGAGTTCTGTCTGCAGTAACATGTATTAACTCATTATGAAGCATACGTTTCTGTACAGAAAATAAACAGAGATCCTATATGGGTGCCCACAATTRCAGGTTACATTACAATAATTCTGAAGCAAATATTGTCATTTATGTGGTGCACAGGCTACTTTGCAGTAAGATTCAGTGACTACAGCAATTCCTCTTTTGGTATTTCTGAGAGATCTTTTATTTTAGGAAGTTATCAGTGAGAGATAAATAGGTCTTTCATTTTAATCTTTTCCAAGACTCCAAGGTTAAACCAGGCTTTATTGGTGGGGAGGGAGAGGAATTATGCTGTCTTATAGACACCACATATTTTCCAAATAAATTCAGTGCTGCACATGGAAATATTTTTAACATCTAGTTCAAATTACCTCATCTCATTTTAGTTTGTGTTTCAGGGTGTCTACCCACCGGTTTAGTGTGATACACTCTATGCAATGACATAAAATTTTACGGTTCAATCCAATGTCAACTTCTGCTGTTGTCAGGCCACTTGCAGGTGCTCAGTGCTCTGCAGAAGCACAGCATCACAGCCACTTGGTACAGAATCACTGCGTCCTTCTGCTTCTTTAACTTAAATTTCATAGAATCATGGAATCACAGAATCATTTAGGTTGGAAAGGACCTCTAAAATCATCGAGTCCAACCGTTAACCTAACACTGCCAAGTCTACCACTAAACCATGTCCCTAAGCACCACATCCACACATCTTTTAAATGCCTCCAGGGATGGTGACTCCACCACTTCCCTGGGCAGCCTGTTCCAATGCTTGACAACCCTTTTGGTGAAGAAATTTTTCCTAATATTCAATCTAAATCTCCCCTGGCATAACTTGAGTCCATTTCCTCTTGTCCTAAATTTCTTTCTTATTCATATCCTGTTAAAAATGTGCTGCCTTATGTGTAGTTTTTCATGTATTCATTTATCATCTAATCTTTGTAGCGGTTAAATCCTGTAATGTATTATTTTTGGAGACAGCTGGCATACAGAATGATAAGCAACATAGGAGTCCAAATCGGCGAAGTGCCTCCAAGCAGTCTTTTTTACAGATAGATAGCAGTTCTCGCTGCTTCTTCTCCTAACCAGTTGGATGCAGCCCAGTTTAAAATAAAAAGGTGTGCAGCTATGTCAAACATGGTATTATGGTCAAAATATCAAAGCTTTTCAAAGTGTGGCCCATTCAGAGTTTCTCATTTTCTTACATTATTTAACTGGTTAGGATAAGCAGAGGTTTCAGAGACAGGATGGTGGATAATTAAAATCAGTGTGAGCTGCAAACCTGAGTAACTAACGATGCACATGCTCCCTATGTCCATAGCACTTCATTCCTAGTGCAACAGTTGGGATAAAAACGTGCTGACAATATCTTGTGCAAACTGCTGCTTCATCAAAATTCCACAAGTGCTGGAATGTATTCTGCAAGCAGTACTCTACTTGCATAGAGAGCTGGGAGGTCACTGATGCGCTCCTCTTGAAAGCTTTGGATTTTGAAAGCATCAGCCTAAGCTGTTCTTCTGCTAGATACTAAAAGAAATGCTAGGTCTTGACTGTTTACATTCGAGCTTATTTCTTTAGTGTTTGACAGTGCCTTCTAATGGCATCAAGTTTGTTGCAGAGAGACAGAGAAGGACCATTCTCTTTTATTATTTTGGTCTGGAGAGAAAAAGATACTGCAGTGAACTGAATAACAGGTGAGAAGACTGGTACAAATTTTCTCTGTCTCACCCATGATCATATGGAGGAAAGATTCCTAGCTACTATAAAGCCAGAAGAGTCATGGCACCTCCCTCATATTCCACAAATCTGTTCATCATTTTGCTTAAGATTTTCCTGTCTATTTACTTTTTAACCATACATTGTTGTACTGCTGTTTCTGCAGCAACTGCTGCTTTTCAGTTCTTCTCATCCATCCTTTTAGCCTATTCCTTCTCCATTAAAGGATTAAAGATGAGTGTAAGAGGGGAAAATAATATAACATCAATACACAAAACAGAGACCCAGAGGCTAAACTCTTTCACAAGGTACACCACTGTGCTGGTTACAGTTAGACACCCTGTTCTGAGTAGTTGCACTTCTGAATCCTACAGCTGTAGAAGCAAGAGTGGAAGATGAATCCATGGTAAGCTGGCAAAGAGGAAGGAGAGAAGGAGAGAAGTTATATATAAAAAACAAACAAACAAACAAACAAACAAACAAACAAAAACCCAAGTAGGACCAAAGGAACAGCTTGCAAAACACAGAACATAAAGAAAGGCTAAATGTACTAAGGTCCAGAAATATATAAAAGAAGAGTTCTACCCTTCATAATTTCCTTTTCCATAGTACTGTTATTTTTGAAGTCTAATCTGTTTAGCAGAAGTCACCATAAAATACATGACTCCAACCTAGATGGAAAGCTTCCCATAGCATAATCAGGGAGATCAGGGAGGCAGGAGGATGCCACTGGGAGGGTCTCCAGTATAAATCATATTTTATTCCACCTAAACTGTAAGCCTGCAGCTATAAACTCTGTAAGCTAAACAAACTATCAGAGTGATCCTGGTCTGTACATGGTTCAGGACAAACACTTAGACAAAATAAAATTTATTCAAGTAAATTAGTAACAACTGATTGCATATTCTGAATTTGCACAATACAAAGATGAACTTGTAACATAAAGACAATGAAATACAATAGAAAGAAAAAAAATATGCAGTTACTGTAACTAATAATCTTGAAAACTGCACTAAAGACATTGTAGTTTAGACATCTAACTCCTGATATGCCTTATTGGCATTGTTGATCTATGCAGCTTACCTACGTGGGTATCCAAACGTGTCTGCCCACAGAACCACAGACAGCAGAGGTGTCACTGCCAAGAAATTTGTCAAGATACAGCAAGAAAGAAATCTGGGTCATTTGGATAATTATCATTTGAATAATCATTATCATTCCAGACAACTCAGTCTGTTGCCTCAGGCATCCGAGCAATTTCAGCCAGTCACCTCAGCCCTGTAAAGTACAGAAAGGCATTTTGTAAACTTAACAGAACTTATAGAAAAAAGAAGTGTGCAAAGGAGTGTTTTGGAATCCAGATATCCTAAATTTTCTATACATTTTCAGGACATATAGAAGTTTTATAGGGATGTCTTTCTGGTCATTACCCTTATGATTAGTAATAGTTAATAACCTTGCTGGAGATACCATAATGTTAAACACAGCCAGATAATTATAAAAGGTTCTGCCTGAAAAGGGGAATGATCCAAATGTGCAAATTTTGAACCAAGACAAAAGACAAGGAAGGAAGCGGAGTCAGAGGAAAACAGTCACTTTGCATGTTATCGTCTTTCTAAGCTCACTAGGACAAGAGATACTATGAGTTAAAAGAGAGGGTAGGAGGAAAGAAAAGAAACAAAGTGACAAAGATCAGCAGAACAAACAGGAAAACAGTCAGAAAAAGAAGCAGGTTTCTTAGAGATGCTTAGCAGCACCTCTGAGCAGAAGGTAATTGCCAGTGGATAAAAAGAGCAAACTGGATGCCAAGACAGAAAGCAAAGATGGAGCACCAAGCACCTTGGTCACTGTATTTGTAAATCTGCAGAAGGTCCTCGGAAGAAAAAAAAACTCATCCAGCTTTCTATTTCTTGAGATGGTAATCTTTCCATGATATACATTTTAACTAAATCTCCTGTCAGAAAAGAAATGCAGCCACTCTTAAAGGTTGCTAGACAAACAGAGAATTAGCTGGGTTTGTTTCATTTTAAAACACACATACAAATATATGCCAATAAACAAGCAAATATAAAAAAAAAAAAAACATTGGCCGATTAAATTTCTTTCTCTGGTATGGTCAGTTAAAATTAATTCTGGCACGTGAGGCATCCTGAAGCCAGATGGTATGTCCTCGCTGTGCTTTGAAGTGAGAACTTAGAAAACAATGTCTTCTTCAGGCTGATCAGGAGCTAACTGAACACCTGGCTTTTTATTGAGGGAGACCAAGGTATTATGGTGTTCTTGTCATGGGAGTCATATATTAGAAAAAACAATAGTCTGACTTCTATAGGATCAGAAATGGGAAAATGGAAAGCTGTGCTCTGTTGGTTTTTGGCAGCAGGGAATTATTAGCAAATCAAAAAATTCAGCTAACTTTAATTTAGAAAGAATTTGTATTGAGTATGAGCATGAATCTGGCATGAACACTACAGTTTAACCACTTAATTTATAGCATTTAACCATGAACTTTGCCAAAGTTTGTGCTACCCACATAAGCATTTAAGGTCTCAAAATATTTTCAGATATATTCTTCTGGCAATCACTTTTAAAAGGAACCCGCTACTGCATTTTTAATACTTATTTGGTTCATGTGAAATAACATTTGTTGCTCTGGAACTGCTATTGCAGATATCTTGGCTGACAACTGAAAGTGTCATACTTTTTACAGAATCACAGCATGGTAGAGGTGGGAAGCAACCTCCGGAGATCATGTAGTCCAACCCACCTGCTCAGGGTTGCTCAGGGCCATTTCCGGTCAGACTTTTAATGCCTCCATGGATGGAGACTCCATAGTCTCTCTGGGCAACCTGTTCCAGTGTTTGACCACCTTCATGGTAAAAAGGTGTTTCCCTGTGTTTAAATACAATTTCTTACATGCCAGTTTGTGCAATGCTTGCAGTGCTCCTTGCCAAAACCTGAGAAAACCAAAGAAAGCATGAGGACAACTGCAGTGTGTTAGGCAGAGCTGAGGGTGCTCAAGCCAGGGCTACCAACAGCAGCTTTCCCAGCATCTGAGCTGGAATCAGCAAGCTTTGGAAATGGCAAAGCCCTCATACACAGTGTGACCTTGTAAGGTCAAGAACTGGAACCAGCCAAAATCTGATTCAGTCAACCCTGACTTAAAAAAAAAAAAAAAAAAAAAGACAAAAAGCATGAGCAATGTGTTCTGAGGTAGAGCAGTGACTAACCAGCAGGACCAAGGGAGGAGGGCAGGCTCACAACTACTGTGCAGCACATCCGGGAGGGCGAGGAGGTGGGGTGGAGGGGAAGCCGGAGAAGGGAGTGAAGAGGGAAGGCAGCAGGAAAGGGTGATGACATAGTTTAATAGAATTGATTTATGAATCACTGACTTTGTGAAGTTAATTCCATACTCACCTTTCCCTCCACTGCTCCCACACTCCCAATAAAGTTGTCTCTGTTCTAAACCCTTGAACTCATTGTTTGTTAGTAGGGAAGTATTGCTCATGAGGGAGACACAGACAATGTTCATTTAATTTCCCAGCTTTCCCAGGAGACTCTTACGGGTATTATTTAAGGAGTGTTTTCAAAGGAACATATGTATACTGGCCCTCTTTACTACCTACAGCGCCTCCACCTAGACAACTTAATACGTCAGTAAATATTTGCAAGTCATCAGTTAATCAACAGTGAGGAAAGGTAAATTGAAATGAAATACCCTAACTGAAAAATTTCATTAGCTTTGCTCTAATACACAGACGCCCTCAGAGAYGCACATTCTCACTGGAGACCGGTAATAAACGTGTTAAGTGCATGAAAAGAAAGTGATACAATTGTGAAAGCACACACGCAGGTAAAATTTTCCCAAAGGCTGTGTGGGAGACCGTGTAGGGAGAGCAGACATGATTTGGCTACCACGTGTGCTACCGTAGGTGCAAGGAAGGAAGTCTCCAAATGGTGGATTTAACATGACTCTCCACAGCCACATCACAAAGCACCCGGGAGTGGCTTGTCCCTCCCGGCCCCTGTGGGAAGCAATCTGAGGAAGCCTGATGCTATAGAGATGTTTCCTGTATATTGTGTGGGAAACTTAACTAAGTGCAAACTACCGGCAACAATRAGACAATAAATTATAATAAACAGGAAAAATAGCATTGGCTCCTGAAATCAATGGCTGGAGCGCATGAAACTTTCACAGCATTGATAAATGAATAAATATAACAAAAAGCATTGGGTTTTGAAAGAATGGGCAGTTTTATCTGCACTGAAAGGCTCCTTTTCTGTTAACTAAATATATGTAAAAAATAAACACCACTAAAGGACTTTGGCTGAGATTTTCAGCACTGGAGAGGTGACTTAGAAAGCTGCACAAAACTCCAGTCTGATTCCTTTGCTTGGCCCTGAAAATGGCAGCACAGTCTGAACAAACAGCCACCTTCTAGCAACCCCATAGCATCATCTATCCACATCTGCTACTCAGCCCACACGAAATTATCACATCTGAAAGATGAGCCGGCCCCCTCCTTCTGAAAAATTTAAAAAAAAACAGCAACAAAAACTGAGCTAAAAACTACTGGAAGCCACCTGCTGTCCAGTGAAGACGACCTGGAATATTCTGAGGATTAAATACAGTTCATCTTGTGCGCATATGCTAACTTATTGAATTCGAAGAAGTGAGCAGTGAGAGCTGAAACGAGTGGGAGTAAAGAGTGCGTGGTCGCGTTATTCAGAGGAGACACTGAAACACCTTGCAAACCCAAGAAAACTTCAGTATTAAGCACTTATCATTTACTGCCCTTGTGATATTCAGGCTCCGCAAAAGAGCTTAARAAATTGCTTAACTTCAGCTCAGGAGAGCAGGCCCACCTGAGGCAAAATTAAGTGCATCTCCAGATAGTCTCCAGAAGGTTCAAGACCTTGTGGGGCCAAAGTCTGAGGGACAATACCTAGCTGGGATAAAGCAGCAAGGTTTAGCCTGCATTAGAGGCCTCTGCTCTTCAACAATAAAAAATCTGAGAGAATCCCACCAATGATTTTTGAGGGGGCATGAGTAAACTGGGTAGAGTGAAAAGTTACTCTTTCAATATCTTTGGGAAAAAAGAAAAACTGAAAAAAGAAAGAAAATTAAAAAAAAAAAAAAAGGCAGGAGCCTATAAACACACTCCAATTTTTCCTGAGTTAATTTATTTCAATTATTTTTAGCTGAATCATATATCAACAGAAGACGATGACACAGGAGCAATAAGGTGCACAGGTTTAGAAAGAATATGCATTTTGCAAAATGAACTGGATTGCTTGTTTTCTAGTATTACAGAATGAATTGTTGAAGAGAATGCAAGAAAAGTGATACACTAGGATCTTAGTACAGTACTTGAGGCTTTACCTCTTGGAGTACATAATGAAGAATTAGTTTATTTTATTCTAGACAGAAAAACTGCCCAATTTAATGGAAACTGGTTAACTGACACATAGAAAGCAATGCTAGATGGCAATGACTTGGCTGTTGAATAGCTTCTTGTGAGAAGGCACTCAACACTATGAAGGYATTCAGCACAATGGTCATTTTTGGTAATGATTGGAAGGGGGAATACTCATTGTTGCAATGAAATTTAAAAATTATAAGAAATTGTAGTCAATACACAGTGTAAGAGGGTGCATAAAGTTTGGTTTCACAGAGAGAGGCAGCCTTCAATGGGAAGGGAAAGTAATTGCTCTGTTCTTGTCACTGCAGAGCGCTGTGTTCAGATCTGGGTGCCTCGTCACTGATACATGCAGCGTATGCTAAAAGAAGCACGAAAAACAGTTAAGAACATGCAAGGAATGATTAAAAAAAAATAACAGAGTTATGTATGTCTAAGCTTGGCTATGGCAGTAGAACACAATAGCAACCCCTGAATATTTGAACAACAAAGAAAGAGAAAACTTAGCAACAAGGGAAATAACCAGATTAACTGCAAGATACAGAAAAGWGTTCTTCCAGAAAGATCCATTAATGTCTGGGCTACAAATGATAGAAAGCCTGTCAGCAAGCGCATTCAAAGTTAGATTGGACAAAATGCTAGTAAAAGTATAATAAAGAGTTGTTCCGTGCTAACAGCATGATCCGCTTGATGCCTTAGTGTTTTCCATCTCTTTCAAAGCAGCTAAACATCAGAATAAATAAAATACATCACCTACCTTTTACCTTATGAATTGTAAAGTTATTAATTTAATAAAATATTTCTGAGAATTTTCCCTTTTTGCATAAACGATCTTCACTTGTTCACTATCTATAAATAAGTTACTATAATGGAAGAGGCACGTTAATACTCCAACAACTACCCTGAAAAGCTGTTAAGCTGCATGCCAGCTTCATATGAACCATTATCGTAAATAGTTCATACATCTCTAAATGCTTCCTGTTTTAAACTATACGAAGCAAATATAGTACCGTACAGACAACGTCCGACTGCACATGCAAAGGTAACCATTGCGGCTGTGAGACGGAGCAGTAGAGGGCAGCATAGACTAGGAGTAACTGCAGATTTACAAGGGCCAGAAAATACCGTGGCTTTGTAGGAGGTGGAGAGAGGGATCTTTAAGACTAAATGCATGCTGATCTCTCCTACGTGTGATGCCCAGTATATTTGAAACCACAGGAAGCTATTACCAGCCCTTCATCAAAGAGTATCCCCAGCCTCTGTCATGGCCAGTCTGTGCTATATTCCTTTTCCAAGGTGACCTCACCTGGCGTTGCGTCTGAGGTTTGCACTGCAAGGATTGCAGCACGTACTTCATAGCTTCTCAGGTCACCTTCCTTTCCATGCCCAGCCTTCCCCACTACCCGCCGCCTGATCTTAATCTTTAGGCAAATATCTCTTAGGCAGGATTTACTGGGGTAAAATCTGAAAATTGATTGTCTTGTGTAAAAGGTCAGGAAAAAAGTGGAATTGAATGAAAAAAGCACGTTTATTTGGTGACAGTCTAGCGCAGTTGCATTTTTTTATGTGATCCTTCCTTCTGTTCTTTCAAGTCTTTCCACAGACTAAAGACACAGGATGTGGAAAATGTCCCCTCTGGAACAGTGTTAAAAACTTACCTCAGAGGCTCTAGCCTCCTGCCACCTCCTCTCCAATATCTTTCCTTTGACTGTCTGGGCCTAATTTTTGCCTACCTTTTGTTTTATCCTCTGTAATGCTTTTGGCTCAGAACACAGTCTGTGTCCTACGGCCTTCAACTCTTTTCTTCCCACTCCATCTGGCCAGGTTTCAGTCATTTGTGGCTTTCCCTTTATAATATTTTTCTTTCCCTTCTAAAATCGAAATAAACACAGGTTTTAAGACAGCATTATTTCTAAAAAATATTTCTACAGCCCTGTATCTTAAACTTCATTCTTCTATTGTTATGTTACGCTCTATACACATACATGGAGGAGCACACACACATACAATGAAAGTGCTTAACACAAACATTTTCCTAGCATTACAGGATGAAAGTGATCTCAGGCTGAACACTTATTTTCTGTGAATTTAGTTATGTTCAGAAACCATAGAAACAGATAGAAAAAAGAATTATTATTATTATTTGTACTAATATATCAACTGGAAGCCTTTGCCATGAACCAGAACCATATTGTACTAGGACCTTTAAAAGCACAGGCAAAGATGACTATCTCCCTGTTCCAACAAAGAAAAAACTTACCATGAAAGTGTAATGCAAAGCACTAGGTGAATTATTTATTTGCATGTTTGTAAGGCGTGGATAACTGCACACAATAAAAGTGAACAGGTCTCTGCTGTGAACCTCATATGCTCTAAACAAACAGAGAAAACAAGGAAACCCAGAGGCATAAAGAAATAACATGAAAGACATTAACAACACAGGAATAGAAAGAGGTTCTCTCCACTCCAAGACCAGTGTTCACTAATACTGGCTATTTCTTTGCACATTCCACAATTTCATCTTTTTAGACATAACTAAAAATAGTGACCTTTAATAGTCACCTTTATTGGCTGTAGCGCATTTGATAGGAAAAAGTCTTCCCTTTTGCTTTTTGTTTTGTCCTGTGCCCATTACCACTGTGCACATTCAACTGTGAATTAAAAGCAAATTTTAATTTTATCAGTGTGAGTTATTTAGCAATATTGTTCCAGACACTTGAACTGTTAACCAGTCATAATTGAGTCTTATTATTCTGAAAATTTTGGACTTATTTATCAACATTAATTCATTTAATAACCCTAATACAAATATATAAAATTGTATTTTTAAGAAAGGAAGCCCACACAGCCAAAAATACAACCCCAAAACTTTCTGAAAACAGAGGTCTGATATACTAAGTCTTTATTTTTTCCTTTACAAAAATAATTGAAGATTCTTAAAAAAAAAAACACAACAACCCACAAAAAAAACCCTGTCTTTTTATTCTGATTCCTTAGGAAGAAGGAATTCAGTATGAAGGTAACAAAAGTGCCCACAGCCACATTTAAAGCGAGGATTCACCACTTATTCTTAGTTTCATGATGAAAGGAGGAAATCTTGTCTGAAAATGGAGTGTTAACCCATTTTTGTTGCAAAGCTGGAGAAAATCCATGCCTCTTTCTTTCAGCAGAAGTAAGAGTGATCAATTGCATATGTGTATGAATGARTGTCTGCATGTACACACACAAAGGAAAAGTGCAAAAGAAGTCTGCCACCCTCCTTCCTCTTACAGCACTGCTCTGTTATGACCCAAGCTCTCTTGCAGGACATGTAGTTAATCTGCAGAACCTTGTTAAATAACAAATGCACAGCACTGGTAATTCAAAGTTTGCTGAGAAGAGTACACTCTGGTTTCTGTAAAATATTGAAGACAGGCAGAACTCTGTTGATCCAAATTATTTGTAGCCACTGGTTTCAGGACAGAAGGCTGTGCTGAAGAAGTTTAGGTTCAGGTAGAGAGATGGCAGAAAGAGTGTAAACAGTCACCATGGGTATGAAGATGTTCCTCAAACACAGGTGGTGAACCTGCTGTGATATGGAGGCTTCACCTCCCCCCTCAGATCCTGAGGAACTGCCTTAAGCACAGCCCAGCTGCCCATTTCAGCCACTGCCTGTGAGTAAAGCTAAATGTAGCTTACCTACCAGTCACCACCTGAAGTAAAGAGGCCTCCTGTTATCCCGAGGATGTTTGAGCAGATGACGTGGAACTCTTCCTAACACCTTCAAAGTTTTCTGGCTGAGCTAGTATTTAGCTAAGGGAAAGGTTCTGAGGAAGCATTACACATACTTCCTTTCCCTTCTCCCCTAAACTATGTCTGAGTTTTAGTGGGTACTGATGTTTCTCTGAGGGTCAGTTACCCTTAAAGGTCAGAAGCTTGAGGACACTATCGAAAGTGGCAGATCTTGGGATCCTGGACCCTTTCACTAGGGAAAGAGTCTGGGGATGCAGAAGTGACTGACCCCGAGTAAGCAATTTCCATTTTCTGTCACTGTATGAGAATATCCAGCCGGAAATTTAAGCCAGGTGTTCATTTCTCCTAGATTGCACCGGCCATTCAAAATGGCCTAGAATCTCAGCCAAAGTTGAGACACTGTTGTCGATATGAGACTGCAAAGCCTGGAAAGAGGAAAAGCTAAAACCCAAGGAAGATAAAAGACCCCTAAGAGGCTCCACTTTCAGCTGAAATTATTCCACTTACGTACCATCCTTTCAGCATTACACTTTAGAAAATTAGCACCATCTAAACCTTGATAGTGGAAGGACAATCAAGCAGCGCTGTAGATGCTATTACAAGGTCTTCAAGGAGTGATAAATATAGCCAAGAGCTGTTTGTCTGACAGTTTGGACTGTGAACACAAGTAATTCCAACCAACATACATATAACATAAATACTATAGATCCCAGAATATGTCCCTGAGGGATACCAGATGACACTGGAGACACCAGAGATCAAAGTAATGAATTTTACAAAATAAGAAAAAGAATACAACTGTAGCCGACAGTCAAGAGTCAAATGCCACATGGAAGTTCAAAAGCAGCACGCAAATGTAGTAATAACCCTGCTGTGTACAAGTCCACATACACATTATCTGGATAGCTTTCAGAGAAAGAGAAAAAATAAAACTCAAAATGATATCTATAGTTTATCTGCAGAGCTGTTCACACTAACCTTTGACTGCAATGACAGTGTAAAGGAAAAGATCTTGATTTTCAATGGACATTACTTTTGCTGCCATAATTCCCTCCTACAGCAGCCACCTTTCTTAAAAGATAAAAAATATTTCCCCCATTCATTTGAGTAAGAAAGTAGATGCGATGATCAGATAAACAATTAGGAAGGAAAAAACTGGGGAAAAAATCATGGAACAGACAAAACAAAACAAGATGTTTGATGTAATCAAACCACATTGTTATTTTGCTGGTTACTCCTCCACTTTCCCTATCCTTCACCTGTGCACTGTCATCTTAGCTTATAAAATCTTTACCAAAGGAAATTTGTTTTCATACTTGTCAAAAATATCAGTACATATTCTGGACTGAGTGTAATAGACAAACATCAACTTTATGAAGGTCTTGAGATGCACCAAAACATTTGAAATTTTCAAACAACTAGCCTGGCAAATACAAAGAAATTTCCAATAAAACAGTTTGTAAAATTCAAGTTTAAATGCATTATAATACTGACATTTTATTAAGAGATCCAAATATGGTGAGCAGTAGTGAAAATGGTAGTTCTGAAGTGTAACTGCAGAAACCTTCAGAATTCGGTTAAACCCTGCTTACAGTGGCCAGTTTTGGTCAGGGGCTGCAAATGCATCGTAATTATACTGTTATTATGTCATTAAACTCTCTTGGGATTTTGAATTTTTCCCAGGATTGGARCAAACTAAGACCTTTCTAAGCGTTCTAGGCAACCACACATCAGACAGAGAAATAAATCTGCAGGATAGCTGATCGCCCAGCAAACAGACTCGTCACACGCGTTCAGCCAGGGAGAGCCTGAGTCTGCATCTCGGCACCTCCCGGACATGGGAAGCCCAGATTTAAGACTCTGTTCCGAATTGTACTGAATGGAGAGCAGACTCTGAATCTCTCACATTTCGGTGGTGGCAGTGTCTCTCACCAGACAATCTGCCCAGAATTTGAAAAATCCTTGTCATTGAAATTTTCTGGGGGGAAAAAAATATGTGTTTTCAGAGGAAAGTTTTATTTTTGGCAATTTAGCATTTTTATGAGAAAACGACCAGYTAAAAATTAAACCCCAAAAGGCAGAATAAAACTACTCCGTGGATACCATTTAATCAATATATGGCAAAATTTGATGGAATGCTAACAAAAATGTTAACACTGAACACGGAGTATTTAAATTTAGGGCAAAAAGAAATAACAGATGGAAGAGAGATACATGCAGAGCTCTTACATTCATATATTCATCTACTTATGAATATATTAGCATCTGACTCACAAATAAAACATATTGAAATAGTCACAGCAGCATTATCTACCAAAAAAGTCAATCGTGAAGTTTTTAACATGCTAACATTTATAAATGTAAGCTCATTTAAAGACTGKTTTTTTAGAAAAATTTTGATTCTTTCTGTGCAATTAGGAAAAAGAAAAGACTTTTCTGGTTAGCAGATTCAGTCCTGCACCACTGCCATCAATAGGACTCTTGCCATCAACTTCAATGGGGAAAGAATTATACCCTGTGTTAGCTTTCAGCAATTATATTGACATTATCAGTGATTTACTGAGTGGTATTTCAAACATGATACCATATGTCATGTTTGAGCGACAAGTTTGAGTGACAAAGTTCTGATCATAACCACTTGGTTCACAAATATCACAGCTATTGAGCCTCTAGAGCATTTAAGCTCTGACAGCAAGGGCATCACCATAAAAAAAAAAAAACAACTTGAAAAACCCTAGGAGACTCAGCTCTGAGTTCAAATGACTTCCTCTTAAGTCTTCCACTTCTCAAGTTGACTAAGATTCAGTACATAGCTGTGATCTGAAATCGAGCAGTTCAGCTAAGGGGGAGACTGGAAATTTTCCCTTGTTGATAGGTAGAAGTGGGAAATAGTATTACTAACACTTTGTGATGATTTTCAACCCTTTCAGATGTGCCGACATCCTTATGAATTTAGGCTGCTGAAATGTGTTTGCTTTTCTGAACTACTTTTCAGAGACTTTTTAGAACTGCCCCACAGATCCAAGCAGGTTTTGTAGGCCACCAGTTGCAAACCACTGCTGTCTAAACACTAGTTTAAAAAATATATGGAAAGATTTTTGTTTATCATAATTAAACTACATCTTTTAAAATAGCTATGTCGTTTTTATCCCATATTGGTCCAAAGAATCTCCAGGGAATTATTTTCTCCTCTTGCTTTTACATCAGTTAAATAACATCGATTCCGGTTAAGTTATTTCTAATTTGAAGACATTTGAGAGCAGAGTTGGGCCATTTGTGCTTTAAAGAACATACACTTTCTTTTCCTCTCTTGTTCTATTTTAGTTGCAAATTATGTTACTCTTATGGACTTCATTTACAGACAGATCTTACAAGTTATTCAACATTGTAAGAGGTCTAGGGAGTTGGGGTCTTCTCCACCTCTACCTCCATTTCCCATAGATTTTAATTCTGTGTTAATTCCCAGGAGTTCTCTTGCATCTTGACACTTTTTCCAGTATCTAAAGACATAATAACTCTTTATTAGTCAGGAAAGAAAGCTAAAAAACTCCAACATTCCTGTCTCTCTTAAATTTAATTTTTCTTATCCAAATTCCCAAAATACCAAAACCAAGCTGAAAACAGAAAAAAGAAGTCAAAAATGTAAGAAGAAAACAATACCAAAGGAAAACTTAGCCAGTGTCATATTACTGGTAGGGCACAAATAATACCAGCTATTAACTTTCATTTTTAAGCAGCTTTTCTGAGTTAAAGATCTTTCAAAAGATAGAATTTCAAACACATTTTGTTAGAAAGGGCTATTTAGATAAGAACAACAACAAAAAAAGTGAACAAGCTACTCAACCTACAGAAGTAGTTTAAATCGTTATATTGTCTGTTTTGAATGATGTTMACAGAGAAGCACATCATCAAGGAAAGGGCAAGGTAAATAATGAGTAGCTGACTATCAGCTGCAGAGAAATAAAAAAGCAGGATTCTACAAGCCAGGGAGCCTGGTGCTGCATCATTCAGTTAATAGGCTAAGAGAGTCTGAATTAACATTAGAGCTCTATACTGAGAGATGGGAAATGCAGGAAAAAGAGAAACTAGAACATCCAGGGTAAAATCAGCTGCTGTGTATACAGGCCAGAGGATGTTATTTGGCTGCAGGGGAACTGGTGTGGATCATCAGTTTGTACATCAGCCCATTAGCCTCATGCTGGTTAACTGTATTTTTTCAGCTGGGAAGTATTTAAGGCCACATGTTAAAGCTATTTTTTCCCCCTCCCTATTAGACTTACAAGGAGGAACAGGAAGAAATTTGAAGTAAATTAAGAGTCATAGTGAGGTATTGACTTGCTAAACTAACTTATTGAAGTCTTATAGGTCATATGAGGCTTGAAATCAGAGGGGCAGAAAGAGGGAAATGACAGACAATGTATTAAAAATGAAAGATCAACTCAGAACATGAAAAGTTTGTCTGGATTTTGAAGTCAGCAGTAAAACCTGTTAGGAGGAACAGGTGTTGCTTTCTGATTTAGCCATGGGCGATACCTGGAGTCAAGTCATGAAATCTCTGAAGATTCACTCTTGTGATCAGAAGAGGGATTCGGTGCTTGGTGGAGAATCTGAGGGTGTGGGTGAGCAATACAGCTGTGTTAGCCAGCTGTTGCTGAAGGAAGGGATGGCTCCCTGCCCTCTCCTTGCTCTTGCACGGGTTCTAGCATTCGTTGGAGCTGGTAGCGAGCTGGATCAAAGAGCTAAACTGGCAGAATATTAATGCCTCCTTCCCTTGAAGCGTGAATAGTACCAAAGAGCTGGAGCACCGTACTGGAGGAATTTTAAAAGCTGCACGTAGGCAGTAATGACATTTTTGAAATATGCCTCCCCCCACCACTCGRAGCATACAATTGCCCGGACTTCCTTATGAGACAGCTTGCCATCCCACATTTTGGGCCCAAACCCTCCGCACTGCTGTAGCGCAAAGCTGGAATGTGCAGACAGTGTGCGGAAAGCTGCGGAGTGGTGCGTGTGGACAGCTGCGTTGTTTAATTTTGCATGCCCTTCTGCTGGTCGGCCGTCCTTCCAAACCTCACCCCCAGCCATTTAACCATGCTGCAATCTGGGTAGCAGCTAGAAGTAGACTTTCCTTTATGCTCCCCTTTCCTTTTCTCATTTATGGCTGCTATAAAAAAAATTCCTCATCTCTGAAAAACATAGCACTGAACTGGTGCAGCCAGTCTGTTTGGAGGGAATCCAGCATCCTCTATAAACAGTTCAATTTCACCATATTTAGCACAAGTGCCTCTAAATAATAGTAATATTTTGCTTTCAAATATTATTTTGGCCTTTGACCAATGTTCCATTTTATGTCCAGTCTCTGTTACAATGTTTTTGACCTGTTATGTACTGATCTTTCTTTCAGAAGAGATAAACTTCTAAAAATAGCTCTTTATCTTCCCAAGACTCATTTATAATTTTACAACAGATTAAAATTTCACTGATGAATGGGAACTGCAGATGGAGCTGAGCCAACGCTAAAATACCCAATCTCACTTTGGTATCTTCCAAGTATTTTCTTCTTCAGCACAATGCTCTGTATTATTTACAATATTACAATATTATTTCTGCTCAATGACCTCCACGTCATAATTCTGCAGTTAAAGACAATGAAATAGCCAACAGTTGCATGTAACTGAGGTCAGAGGGATGACTGATATGTCTTTTGGGAACAGAAGGCTGAATGTGGTGTGAAAAAAGGAAAGAAGAAGAAAAAAAAAAAGGGGGAAAAAGAAAAGCCCCAAAAACACATCCTAAAAATTCTGGCTTGCGGGCAAATAGCCTGTCAATTCAGACAGAACTGAACTGGATACTGAATGATCTTTACAAAGTGTGACAAAGAGATCTTACTTTCCCCCTAGGGATTTCATAGTAACTTTGTAGTAAAGGCTCTAGTATGTAATTACGTTTACACTACTGTTTATTTGGAACAAACACTATTATTTTGAGTACAGAGGCTTCCTTGCCCCACAGTTATCTTCACAGGTTCTGCGTCTTTGAATCTACTTACAGGCACTTGTCTGCCACAAGATGTCTTGCTGAATGAGGGATTAATTTATATGCACTTGATAACAATTTAACAATATTGATCCACAAAATTATCAGTATCAAATGAACAATTTACCATAGGGTAAGCAAGGGTGTGAAGACAAATTATATTGGTTATTTTGATTTGGTACCTATCTGTCTGGCTCTCTTTCTGCACCTTGTCCCCAGCGAAATGGTGCGATGGAGAAAAACCTGAATATGGAGCAGAACAAAGGATGCAGTGTAAGTGCAGTGCTAGTTCCCCCTCTGGCAACATGTCCACTTGCATAATTACAATACAACTCACTTCTTTTACTCATTCTGTAAAAACAATCTGGGTTCTCTCAACATTTGAAATACAGARGGGTTTTTCTAACTCAGCTCATCTTGATTGCACTGAGGCAGGAGCCAGTAACATGAACATCACAATCATCAGAGCTGACTGGGAAGCTGCACACGCTGAGGAAATGGCGAGAGGCAGTGGAGGGGAGGACCRTGCCTTCAGCCAGGCCAGCTGCAGGCAAAAATGGATGACGAACCTCAGCCATAAACTCACATAAAGGTTTCAGGAGAAATTAATCTTGATGCAGGAGAAAATTACATTCACGTTGCTTAGTACAGTCTTTTTTTGAAAGTTACACAGTCTTATCATTAATGCATTGCACTCTAGGTAAGGCTCCTCCTATTCTTTTCCCTACACCCTCACACTCAGACAGGCAAATCCTTGCCTATGGCCTCAAAACCATGCTCTAAGCCATGACCCTGGAAGTACTTACTGATCCGGCAGCACACCTTTGCCTGAATGCCTGAAAATCTCTCCCTAATTGAGTGTGCCATGTTTCCAGCCTCTCTTCCAAGCCCCTAAAAAACACTTGCTTGAGACAGAATTCAGACATGAATGACTCTCTTGTAAACTGAAAACCTCCATTAGCAGGCAAGCAGAGTTTATCAAACTCCCGCTGCCTGTAACCTGACCAGCCCCGGCTAAGCTCAGGACTCCAGAGGTGAAACATTACCGTGTTTATGCACTGAATGATCTGTCTCCTAGAAATTGTACATGTGTAAAACACCTATAGACTATATGTACCGGGTTGAGAGAGAATACTGTGAATCATATTCTCATTTGACACAGGCAGGCAAACATCTATTGACTCCAGTAAAACTAAATCAATTTACTTCAAGATATTTTTATTGTATTTTATACATTATGGGAGTTAAGGTCCTGTGTCTGTCACCAGCATCACTGTGGAACAATCATTTCCTCTTCACCCACTTAAATTCCTTAGCAACCATTTTTTCCCCCTACCTAGACATTTTTGCTCTGTTAGTGACTGAAAGACTTCCAAACTCCATCTACCTCCCCCTCCAAATTGGAACGTATTGATTGGAATTTATTGCATTTTTTCCCCAGAAAAGTATATGATCCTCCCTTACCACAGTAAAAAACATGTACGTTTTACAGGTAGTTATTTAAAGGATAGGTTTTCAAGAAATGTGAAAAAAAAAAAAATCAAAAAGACAAGTAATTCAAATACTTATTTTGGAGAATCTTTTCATTAAATTATTAGATCTGTTGCCAAGAACATTGCCGCGTTCCCTTCCCCCCTGCCTTAACTGATAGAAATGCCTGAAGATAATTGGTTTCTAAAAGGTAAGAAGGTACTTGAAACTCGATCTACTGCCAGCAGAGGTAGGTCCTTCAGGTAGCTAGAGAGGCTTTGCTAATGAGATCCTAGTTCAATCATTTACATTTCTTTGGTGGTTATTTTCTTATGCAAATTAACAGACTTTTCACCACATAGAAACAGGCAACAACTGACTGTTAAATGAATTGCCTCCCTCTTAATGAAAACATCCAGCTTCTTCTTTCTTATGAGTTTACAGAAGGTTATTTGTTTGGATTATTATAATCCACACTACTTTGATGTTCACACCACACTGGGGTTTAGAAAACAACCCTATTATCTGTAATTGCAACTGCAAAGTTCCTCCCTTCAGAGAAATACTACCACGTTTTAATCAAAGGGTACGTAGACAAATATGTTATATGCGACATAATGAAGGCAGCCTAGGATATCCAATGGCTTTTCTTTCTTTTTTTTTTTTTTTTTTTAATAAGGAAGCAAGCCACCATGAATCTCTTTATAGATATTCAAAGGAAGGAGGTAGGAAGCGTCTAATAAAATTAAAAGAGGAACTGTTTGTACATTTTCTATCGTTCAATTAACATGCTAACAGGGTATAACCCTCAAAGCAGTTAAGTGAAAGGGACAGGGTAACGGTATTTTAAGCTCCGTATTTCTTTTTCTTTAAGAGGAAGCAGGCCTTCAACCTGGGGAGGTGGTGATGGAGGGAATAAACCAAAGAAGTTAGATCGGTGGGGAGCTTTCATCATCTCTCCTCGATTAGACACAGGAAAGAAAATAATATCCTTAATTCCCTTCTACATTTTACAAGAATAACAGGCAGTGAAGGACTGTGAGGTAACTACGGTGTGGTAAAAGCAAATGGTTAACTGCATGCAAATGTACTGTTAAGCCTTAATTTGCTGCTTTATTTCTGTTCTCACACTATCTGAAAGCTGCTGCTGCTATCAGGCGTCAGGAACATGATCCTGTTTTGTTTGATGTCACAAAAGATCAAGCTGAACTTTCCTTAGCCTCTAGCTATGTTGAATTCTGTAATGAAGAGTTAATCTATGCGCAACTCGAAGGTTGAAATTACACTTTCTTCTGTTCTCAGTAAAGGTGTAAATCCTTGCAGATATTCCGAACCCCCCTGGGAGATCTTTCTTCATAACACATCATAGTCTGCTGGGGATTATTTTTAGATTCTTTTTTTTAAAGCAAAGCTCTTCAGAACTCTACAAATACTTACTGGTTAAAGCTCGAACAAAGACATCGAATGCTTGAAGAGGGTAATTTTTTCCCCTCAATCGTAAGGCACTTACATGCCTATAAAAATAATTTGACTTATTTTCTTCAAGTTTATTTATCATTTAGCAATAACCATTTCTTGTGGTGCTTGTAATGACATCAAGCAGGACCAATTCCCGTTGTATTATGCACTGCATATTAGAAGTTAGCCTCCAGTCACAAAGCTATTTCAAACACTATAAATGCTCATGCATTTTCATCGGACGCTGTTTGTACTTTCATAGCTCAAGCATATTTTTAAATGTCTCTTCCACTTTGTCATCTCTCAACTTTTATTACAAAGTGCTAAATATGCTTCTAATGCTGCTAAGCACACATTCCCATCAGCTGAAGAAACAAGGGTGTAACTAGTCACTGTGCTCTACTGACAGGAAGAATATTGTGGAATATATCAAACCTGACTCCATTTTCAGCTATTTGCTTTACTTATTATTTACATGCTTAATTAAGATAGAAAACTTCTACGTATTCTCTCCCAGAAAGTCATTTATTTTTTTAACTCTGAAAGTACGTATGAAGACATTTGAAAGTAAAACTCCACTTTCAGTAGCACAGAAAAAAAAATCTGAAAAACAACATCTAAGAAATAGTCTTTAAGAATAATTATAGGTTATCTCCTTCCAGCTCTAGTTATTAGCTTTCCATAACAAGACATAAAAACATTTCATGAATATTTCCACCCCAGTTTGTCTGTATTACTAAGGGAGGACTTTTCCATAGTCAGGAGGGAGTCCTTTTTTCGTGCTCTCTGTTAACAATGGAGCATGAATAAGGGGCAGACAGATCTTCTGCAACTATGTCTATGCTGGCAAAAGCTGTGGGTTTATATCACAATCATTAATTTGAGCTAGTCTTGTGAAGGATATTAAGTCCTATGTGAGAAGCATAAAATTAACCTTAGCTAACAATGAGCACAAACTCTTACTGCTACTAGGATTTTAAACAAAGAAAGCCAAACTAGTTAGCAGCATTTTAAAAGTGAAATACAGTGAAAACATTGTGAAATACTGCACTGCAATAATGGGCGAATATTGGAGAATTAATGGATAAGGTCAGATTTGTGCATTGATTAGCACAATGGAGTTCAAAGTCACTGGGTTCCATGCAAATACCAGCATTAAATAAGAATAATAATGAAAAGATCCATTCAGTAAGATATGTATCCATCTTTATCTGAACCTCTTGAACTCATTAAACTCTAAGCATAATAACAGTAAGACCTGACTTCATTTATTTCTTGTTTCTGGTTGAACCAAAATACTTAAGAAAACTACCTTTCCGCAGGAATTTAGACAGGKTTTTTTTTCAGTACTGCTCATAGCTTGGGAGCAAAAAATTTCTCTAAAGTATCAATAAGAAGTTTAAGTCAAGATAAATTATAAATTAAAAGGTTAAATTCAGGTGCAGCTCAAATTTGGAACAAAATTTTGGATTAGATTTTATACTTTGATTGAATTTGATCTGGATGCAGACAACTGTCAGTCAGATGACAAAAATTGTTTCAGAACCCCTAAAATACAAATATATACATATAGCTTCTCAAGTTGCTTCCTTTTAGTGCATTTTTAAACAAAGTGCACTTACAGGATAAATTTCACACAAATCAAAGTACCATTTTTCTGCTGATGCTAATGGAAACCCATTGCCCAGGAAGAATTTCAACTTTAGTTAGTTTTTSGATCATCTGTTTATAGTGCAATACTTCCGTACAGATGTACATTGTAGATGTATTATATTCATGAACTAGTATTTATGAAACAGCTGTTAAAATGCATGAGGCAAATTGCATCAAAAAATAGAGGTTTTCTGCTCTGCCGTCAGGGCTACTTAGCTGACTATCCATAGCACAAGTGTCATTTGCTCCATTGCATGTGGGCAGCTACTGGAGTAAATGGGACTACTCATAAAATAAGAAATTACTGAATATAGTAGAGTTACAACATTTCTGGTTCTATATGCATTCGCTTGTTCAGGAAAGCTACACAAATATCTGCCCTCACTCTACTCATGAGTGTGTTACAGTCCGATTTAGAACTGCATCTCCTACTTTTCCCTGAAATGCTTGAGCCCTCAAATGCTGGTGCCATAACTCACTGCCGCCGATGGTGTTGTATGCATCCAGGCTCTTTGACGTCCTGCCAAAGAAGGAGGAGGCAGCCTAGTTTCATGTAACTGGTCATATGAATGCTCAGTGTGCTTTGAGTCTTCTGAGGATTATCTTTCCGAGCCCAGGTGTGGGTCATGGACCTCTAACTGTCAGGGCCTGATACGAGCTTAAGACAAGGGAATTCAAACACAGCTGGAGAATGTGGGTTTCTGCGTGTTGGTGCAAGGAATGTGAATTTCCAAGAAATAATGATGGTGGGAGGAAAATACCAGGCACATTGACTGCTGACAGAAGCCACATATGTGCCAAAACTAAGAAAGAAATAGTCAAGAGCAGGCATTCTTCCGAAGCTGTTACCCCTGTAAGACTGCCAGCTAAAAGGGAATGTGTGATATCTAGGACGCTGTAAAGCAGTGTCTCTATGGCACACAGCTTTCAGCAAATTAACCATCTTCAATTTAGGCTATCTGTATGCTATGTATCAACAACGCATGTTTTTCCTCAGTCCTCCACTCTCTCTCAGAATTTGTATATTGCATACTCCTCCCTCTCCACAATTTAATAGCTTCATGTTGTCTGTTGATGTATGTGGCAGACAGAAACAAAGATAAACAAAAGAATGTTCGGTTTTGTTCCCCAGGGGGAAAAAAAAAAAACAAAAAAACCCCCAACAAAACAATTAATTCATTTATAAAAGTAGGACTTTCTGGCTACATGATGATTCATCATGTTAACAAAATAACAGAGGCAGGTTTTCAGACTGTGGCTGGATTCAGCCATGGAAGAATATCATGTCTTGAAAAAAAACAAAATTGCATTATGTGATTTACATCTACAGACACATTTCTTGCCTTCTATCTTATCAGCTCTGTCATAGTTTGCTAAAATTTTACTATTTTAATCTGATATTATTGCTAAATATATAAGACATAATGCTCTTATCCATGAACCAATCCTGAGCAAAATCACAAGGATTCAGAAATGTAGATGAGTGCTAAAAAAAAACCAAACTGGGAGGCAGAAAGAAGACAGAAGAGAAGGAATGAACAGTTATCCAAACTAGCATATGCAAACGAAACATATGGTTGAGCCTGCTTATTCCACAAGCAATATACTCATTGAGGATGACTCATAAACACATGAAGTATAATACTTGTACAATCTAAAATAACAAAAAACAGCCCATAAGACCGGTTTAAATGTAAGATGTTTATACTGAAAAAAAATAATCAACAGCTTAAAGTTCTCTGTATTTGTCTTAAGTATGTGCTATATACAAATATGCTAGCTCTTTTTCCTTCTTTCTTCCTTCTTTTGAAAGGAAAAGAAGCAGTAGCCGTAACCACACTGTGATACATGAGCTCATCTCTAGTCTGCAGAAACTCTGAGTTCCTTTTCTGAATAAATGCTAAATTTTAAAATGAGTTGATGTATGAGTTCATACACAAGATAACAAAGTGGAAAGAGTTTTATACTGATAAAATCAGCATAACTGAGTTTGAAGAATATCAAAGATCTATGCAGGGTTCTTTACTCTGTCCAAAAATCAAAACATCATGAAATTCTTTGGTGAAACAATAAAGTTTGCAAAATCTTTCCCCCCTACAGAAAAACTCAAGCTCTCAGCTGAGTCTGAAATCTCTGGTCCGTAACTACCTATATAAAGTCAACAAGATGTTGGATATTAACTGCTGGATTTTAGCCAATAACTGTCATCCTAACATAATGTCAGGACATGGTCAGGCCCTAAAACCAAAACTTGACATCAGGATATTTACCTAGGCCTGACAGTGTAGACGTATGCTTACACTCAAGTCATCAGGAAGCTCCCCAAAACACAGAACAGAGGATAATACTTTCTACATTACAACAAAAGGCACCAGTTGCCCCGAAGGGGCAGGAGGTTGCCCCCTGATTTCTGAATGATACCTGGACCTTGGCCAAGTCCTTCTCTCTACAGGCCAGGTAAACAAGGTCCATCAGATGGGCTCTTTGGGGGATGAACAGACTCTGGAGAACATCTGCCTCCTAGTCTTGATCTGCTCATTTCCCCGTGGCCAGGACGGAGGGGGCTGGAACAGCATCAGCTCTCCTCCCACCCCTTGGCAAGTACAGAGGGCATTCAGCTGGTTGTGCTGTGTTTGCTGATCAAACAGCCATTCCCCATTTCCTCCAGGTGGAAGTGTCCCCTGGGTTACATCTGGCCTATCAACTGTAATTGCACTATCTGCTGGTTTGCATAATCTAATTAGTCACTCTTTTCACCTTCCCTGCTAAGGAGAGCAAAGACCTTTGCTTAACCTTTCACTTTCACAGTTTAACTCATTACTAAAGTACAGCTACACAGTGACTTTCCTCTACCCTTTCCCAGTCTTTTTTCTCCCTCCCCAGATCTTAATTTTATTCCATAATTATTGCTATCTATCCTTACCTTGAAAGCTAAAAAGAATGCAATCCCATTGATCATTTGTCTTGCTACCAGGAACTGCCCAGAGATGAGAAAGAATAACAGAATAAACCTGTAGGAGACAAACATATACTACCCCACCAGAGAAGAAATTTAAAGCATTTAGGTGGGTAAAGTTCAACACATAGTGTCCTTAGAATTGAGGTGAAATACAAGGAATTCAAAATTCTTAGAAAAATATATTTGGGTATGACTATATTCAGAGTAAATACAAATTAAGGCCATTCTCCAAACTGCTTATATTAAAAACCAATTCCAGGGATTTGAAATGTTTACCACAAGATAGTGATGGTCCTTTTGATGCTCCCTTCAAATTACAGAATTAGAAGTCTAGGGACAGAGGGTAGCCTTTCAAAGAGAAAGGATTCAAAATTGCTATTTTGTTCTAACTGTGAAGAAATCTTAGACCAAATTTGCACAAAAAGACTGTAACAAAGGGAATAGGTGTGCAAAATAGGTGTGCTGAAACCATACTCTTATGACAAAACCATGCAGTCCTGCAGTGAATACAGAGCATAAAGAGGATAGGGCTTGATAGAACGTTGCAAATCCCCCATTCATGAAGCAAACTGTAGTGTAGATACCACAATGCAGTGGCTTAAGAGATATTGAACCGCATTACATGTTATGATGCATCCTTATAGAGGTTAATGCAAACAGGATTTTTTTTGATCAATGCTTTATGAAACCAGGCAGTGTAAAGTATGAATAATACTGGTATTATTAAATTAATATAGCAAAGCACTCAACAGCTCAACAGTAGCAACTATTTTTGTGGTTAGAAATGGGTTTCAAAACATATTCCGTGGAAAGGTTGAAATGTCTTAAGCTACTGGCAAACAAGGAAAGGCTATAGGGCCAAATTCTCCATTCATCTGCAGCAACTGTAGATCATTTTTTTCTGCAAAATGGGGAGTTGGCCCCTCTGAAGTTTGATAACTTTTTTTTATCTCATGTCTGCCTGGTCCTTGACGCACACAGAAAATATAATTAGTTTTTTAATTCTCAGGTGGTTGGCTGGCAGACTTAGGAGAACACAAACAAATAAAAAATGTTTTTAATAAAATATGTTCTCCTAGCCAATTCTGGATGTTGGAGGAAGGCAGATGAGTATGAGAAACAAATTTATCCAGGTTCCCTTAAGGGTTATCTGCTGTTTATTTTAATCTATTTGATCTTCCATAAGTTGCTGACTACTATCTTACTTTTTCCAAGGTATGGAAAGGTTACTTTAAACATAGTTACATGCATATCCCTTTGCGTACAAGAAGTTCACTTTCTTTCTCTTTTTTTTCCCCTGTCTGCCATTTGCCTTATTATGAAATAGAAAAAGGAACCAGTTTGTCTCAGCATATCTCAGAAACAGTGCTTCATTTTTGCACCCAGGAGTAAGTGAAGACTGTTAGTATCTCATAACAGAGGTGTTGATAAGCCTCTTGCAACAATCTAGATTTGTGGGACTTAATTCTTCTTCTTCTGTGTTGGTACTTAAACATACTTATGGCAGGTTGGCAGCTGCTTGATTTGGCCAATAACCAAACTGTTGTAATTTGTGACATCAGAATAAAGCAATGTTTGTAATTCCTGTCTAGGTCACTGAAGCTCTACAGGATTCATAGAAAGCACCCTCCGTATACCTACCTTACTCTTAAGCTTTACTAATTGCAACGCTGCTCAGCTGCTTACAAAATGTGCTAAGAAGAAAGGGCAGAGGAGAGTCCGTAATGAGATCTACAGAAAAAACATGCTATTCTTAACATGTCTGTTTGCCATTAATGGCCCTTTAATTTGTTAAAAACAAGTTTCTCTCTGGCTCCTTCTTGGGTATACTATCAGGAACAAACAAGGAGATAGGAAAACAATTCCCACATGCTTGGGTCCATGCATTGTTTCTTCTCCACCAGCTGTAGAACTTAGAGTCTTAAATTCATCTTGAGCTAGACAAGAAGCAATGGGGAGGAGAGTGGAYCACGGCATTAGCCTCTCAGCTGGCCAGCTGCAGAGGAGAACAACACGCGTGTTGCCCTGGACACTGAAAAGCTCATGGATGGCTGGTGCACTGAGAAACACAACACCTATCCAGCTCCTTACAAAGTCAGGAGGCAGCACTAAGTGCCCAGCGGAGTTTTTGTTGAAAGGCACTATCTTCCACTTTTTTTACATTCTTGACATTTTCTCAAGAAACACTGAACAATAAACTCTGTGAATTACAGACACATCCAGAATCATGCCAAAAGGTAAGAGAATCCCAAGCCTATTTCCTCTGACTCACAAATCTGCACACATATAATGAACACCTCTGGTGCGGCAAGGCACTTATATCTATCTACTATACCCCCTGCCATCTGACTATTTCCTAAATATTCCAAAATAAAAATAAGAGCCAGTCTTTCACTCTCTTTCTCCCTCCTTCTTCTTGCAACAGGCAATAAGAGAAATGGTTTAATTAGCTGAAATATTTCTTATTGGATTGGTGTGTGTGTCAATATATACACCCATAAAATGTGTTTTATAGATATAAATACAGATATATAGATATATAAATGATATAGTTATACATATAGATACAGATATAATAGATAGATATACACATGTATGCATGTGTCTGGAGAAAGCTAATTTTTCAAAAAAAAAGTACTGTAAATATATATGAACTGGTTATAGAAAATTGAATCAGTTCTGCATTTAGAGCAGGTATGCATGGGACAAAGCAGCACTATATATACATGTACCTCAATAGGGTTGGTCCATGGCATAGTGCTGGTAGCGGAACTGTGCAGGGATGCTAGCCTGGGTTTGAGAAACAGGGCAGTGACTTTGTTGCAGTGATTTTCCTAGGCTGAGCCGACTATGAGTCACAGGAACTTCTATCCCAGAGGTAGCTCTCATGAGTCAGCTAGGGTTTTCTAACCCTGAACTGGTTTTGCATGGACATACCTACGGAAGTACTGGAGTCCGCAGACATTTTTATATGGGTCAAAAGCAAATTCAGCAGCCTAGCTCTCATAAAAGTTCTGGGTTTAGTGGTTTAATCAACACTGGTGATGCTGAAGCATCTCACTGGTGATTCCAATGGAGGGAAGTTGTAGTGTTGCAAGGAGTGCTTCTTGTACGGGGCAAATTTGCAGGTGAGGTAGGACCTATGCCACATCTCTCTAGCTCAGTGCCTAATATAAAGAAGTTTGAAAGACACTAATCTGCCTTTTTATCTTTATTCTTAAGACAGGAGTTTCGTGACAGTGCTAGCTGAATGGAGTCTTAGTGTATGTGGAAATTACAGGCACAACCTGAATACAAATAAATCTTTAAATAAGAATAAGGCTGCAAATGAGAGTAAAGGACTACAAATCAGAAAACAAAAGTATGCACAAAATACCTGGAAAACCTTGTGCTTTTGAAAACACAAATATATAAGACTTTTTTTTTTTTAGAAATCTTCCTAACACTTCTGCAGTGCAAATGAGGGAGTAGGCTAGGTTGAACAGAAGTTTCTGACTTGGATAAATTTATATCACTTTATCTACTTGCTGTATTGAATATAAATGTATGTTGTCTCATTTGTCTTGCCTATGGTAAGGTTTCAGTCAACCCGTGTTCTCAGTCTGAACATGAATAGGATACTGGGGTTCCTGTTACTGCCAAGAGAACTCAAATTTCTCTGGCTCATCTGAATTGATATCAATTTGAGGAGTGTTAGCATTTTAAAAAAAAAAAAAAAAGAAAAGAAAATAAATAAATTAACTGCCCATTTGTGACCTAGACACTGGTTTATATTTCTGGGTGAATTTATGCAATTATGGCAGGGGCTAAACAGTCATCTGCCATCATATTCGCTTAGTAAATCAGACTTCTATCTGATCCTGAAACACAGTTCTGATTGCACACTGTGTGGTGTTCCTAATGCATGACTGAATGCTTGCTTTGTTCATCTTTTCCCTGTTAGCAGCCTGTTTTCTTGTTAACCCTTTCTCAATAAGATATGTGTCAAGTCCTATCCTGGAGGAAAGGATGAAGTCAACCAGATAGTTATTGCAGCTACAGTTCAGTCACATTTAGGTGTTCGGCACCTTGTTGACTCAGTTGCAGTAGTATAGATTTTCCCACACTGTTTACTTGACACTTGCGAGTCCAGCCTGTACCAACTTCTATTGTATTAAGCAAACACTCCTCCTGCACTAAAATTCCACTCATTGTTAGCACTAAAGCAACAGGATTTTCTCCAGTTCGCAGACAGCAGAACCTATTGTTACAAGAAAACTCTCTCAAGATGGAATCTGAAAAGAATCATATGACCCAGAAAAGGATTAGCCTTCAGGAAGTCTTTGGGCTTTACCATTTTGTGAAGGCATCCCCAGAGAGAGCAGAAAATAATAAAGTAAAACATATTTCTGGACTGAAGCCTGTTCCAAAATAGATTATAGGCACTTTCAATTGTGTGAAAAAAGAACATGTAATGGTTACTAAATGAGACTATGACTTAGGCAAGGGAGATTGTGGTGATTTAACACAAGTGAGGTCAATAAACTTCAATAAAAGAACGTTTTTACTAAAGGGAGGAAACAAAATCATCTTTGTGAAAGTAACTGCAGTTTTTAAAATACAAGGCAATTGCATCACATACTGTTACACACGCAACCCCTACTGCTTAAATAGTCATCGACAATTCCTTCTTAGAAGAGATTTCAGTTGTTTTAAGTTAATTTCCATTTTCTTCAGCACATAAAATGGATATGTTTTCATTCGATTTTTTGGAGTCATGCTTGTGAATTTAAAGTCTGTTCAAAGTATTTAGACATAGGCAGACTCTGCTAATAAGACAAAGCTGAGATTTCTTTGTATTGTAAGGAGATATGGCTGCTTTTTTCTCACTGATAGAGATCAATATTGTAAGTTAAATAGCTTTATTGAGTAATATGTTTTAAATATAAATTATAAATATAAACAAAGCTCTATTAGCAAGTGTGGAGAAAGAAAGAAACAGGTACCTTTATATAAAAGAAAATACATATTTTTTCTTGGGTAGAGAGAAAAACTCATGTATATCTAAAACACAGAGCATCTCTTGTACCACCAATATAATTAACTTTCCATCAACATCAGCACTTTCTGGGGACATCTACTGGTACAAAAGGGTAGACTGCCATAAGAGGCGTGAAAGTAAAAACTGTGGCACCCAGACATTTCCCCGAGCTAGAGATATTGGATGGAGCACGCTGCTTCACAGAGAAGCCTGGAGACTGGCCCCCAGCCTCCTTCGCTGTCACCCCAGCAGGCAGCACTACCCACCGCACAGATGTGTGCTAGGAAGAGGCAAGGCAGCACCAGGTGTATGTGGTAAAAATCTCATCATCTAGAGCTCCAGCATGGTTTTTCCTCCTCACTCAGCATCCGCAGACAGCTCTTCGCCTGGCTTTGTGCCAGGCTCCCATGCCGGCCAGCCCTCCCTGAGCAGGTGGCATGGTGACAGGGCCTTGGCCGCTCTTCTGCTGAGCCCTGGAAGAAGGGACCATGCAGGGCTCTTCATCACCAGCAAATTGGATGTTATTGTCCCAGTGAGTCTGTCAAAAAAGCTCAAAGAAACCAAGCCAAGCTAAATAGGAGCATGGGGAGCTGAGGAGTGCAGCCCTCTCCCCGCTGCTGGTGCAGTCTTCCACCCGCATGGCTTTTCCTAAGGCAGGTACCATGCCAAAAGCCACTCCTCGAGGAGGTCTGCAGGCTGAGCAATAGGCAAGCAGCAGAAGTATTGTTATGACTCCCCTTCATTGTTCTACTAAGTTAACACAAGCAAAGATAAAATTATTTAAGGGAGAAGACAAAAATCAGATTGCACTCTCTTCCACTCTCTCACTTCCCTAGTTTTAATGCCAGCCTCCACCACTGTGCATATGCAGTAAGATCTTCCAGCAGGAAAATGTTCTCCAATTTTTTTTTCTGTCCCCTGAGAACCTACTTACAGAGTCTATTAACACAGGCCACATAGAAAGTTGCCGCGCTTGTACATGTGCTCCCACTTACCCTGTGGCCGATGGCCCGGCACGCCCCCAGCTTCTGGGCACCCTTTCAGGCAGAAGAGGTGTGTGGTGTGGAGCCCCCAGGCCCCATCTGGCCCAGATGTGCAGCCTCCCATTCTTTCCACTGGCCAAGGAGGAGGTCACATTTTGTGCACACCAGTTAGAACAGCTTTGGCTGGTACTTAAGCTTCTAGATATAAACTATACTTTTGTTTTTATTCTTTGAAATCCTACCCGAAGCCTAAAGCCTCTCTTAGGGCAACTGTTTTCATTTTTAACCTTATAAATAATTTTATATTACTCACCAAAAGGTAGGAATCCAATTTTCTGAGACCACGATTTTGAAGGTATTCAAAATTATTCACATTATACATCTTGTTGAAGGATACATGCCTGGGGTGTGGTGAGGATACACAGGAGCCAGCAGGGTGAAAGGAAATGTAGCTAAAATAAGCAGATGGGTGGACAGATGGGCATGAGAGGAAGAAATAATATTAATCTGAAAAATATATAATAAAAGTCCCAGGAAAAAAAGAGTGAAAATGAAAAAGTGATGGTCAAAATATAAAAAATGAGATCATTTACTCAGTAGGCTAGCAGGGATTCGAGGTTTCGAGGCATTGAGAAAGGAAAGAAAAAACAAAAAAAAAGGCCTCTTGATCCTCATTTTAACTGTTACTCAAATTTGTTAATGTAAAAAGAACATACTTCCAGGCTACAATACTCAGTTGTGAATGGATACGTTTATGCTAATTAAGGATAAGACAAATCTTTCTGAAATTAGTGGAATGCTTTGACTTCTCTAGGCTTAGTTTGGGCTCTTGAAGGGATTGAGACATCGAACTCGGGGGGGGGGGGGGGGGGGGGGTTGTTCACACATTCAACAGCTGTAAAAGTCACATGATTTACCATAGTGCCCTAATGTGAAAAATAAGTCCCCTGTCCATATGGCGGGGGGGCTATATTCCACCAGGATTTGCAGCTTTCTGTAGGTACGGACTTGCTTCTTTCTGTGGAAGCCCACATGCCAGATTTGATACCCCTAAAGGATCAGTTAAGTTTAGCTAAAGAATTTGAGAATAACTATGACTCTTTTACAAAAATACATTAAATATAGTGTAAGAATATATAATCTAAATAAGTTTTTATGGACAAAGAGGTCCATTTTTCATCCTTTCAATACAGTACTGGGTAAAGAAAGAAACCTCCACAGAAACATTGGGATTTATGAAAAAAAATGGTGGCTTTCTTATGTATTATATAGAGTTACTTTAAATGAAAAATACATTCATAACTCTTCTTAGTGTAACTTTCACTTTTGCTGGCCAAAGGAACTCAAGGACTTTTCAAAATCAGTGTATAAAATATATTTCAAAATAGAATAGACTCACCCATGACAAATAGAAATAAATTTGGGAAGCTCTTGGGATCTCTGAAAGAATGTAATGACTGCGTTCATTTCTACCTGATTCTATTGTTCAGGTTTTATGGTAAGGTTATGCAAGACAACTAATAATCTAAAATCACCAACACTAATGAATGGTATGGTTAAATGAAGCCATCCAAAACCCTTACCCCACCCAAACATATCTAAGAAATTTGAATATTGCAGAATATTGCTAGACTCATGCCTGTACAATCTTCTGTTTAAATCACAGAGGAAATGGCTGTTASAGCCAAGGTAGTATTTAGCAAGCTTATATATGTTATTAATGCTTTGCTGAGCCACRGCTTAATAAGTACTCACTTTAGGATTGCTGGCACTTTACCTTCAAATTATCTGCTCTAATAATGRATATAAAGAGAAGCAACTTTTTTGCTTGACGCTACTAACCATGTTACTGCATTTCTTCTCATTTAGCTAATATTTTGGTGAGTAAAACTGACCAAAATTTGCCTTATTTTTCTCCCTTCAGGCAGGACAATGTATATGAGTGAAGTTAAATACCAGTATTGTAAATACAATAAATGAACTAAACATACATGGGGAATATGGTGAATAAAATTCTGTACTTAGCTATGTAAGGGTTTTTTTTTTTAAGTTGTTTAGACTTGAAGGAGGACTTTTGCGTGAAAGCTTGCCAGATTTTTCCAATAATACCATTTTATTTAATAGAAGATATTACCTCTCTCCATAAGCCTTACCCAGCCAGTGTTCATGGCTACAGCAACCTACTCCTTCCTGATGCAAGCGTGTTTTAACAATCCAGCCTTAACTGGAACATACTTGTCCATTGAAAAATGTATCATACCAAGAACTGTGTAACTGCTTTCAGGAGACAGGAGTCTCTGCTCATCTACTTGCCATGAGAAACTCCCAATGGCATATAGGGTAGTAGTGAGCCCAGCTAAAGCCTTCCCAAGCCCCATCTCATAGAGTAAATCAAACACCTTCATCCAAATGCATTCCTGAAATGCTCAGTTGCAACTAAAATTTACTTCTTAATTTTGGATCACAAAGTTCCTAATGCTCCTAAATACGATCAGAAACAGTGTGGCCTGGTGAAAGAGATGCCTAGGCTCTGCTGGAAATCAGAGTTGTACAGAAAGGTACCTACAAGGTGACCTTACGACATAGATATGGGCTTATACTCATTTATATAACATTAAGTTCATATGGTTGTCAGGCATTTTGTATATTATCTTCATGATTACAGCATTTATCCAGAGAAGGGGAAAACAACTTGAAAAGGGGTTGAGCATGCACCCCAGCATACTAACCAAACTACCAGCAGTGAAGTATGCTGTGTGAGCTAACTAATTCATCTTCACAACCTTTGTGTAAGCAACCTGTAGAATTACTGTTACATATGGAAAAATGTATCAGCTCTTTTGAAATACACTGATTGTGTGTACATGATTTCTAGATGAGTATCCTGCTGAACAAAAATAACTAGTGTTACAATTAATAAAACCAAAAAAGAACTGAAGTTGAATTTTCTGTAACATCTCTCAAATTTTGGATGTTCTACTGAAATGAGAATAGAATACAAACCAGCTTATGGTTTTGTAAGATTGATCTCTGCACTGTCTACAATGTAAGACTGTGACCCTGTAAAGAAGGGGTCTGCATGCTTACTATTAGTTCCATAAATGTCAAAGGGTTTATTCATGGTGTGCATAGATATGCAAATGCACAGTCCTTTTCAGGCTTAAGGACTAAACTGGTAGCATTCATGGTTATCTCTGTGCTTATTTTTGCATTTTACTTACATTTTTTAAAACTGTTTTTACTTTCCTTTTTTTTTTTTCTAATAATTCTGCATCAGATAATTTCCATCTGTCTTGGCAGATATACAGATCTGTCAGGTTTTATCCAGAGGCTCAAGGGAGATTTGCATAGAGCTGGAAGGAGATCGGGCAGAGATAGATTGTCTTTTTTCATTCTCCCATTTTACATTCCCCACATTTTCTTCTTTTGCTTTTTCTGAATGGCTTCCTTTCCCTTTTCGTTCTTCCATTCCCTGCTTGTGGAACTTGATTTCTTCACTTTCCCAATCATCCCTGTCCTTCTGTGCAATCATCAGCACTCTCTACTGTCTCTGTAGCATATGGTCAGAGAGAGATACATATGGTGATAAGTTACTCTCAAGGAAACAGTCATATCATAGAGGGGATAAGGAACAATTCATTGCTAAGCTTCCATCTAGGCCAAATTGCTTCAAAAGCAAGAGGAACGGACCAGTAGAAAATGACATAATAATCTAATCTGTTGAGGTGTGTTATGAAAATAAGGCTGGGTTGGGGGAGATAAGTAGACTGCATGTAAGATGCATAATAGTGCTCCCTTTGAGCAGGCACGTGGATAGGTTTTGTTCCTTGGACAAAGAAAAAGGAAGAAAGGCCAAACTCAGTATGAGAGAAATCCTAAATGTGGAGGATTGGTACCCCAGGTAAAATATTTGAGAATACGAAATACATCTTGAGAAATATTTTCCTTTACAACTGTTTTCCTCCTTTCACTTCCAACAGTATACACCGGTATAGAAATCTTTAGCCTTATAACAACAGCCTGTGCTACACAGTCCCACAAGTTTGACTTCCTCAAGGCTGAATTCCCCTTACATCCTGGCTTAGCTCTGAACCATTCACAGGGAACCACAAGACCCAACAGGTCTGTACTCCAAAAAAAATCCTCACTAAAATGGTGAAGGGACAACATAATAGATGAGTATATGCATACACATTATAAGCATGGTATGGGTTTTAAAATTTTAGCTGTAGCAGTATAAAGTCGTATCCTCAGTAATGATAGTGGTATAAAACTTGTGCGTGCCATCCTGCCATTAAAGCAATTTTCTTCTCAAAAATGGCTGCAAAATCAAAGCTCAGTGTTTTGCTTATCTTTTATCACTTCAGCGTACTATTTAAAATTGTACACCTTTACTAATGCATAGAATTTATTGATATATGATTTACATAAAGATGGATATTTCCTCATTCCTTCCCAGACCCCCAGACCTAGCTACAGATAAATAGAATTTACGTCAGTGAACACCTCTGAAAATCCCATACGTATGTGACCCATTTCACTGCAATATGGGATAATGGTATGATGTTCTGATGTCCATATGATTTTACATTTCTATACTGATTTACAGACAAGGAACATGTTGCTGTATAATTTTCACAATCAAGAGTAATCTCCTCTGTGTGAATCATTTCTGCTACCCAAAATAGTGGATCTTTTTTTCATTTATCGTGAGACTTTTTTCAATGTAGATGGGCTTTAAGTATTTCAAAATAGCAATTCAGAGATTGGCACAAGCAGCAAGTCTTTTTGTAAAACTAAAATAATTCAAATTTCCTATTCTCTCCATGACCCTGGCATTTCTTTTTTTGTTACGGATTGGATGAGAGATGTAAAATTCTTGTGCCTTTAATGTCCATCACTGGATTGAATAAGATGCCTTTCATGTTTATTTAGGGTCTGCTATTTATGTTTTCTGTAAATCTACGAAGCAGTAACTACTGCAAAGATCAGAAGTGCATGCTACAGATTAATGTCCACTGCCTGGATATAATGCATCCAGCAAGACAGACGTGTGCAAAGAACAACTCCCTGCTAATATCTGCCAAACTACTAAATGATGAGATCTAACAGAAATCTGCCCTTCAGTCTTTTATAGAGTGATTTGTTTCTTGAGTGGAAACATCTACACTTCTTCCTGAAAGACATTATTTTTCATCTGATTATGAGTGTAGTTAATGATGGTATAAAGACAACAGCAGCTTTCTTTCTGGAGTCAGTTTTCTGGGTGAAGGAGAAGGAAGAGGGTGGAAGGCAAGATGAATGGTAGATAAGATCAAGTATATTGTTTCTGTTACTTTTCACATGTAATTAATTAGGAAATTGACAAAGAGCTAAAGAAAGCCAGACACAGATAGGAATACAGTTGAGAAAAAAAGCAGTCAGCTTGGGGACAAATTTCCACTTTATAGACAAATCCTGAACTGCTTGGAGTATCGGCTGGAAACAGTATAGTTTTAAATGCCATTAAAAGAAACATCTTCTTGTCATAAAAGAACCTTCACTGGCAACTACTCCATTGATATGAGCAATATGTTCCATATTTTAATGAGATTAACAAGAAAAATGATCAGTACTTCTATATGACTTTTTACTATAGCAACTATTACAGTTGATTTTCACACTTTTTCAAAGGATCTTCAAAGGCATCCACAAGGTATGTGTTTAAAATAGGATTTCATTCAATATTTTGTTAAAGTTGTTCCTCCTTCAGCACTGGGAACAGAGTACTCTCAGTGTCTCAGGGAAAGTTTCCAGAAGCATTGATTCACTTGGGAGTACATACATTTCTTACACTTTTTGATACCTTTTCTCCAAGTCACAGGTGTGTGACATCAATTTTTAGGTAACTGACTCAGTGATAGGAAACTTAATTTCCAAAAATGGTCTTTTTAGCCCTGTGGGACATTTCTGAATGTTGTTCGAGATGTATGTTTAGAACACTGAAATTCAGAAGGTGATGTCAGTAACAAGCTTAGGAAAAATTATCTTTCAGACATCTGCTTTTGAAAGCTTGTTTACCACACATACCATGCTATCTGGGGCTGATCCAGTAAAATGGGTGCATTCTGGCCCCTAATCCAACAAAATGCTTAATCATAACAACTTAATTTGACTTGCAAACAAAGATCACCTTGGCTGCTGGTCCAGCAAAACAAGTCTCTGCAGAACCTTGAGATCTTGAAAAGCCCTGTTGTGGAAAAGCAGTGTAACTTGTACATGTTCCATGTTAAGCACAAATCAAAGGGGATCAGGTCAAGAGTGCTAGACACATTGGAAAATTAATTTAATAATTGACTAGTAAAATTGTCAGTGTTAATTTTACAGTTGCACATGATCATTTTACAAATACAGTGATCAATAACAGGAGCAAGACTGTAGAACACAGGCTTATCACAAAATAAATTCAACCAATACATATACATCTTTAGGTGACCAAACCAGCTGTTGGATGAATTATAACATGTATTTAATGCTGTGTTTTTGAGTAAGAAAATAAGAGCAGCGAAACTGGATCTTATTAATGGCTTAGTTAACATAGGTACTCTTTCTCCACTAATCACCACTAGTAGATAATATTGTGTTTAGGATAATGCAATCTTTACCCTRGCATTTCATCCCAATTTCTAGTAATCCAAGAGTTAGGAATTTCTTGAGGCAGAGTTTCTATAGAGTTGGGTCTGGCAGCCTTTGATGTTTGGTTGTTTTTTTTTTTAATAAATGTATCTTTATTAATTTTTAACATATTAACTTTTGACAGATGCATTGATATTGTCCTTAACACAGTTCAGGAGAACCCTATTATCATGCTGATTAGGACAACCCTTGAAAAATAGTGAAGTATAGCAGTACTGTGATTTTAGTATGGAGGTACAAGCTGCAGTGCAGAGACATTCCTCTGAGGCAGCTTCATAAATTTGCATGGTTATTTAATTCCTTTGTACCTAACATGAAAGAGACAGGAGAGCCGGTTGCCAAACAAAAAATTTCTTTCAAGGAAAGAGGATTTTCACACATTTTGTTATGAGAACATCACACCTGAAAGGATTACAAGTGGCATCCAAATCCAGCTACCTGTCCTTTTTCTCAGCATCTCTATAATGCTTTCTTCCACCCTGCCATTTGCAGTTGAAGCCATCATCATGTCACACCTTGATGTCTGCAGCACCATGATCTCCCTAAGGTAGGTATTTCTCAAGTGAGTCCATGCAAACTGAGATCAGCTTATCAGCTGAGCAGCACACCCATCTCCTTGGGAATATGATGTGGTTTTCTTCCCACTATGCCAGACTAACACTGTTACAATGCACTACCAAAAGCTTGTAAAATTTTACCTCTCCCTACTGGTCAGTCTTCATCTTATTCTTCTCCATTGCTCTGTCAGTGATAACAACCTCATCTTCTGGATGTGTCCAGTCTACCTTCCTTGCTTTTCAGGAAAGATGATCTTCCCAGAGCTCAGGCAGAAACAATATGCTTCACAGCTAGACTTCTCTATATTTAAACTCCTATTGAAGACCCCAAGGTCTTCTGATGTCCCTGAACAGAACTGATTGAGAGAGTGCACTATGCTTGAGAACTAATCAAGACAGAAGTCACAAGTCTGGTAGAAAATATGTATTTTGTTCCCCTTTTACCATGCCCTCTGTATGTAAGTTGTGTGTTTGCACATCTACTTATTGAATTCCAGAGTTTTTGTAAGTGGTTTAGGAATATTAGAAAGGACCTAATGACAATTGTCGTGGTTTAAGCCCAGCTGGCAACTAAGCACCACACAGCCGCTTGCTCACTGTCCCCCAGGTGGGACGGGGGAGAGAATCGGAAGGGTAAAAGTGAGAAAACTCATGGGTTGAGATAAAGACAGTTTAATAGGGAAAGCAAAAGCCGCACACGCAAGCAAAGCAAAACAAGGAATTTCTTCACTACTTCGCATGGGCAGGCAGGTGTTCAGCCATCCCCAGGAAAGCAGGGCTCCATCACGCGTAACGGTGACTTGGGAAGACAAGCRCCATCACTCCGAACGTCCCCCCTTCCTTCTTCTTCCCCCAGCCTTATATGCTGAGCATGACATCATATGGTATGGAATACCCCATTGGCCAGCTGGCCTAGCTKTCCYGGCTATGCTCCCTCCCAGCTTCTTGTGCACCTCACAGAGCATGTGAGCTGAAAAGTCCTTGAGAAGTAGACTACCTAGCAACAACTAAAAACATCAGTGTGTTATCAACGTTCTTCTTATACTAAATCCAAAACACAGCACCATACCAACTACTAGAAAGAAAATTAATTCTATCCCAGCCAAAACCAGGACAACAATATATAGAACTTGAAATGACAAGAACAAGAGACATTACAATCTTGCATTTTGGGCTTCAGAAGAATGTTCCTGTGCTAGATCTCCGGAGATATTCTTTCTGAAGTCTATTAATATGCTCAAACTAAGAACTACCGATAGTTAAAAAAATTCTGACAAAATATTTTTGGTCGAAAACACATTTTTGAAAAAATGGAAATTACAGCCGCCGCATGCTCCCAAACATTTTATTTTCATTTCTAAAAACCAAAACCTGAAAGTGACAATAAGATAGTTTCCAATTTTTCCTTTTTTAAAAATGAAAACATGAAAACTTTTTAATGTAGAAGCAAAACAATGCTAAACAAAAGACATTTTGAAATTATCAGAAGAAATAAACCTCTCTTACAAGTGATGCTACAAAGTTATGGAGGAGGTCAGAAAGATTGGAAATACAGCCCCTCTGTGCCACGTGTATAACAGTGCCATCCAAGGGTTGCAGGAAACATTTGCAGGAATAGAGCTAATACCAGTCAGTTTAGAAACTTCTAATATATGCCTTTTAAAAGCTATGTCTCATCTCTCAATACCATGTCTGCTTGCCTTGGAGGTGAAAGGCCAGGGGATAATCTGCTGTACTGTGCCCTGGTTTGAGTTTCTGAAAACATCTTAAAGTCTTGACAGGATTATCTCTGTTTAGCCCTAACCCTACCCCATGGAGAACACTGCTTTGTAAAGACCTCAGCAAAACTCATGTGATGAGGCCAATGAAGCTTCCTTGGAGCTTAGCTAGTTGTTGAAAAAGTGCTGGTTTTGCTAATATGTCATATTATATCATCATATAATAATAGCAATATTGGAGCAAATTCTTTGTTATATAAATCATCACTGACTGAACAGAGCTGTATTATCCAAATCAAAAATATGACACGTGTTATATCATTTCTACATCTGTTTTTCCAAGTAAGCAGGTAGTTAGATAGGTACATAAGTAATGCCATTCCCTTCCTTACTCTAGCATCCACTCTTATAACTGCTTTCATCAGGGCTCCTGTCTAGTTCCTCCTGTCAGCTGTCTCAGAGACATAACAGTTTTTAAAAGCAGCTTTAAAAAAGCTTTTTTAAAAAAAATGAGAGATACTTTTACATTGAGAAAACTTCACAACCATCATGCTTTCACTGAAAAACACAATCTAGTAGTAGGTCTATCACAAGAATTATGCTTCTTATACATGTATGTGTTTTCAGTTTGCACACAACAGTGACAACGATAAGGGACAATGGATTTAGCACTGGCATCTTTGTCCTTGCAAAAAGGCCACTTCTCCTGCTAACTATCTCCTCTGTGTTCCAGGTTAGCAAATTCTATTGACAAGGTTTTCTATTTGGATGGGCTGTTTGCATTAAAAGGGGAAACAACTGTCAAAGAAGAAGTCTTAACAGATAAGCAAAACTAAAAAAAAGCTTATCATGGATTAAACTTTGTATCACTTTGTCTGATGTAAAAAGGAGATAATAGGAGACATGGGGATATATGCAATGAAGAGAAACAATACAGAGTTTCTTAGGGGTTAATCCAGGTCTGCAGCTGAATACAACAGAGTTAATCTGACCAGAAGAGGCTTTAGGCTAAATTCTAGGGGAAAACTTGTCACTTTATGATCCAGTTGTACTAAATGAAAGGCTCTGTTTACAAAGAAGATTTTGGATCTGGGATCCATTGGGGCAGAAGTTAGTTACCTCCATGATTTCTTCCTTGTTCAACACACCAGGGGACTTGTAGTCTGATAAATGATTTTTCAAAGATCTTCATTGTTACCTTCCTTCTTCTTTCTGAAAAAGAACAAGTGTTACAAAAAACATATTTAGAAAGCACACAACTTTGACCTAAGGGCAAGAAGTATTTGATGATAAAGACTTTGCAGTTTGTTTGTCAAATTTTTCACTAAACAACAGTAATCGTCTTGTTCATTTCTACAACTGAAGACAAAATAATATGATAAATGTTCATGACTTGATAATTATGCATTTAGCAGATTCAGGTTTTATTGACTCTCCAAAATGAAAACGTGGTAAAGTGAATACATTAGATTACAGCATATATTATCTACTGAGGAGACAAATTCTAAAATAAAAGTTAAAGGCTAAAAAAATATATAATTAAAATTTCCTCACAATCTTGTCATTAGACACTCTTCTACAGTACTTTAAACTCAGTTGTATATAAAGAATCATCAGAATTAACATACGTCATCACTGATTAAGGACAAACTAAGAAATATAATTACACGGTATTTTTTATCACGTTAATAATTAAAATTTTAATATGTTGTAACTTGTTAATATAATCTTACACAGATGGAAATACAAAACTACAGCTGTGACGCTTTAATTGAGAAAAAGTCTTAAAGAGATATTAGTCTAAAAGTTAATAAACTTTTGTGTGTAGCATATTTTTGTGCTTTTGCAAACAAATATTAATTAGAATATTACTTTCCAAAAATACTTTTTATCCTGTACATAACTAACAAAAATAAAGAACTGAGACTTCACTGACTCATAAAACATGAGTCCTGGAGACTGAAATCTCTGATTTTGTAAGAAAGCTTGAAAAGTGTAAAGGACTTCAAAAGAGCAAAKGGTTGATTATTCTTGAACTAAATATACATATTTGAGTAACACATCCTTCCCAAGTGTCAAAGTATWTTTGGTAATTACAAGGCATGATCTTGTCCTCCACAACACAAAAACAACTTTTTTAAGGAACTGAAAATCTGAGAAAAATGTATAATATTTAGGACAAGTCCAGCATTCAGGTATGTATTGAAAAGTAAAGAAAGAAACGTCAGGCTTGGTCTTGCTTCCACGTAAGTGGTTAGGGTATTTTCTCTTGTCGGAAACCAGAAACCGACAAGATTTTTTCTTAACAGACAGACACAGTTTACACCACTCTTCATGGAATTAAGCATGTCACACTCACTTGCAGGAGCATCCTTAATACAGCAAGAGGAAAGGAAAGAGCCCTTCTTGTGACACCCCTGTACCAATGCTACAGGCAGTCTTCATCTCCTCAGCTTATGACTCCTCTTCTTTGGGACAAGGACAGACAATAAACWGTGAGGACTTTAGGCTGAATATGACTGTGCTGTTTCTCATAGTTAGTGAAATTCCCTTTCTCTACAACAGCTGAATAAATTGAACTGTGCTTTCAACCCACCAGTAAATGAGACACCAGGCATGGACATTAACATTGGTATAATCTCTAAACACAAAAGTAGTAAACTGAACTATATCAAGGACTTTAAATAACTCACCGGAACAAAAAAATATGGCCTAAGGCAGATAGATAGCAAAGAAACAAATGGCTGGTATGCCTTGAGTATCCAGCTCCAGCAGTAAGTTCATAGTTCAAGAGCCTACTGGAATGGAAGTGGGGGCCGGGGGGAAGGCAGGGTTAGGAACTTATTTCTAGCCTGTTGAGAAGATCAGTTGCTAAAGCCATAAAGAAAATTAATTATTTCCTTGCTTTTTAACTCATTTATCTACCCAACCTTCCACCAAAAGGCAAGGTGTCATTGCATCTGCAGTCGCAGCAGATATTTAGTCTTGCACGTAACTGAAGCATGTACAAAATTACTCTGTGAATCAATAAGTGGTCAGAACAATTGTTTCAGTGTGTTAACGATGTCCTCTGTTTAGCTCTGTGCTCAGATAGCTGATTCTGATCCCTTCTTAGGTGCTTGCTTATCCCCATTTACTTGATAGACACCTGTGTGACCAACTCAGCCAGATAAGTGAGGTCTGATAATTCCACCAAGAAATTAAATGAGGTTAAACTTTYTTCTGCAATTAGACCAACATCTAAATAATTTTGGAAATCCTTATCTGTTCCTCAGCTGTAAGACACAGAGAATATTAAGGAAAATATGTGGGGGTAAAGATGTAAAAAACATTGAGGCATTCAAAGTCCGCAGTATTGAAGACTGCAGCATTATTATAGATTCACTGCTACTACATAACCGTAATATTTTACCACTTCTAATTACTTCTGACTCCTGTGTTATTGGCCTAGGTACAGTAGTGTAATAAACTGAAAGACAAATAAACAACAACAAAAAATGCAAACCACATGAAATACTGCTGTTTTGTTTACATACAAGAGACATAAAAGAGATTTTTTATAACAACCATGGGTAAAATACAATTTGTTGTACAATCTGTTGACTCATTTTCTCTCTTTTTTACCCTCTTCCTCTCCAAACCTTCTTCATGACATTGCCATCTATTCAGTACCCCTTGCAACCACTATACCTAAAGGAACCTGGACTCTGTATGGGAAGAATGGCCATGGTATGGCCAGAGGTGTGGTGGGTTGTCTTCCAGGATAGAGTTAGTGGTGTCTAGTGAAATGGAGATGGAGAATGACATGAAAGAGTATTAGGGAGGTGGCAGAAAGGACAGGAGAACTGTATGCACCAGCATCAGGTCTATTTTACATGCTAACATTTCCGTTAAGGGAATTAAGATCCTGCACCATGCCCACCTTCCAGGCAGAGAACACACACTGCCAGTTTGAGGTTGCTGCCACAGCAGGTCACTAGCACAGCCAAGGAAAAAGAAAAGAAGACTGTGTGAACTGGCTACAGACAACAGGAAAAGTTCAAAAGACACAGAACATGTACATGCATTGAACGTGTTCTGATTTGCCAGTAAAAGACACACTTTGTGGCTCTGGATATCTTCTAGCCTAAGATTGTCTACTTTTTCCCATGCCCCATGTGGATACCAACCCTGAAACTTTTACTCCTCTTGGAACACTCTGGTGTCCAGGGAACGACAGTGTGCTGGGACAGCAGTGGAGGGTTGAGCTAGGTGATGGTGGAGGCCATCAGCTGACCCTGCTGGTCAGCTGAGGAAAGAAAAGCATCTAGGATTGAGAACACCTTTGCTGATCTTAAGGAACATATCTTGCAACGGCTTTTGATCCTAGCAGCCAGGTGATATTTAGAAAGACCACTCAGTTACTTGGTGACTCAGGAAGTTTTGTTCCAGCCATCTGAAACCATGTCTAGGGAAATCATCCAGACATGAAAAAGTCAGTTTCTAAAGTAAGCATAGATTTCTGTGGTGACACAACCAATGCCAGGACAGATAAAGCAGGTTCATTTCATAGATGAACTCACAAAGCTTACTAGAATACCTTGGAGGCCTGTGACCAAGCTACCTGTAGCCAGCCTAGTCCCTGTCATGTCCACACAAGGTAGGGGCAGAACTTAAATACCAGCTTTCTTTCACTAATGATCTGAGTGTGACCTTGAGTCTGAACTAACACGAACAAATTCATATCTCATATCTCTATAAATCCTAATTGTCTACAATATCAGTAATGGACTGAACAGGTGCCATGCTGTCTGTTCAATTCCTTCATCACCAAACAGTATCTCCTCCAGGAAGGTGGTCAGTAATGTATGACCCACCAGAAAGGACGCTGACTGAGCATACCATGTTATTTAAAGGGGTAAATAACATCTGACACATCTCGGTATTTCATGGAGGGCCTTTGGCTTGATTCCTCCATGCTTTACATTTTGGTAAAGGCATTTACAGATATGCATAAAAGGAGAGGTGGATGGCAAACTAGGTGAAATGGTAAAGTATTGCATTCACTTCACTGACATGTAAACAATCTTCTGGAATTTGTGACAGAGTAGAATCATGTCCCCAGAGGTCTGAAAGATCCCAAGGTAGGCTTGGAAAGTACTAACAGTAAGAAATATGTTTTGCTTAGGGCTTCTGGGAAGTCATTGATAGGAACTAAACAAAAAAGAATAATGCTTTTCTACCTTCTGCCATACAGGGAGCTGTTTATCTGTCACATTCTAACAGCCTCCAGTATCTCTAAAAAGACTTCGTTAGAAAGGGTTTTTCTGGTTGAGATGTAAGACTGTTACACAAAAGATACAAAAGGCTTGATTCTCTTTTCCCTGCTAACTTTCCTGAATGGCAAAGAAATTACCCCAATTTGCATCAGCGTATGCGAAGGTGGAATGAGCCAAAGAATTCTGATCCAACCAGGAATTGATCAACAGGAAAAAAACCATACAGAGAGAAAACACAGAAGCAAGCGTGCCGATATAGACCAAAGTGTTGCATATCTCAAAACACATATAATTTCCTTTTGGAGGCTTTTTGCGCTTTGGGATTTTTTTAGCAATGGATGAATGAACAAACCGAAAGCCTTGATGGGCAGATAAGAGTTGAAATGGAAAAGGACAGCAATGTTAAGATGAGTTAAAAGCTCTTTTTGACCCTATCCTTAACACCATCTCCCCAAATGCTTCCCCTGTGAACTTTTTGTGTTGTATTCAGTTTGCTGAAATAGGGGATAGAGAGGCCAAGCCAAGGATCTATCCCGCTTCATTGAGTAAAGCTAGCCTACCAGAGAAGGTGATGGGTTAGAAGTTAATACAAATGACAGTTCTAAGACAAAGTTAGCCAGAGCCTTCCTGTGGAGCCCAGTGCCAAGGAGGGGACCCCCTGCTGATCCCACTTCTTTACATTTCCTTTTGCTCTCCTTCCCCTTATCTGCAGGTCCTGCCGTGCCAGGCCAGGGGATCCTTATTAAAATACAATGTACTGTCACTAATAAAAGTGAGCAAAGCCTCATTAGCACAAGCGTTAGAAGAGGACTAGCTCTAATCACAGCTCACTTAGAAGAGATAATCAAATGAATAGATAAACCTTTCAAGAGAGAAGTCAGTTTTTTTCTTACATTTGGCCAAGAGTGGATTTATTTTACATACTCCTTTAGAAGGAATCGAATTCATCTATTGATAGTTTTTTCCTACAGAAATTCTTTCATCATATAGTTTCCGCCAGAGGCTGGGTGGGTGGCTAAGGGGCTGCTTGTGTTATTTGTGCCTGTGTTGGCCAGCAAAGGCACACTCTACAGCACTTACTACCTCCCATCAAAGATACAGCTGGGGAGGGGTAGGCTGTTTATTCAGATCCATCACATAGGAACTCTTCTTTCCCTGAGCACACAATTGGTAATCAAATGGTCCATTACAATGTTTGGAGCACAGTTGTCACAAAGCAGGTAGATTACTGCTTCTCCTCTGGGCAGGCATACCAGGAAAAAATGTAGAAATGTAATGAGCACTGTGAGTCAAAAATGTCCCTTAGAGATAGGGATTGTAATATTTACATCTTTGGTTTCACCTAGCTTCCCTGAAAGACTGGAGTGAAGAGCACAGGTATAAAGTGGCCAGGAATGAACAATTTTTTGAGGTAAGATTTTTTTCATAATTTTCATAGTTTTGTGGAGAATTCCTCAGATTTTGTAAAGCTCTGCAGAATTTTCCTATTTTGTCAYTCACGATTTTGTCCAGTTCTTTTAAATTTTTTTTTAGCAGTAAAATCCTCCTAGCAGTAGGTCCCAGATGATCTGGTTCTGTCTGAGTTCTTGACCAAAGACATCCAGATTCTCCCAAGTTCTTCCTCTTAGGATTTTTCCCTGTGCTTGTAAGTTCTCTCATGCCTACAGAAATACTCATCAGACATATACARCAGTTGCCATAAGATATATATTTGGAAAATATTTTTTAGACACACAGTTTGTTACTTTGTTATGACTCATGTAGTTACCAATCTTATTTAAAGTCTTTATAATGGAATTAATTTGCAAGGACTTGCAGGTTTTATGCTATGCCATCAATAGGTGAATTAACCAGAGCAGATGTTACAAAGTTACTATGTCAGAGTCCTATTGCAAGTTATTTGGAAGTTTCTGGATCAAACCAGTGGTCCATTTAGTTCTGCTCTTTGTTGTTGAAATTATTCAACTTTACTGGTTGGAAATGCAAAATGCAAGGGGATTTTTTCTAAGTCTTATCCACCACTCGGCTGTTGGTTTATGCTGTGCTATCACATTCTCTGTGCACGGGGTCAGACTACTTACTTTCATCTAATTTAGGAAGCCTACAGACTGGTTTTCCTARGTGCAGCTAAGAAAAAGCATTGCAGCAAAGAGGGTTAAAATACAATGGCCACAGTCCCCTTTCACTGATTTATAAACTGCTTGCTACATGAAAGGAAGAGGGCTGTTTTCCTTTTGCAGCCCTGCTTTGACATATAAAGAGAGGAATCTCCTCTGTATTCCCACCTTTCTGCTCTGCCATTGCATCAGTACTAGCCACCAACTTTGTTGCTAAAATACATCCTAGTCTTTAACAAGAATTATGAGAGGTGGGGTGTTTGGTTTGTTTTTTTCTGCTAATGTGAAAAGTTATGAGTCTTTCTTCCCAAGAGGACCAACTTCCTGCAGGAGACTCAAATATTCTGAGTGCTTATCTAAGACAAATAATATTCTTACCTAAAATTGGCCTTATTGCAGGGTTTATACACAAAAGAGCTGATGGTTTTTTTATGAAAATGCTGCAAAAAAAAAATTCTAGTTATATAATATTTTGTGGATAATAATAGTGTTTTCACCACAGAAGTTGTCTTTTGGACTGTTCTGGTCTTTAAGGTATTCAGTGGCTCTCAAAGTCAGTGGGCACAACACATCTAAATGACTGGATCTTAGGTGAAACACATAAAACTGATTACACATGCTTAACAAGCCACATCTTGCTAATAAACAGAACTCTCTATATGAAGAAATGATTGCACTAGGACTTTAATCAACTGGTCTAACATTATTTCTAAAGAAAATAGATGACAGCCATGAAAGCAGTTTGTAACCATTAAAGGTAATGTGCCATATATCCTTTCATGAACTGAAGTCACCAGCACATTTAAGATCTAGATCCATTTGCTGCTAAGGCAGAATAATTCCTTGCAGTGTCATCTCCAACACTCCCTGCAAACTAGCTATTATTTATTCAAAATATCCTCTCAGACGATATAAGAAATTATGACCCCTTTTTTCAATAGGCAAATTTAGATATTTATTATAACATGGTCATAATTTATAGGGCCTTTCCCCTTTTTATTTAGTGAATTCTTTCTTTTTGCTAAGGCTTAATGAAAAAAAAATCTAAAGCAAACCCATGGAAGTTAAGCTTAATGCAACAAATGATCAATACTGGGTGAACACAAAACCATAACTGCATCGGCTGGAACCTTTAGATGGTTAAATGTTCATAATGAAAGAGTCCAAAATGAAATTGTTCTTCTTTAATTGTAGTTCTATTAAATTCTGCTGTACGGTATACCAACTAAATCAAATGAATTATGTCTGAAAAATAAAGTCTGAACACAACTGGTCTTGAAAAAAGAGAGAGAGATACCAAAAAAGGATTCATTCTTATTCAAGTAATAAGAACCTTCTTTTAAATGCTTATCAATATGGAAGTTAATTTGCACAGCATATTATCTATCAAAAGTCAGAACACAATTCAAACAAAGGGTTTTGTCTTTAAACAATAGGCTATTAAACATTTTTCTGTGCAAAACTTAATTTTGCAGTGGCTTTTTTTTATTTCAGGAGAGATTCTCAGCTGGTGTATATTAGCCTCATACTGTTGATGTGAGAGGATTTTAAATGGTTTTCACAGCTTTGAAGAGGAGATTGATCAATACATCTAGCTGAGAAAGTTGATATTTTTCATTATAATGTATATAAAAGACATGCCCTACTTCATATATTATTTTAAAATCTTTTTCTTCTCTGTAATTTTCCTCAGATCTCCTGACACTTTTACTGCCATCGAAAATAAAGAACTGGAACAGAATGTTAGCACTTCTGAATCAGTATCACTCTACAATGATCTTTAAAGAYACAAAGGACAGAGCTTTCTTAAGCACCTTAAATTCCATTAGAAGCCAATAAGAGTTTGGAAACATTCAACATATTACTAAGGAAACTCAGCACTGCAGAACCTGAACTGAAATGCAGAAATTTTGTCTCTGTTATTTATTTTTATTATTATTATTATTGTTATTATTATTATTATTATTATTATTATTATTATTATTATCTTTTATAGACACCAAAACTACCTCCACTCTTTCCAAACTGGGGATGGCATCACACATTTGGATTTATGTTTGCACCAAGTGTAAAACTGAAAGCAGAATAAATTACCCCTTTTTATGTTTATAAGAATCCTCCAAAGTCTCAGATAGGTTATAATGCTCCCATATCTTACTGTTTTTCTCTACATTGCTATCAAAATAGATAACTGCAGGAATAAGTTGACCTTATCTTGCAGAAAACTTTAAAAATGGGAGTGAAAAAAATCAAAACTCTTTGTCAGACAGTCTGAAACATCAGGTCTGATCAGCGGGAATCATGACACAGGAAGAAAGCCAGCAGTTCGGAGCCTAAAAATATCTTTCCCCTTCCACTTTGCAGTGGGCCTATTATAGCTTAAGCAACAGTCACTGTATTTTTTTCTCTATAACCTTTTGCTTAACAGCTGTCTGTAAAGACTTCCTTTAAATGCAGATATACTCTTTACAGCAAAAGTCATGACCCTATACTGTTACACACTGTAAATCCAGAAGAAAGCTGTCAAAACCTGTGAAAATGTCTGTAAAAATGTACAGTAAATAATAAATGAAAATCAGGCCCAGTGTATTAGTAAGCTGAGTAAAATTTTAATGGCTTACATTTTGCACTATTAATAAAGTGGTATACACAAAGACCAAAGGTGTTTGTATTTTTCACTAAAGTTTTAGAAGTTGTGTCAAATTATTGAAATCTCCTTGGGAAAGAAAATGTATTCCTTTCTGGTTTTATTTGTCACTAGAGGTATGTGGCAGAGACTGCAAATTTTACACAACACCTCACTTTTTCAGGGGATCTAGTGTAACTGATACAATATCATCTCCTTTACTTAGCAAAGTATAACGATCTGCTTTACCGTGCAAATCTGTAACATGCTTGCAGATTGCCTTGCATGCAGAGGCAAATTACACCATAAACAAAGCATGGAAGTATCCACAGAGGTATCCACAGCTGGACGTAGCTAGTGGGAGCTTTTGAAGGGGACATATGACCGGGATGCAGGAGCATCCTGGCCTTCCCCAGTTGTCAGCAGCCTATAGCATTTACTGGTGTGCAGCAAAAATGTAAATCCCCCTTTATGCCAGCCACAGAGGTAGAACAGTGCAAAGGTTATAATTTCTAGTGCTACACATGCCGTTCTCCAGTTACATTAAATCCTGCTCAGCTGTCATTAACTGTTTGTCCAAGGCTGACTCACGCTGAGAAAGAAGGCAGGATAAGTGAAAGCACAAGAGCAATTACAATTTAAACTAGGTATAAGAAAGTCGAACTACTGTTCTTCAGCAGTACTAGTGTGAAAGACATTCTCCTTATTATAATAGTTTTCTGACAATCCCAAATAAATGGAGCCCCTAATTTGGATTTTTCAAGTCTTAAGTGCAGAAAAAGGGATTAGGCCATAAATATTCCATTCAGCTACTTTCAAAATGGGGTGAGAAAACATGGTACCGGCATACAGAGATATGGAAAAGACAATTTTTCAGGCTTAGTAACTCAGCCAGGCTTGGTGAAAGCACAGTGGGCCTAAGCTGGAGAATTACTGTGGTGTCTCAGATCCCATAAACCCCCCGTAAGCCTTTCCTCACCCCTTCCCCACAGATTTCTCATGGTATTTGGACGCTGAGAAGATCGCGTACCTGAGCAGCCTCTGCAGAGCTGCGTGGCCTGGGCACAGTGGCTGTCCACACTTGCTGCCCCCCAGGAGCTGCATATTTGCTTGCAGAGACAAATACGATGGCTGGCTTGTGGGTTTTCTGCCCTGTGCACAGGATACCTCATAAAAACACACGGTCTTCCCACCAAGTGCTACAGCTAGTTTCCATGGTAAGTATTGCTGTACAAGGACTTATGACAGCTGCAGGGAAAGGGGATCTAAAAGAGAGAGGTTTTCTTTTTCTTGCTCTTGTGTTTGTTTTTCTTTTTTATAATCCCAGGTAAATCTTTGTCTTTACTGGATGGCAGGGAGGAAAGATTTTATCAAAATAAGCTAGACTTGGAGTTCTACCTGGCCGCTAAAGCAGCTCAGTCATTATCTTTAACCTTATCAATATCCTGAATGTCAGCTGAACAAGGCAGCTAGAAAATTTCAGTAAACAGAACAGGGAACAACGGGGAGGATGTGGTAATCTAAATCAGAAATCAATCATCCAAGAAGCTTTTTCAAATGGAAAAGGAAAAAAAAAAAGAGGCAATCAACGGCCAGCCATTCTCCCCACACCCAAAAAAAGGGTTTTTTTTCCTTGTGTCTCTTTCATGTGCACCACAGTGTTTCTGCAAACAAAAATAATAAGGGCTCTCAGGTCCTTCAAACAAAGTGAAACATAATCCCTTCATGGAGAGTGCATCAATAAAATGAATGGAGTTCCTCGGTCTGTTTGGAAGAGCAGTATCAGCTATGCTTGGGGATCTTAATAATACTCTTATTAAAAATCAGAGCAGTTGAGTTGATTTGTTTTTCCTGTAACACCTGAAGCAATAGAGAACACAGAGAGCACAAGAAATGGTTTTTCTTAGGTCAGACTTTGAAAATCATTTTCCCTCCTTGGCAGTGCCCTGTCAGTCAAACTCCACAGGAGAGGAAAGGGTCRTCTTGCCAATGCATTTTCTGAGAGGAAAGCAGTGGAGCTGCATGTTACAGAGAAATTAATACGCCATTGAGAGCAACCTCTAAGAAAAAAAAATAATCTGATTTATTAGTTTCCRAAATTACCTTTTTATGATGGGAATTTCATTTTCTTAGCAAAGCCACAGCCAGTACTTCAGTGGGTATAAAATCCAGATGCTTGGGGTTTGTATTTTTTAAATCTTTCTCGCTTATCTAGACATACAAATTTTTAAGGCAGGGACATTATATAACCAATTGTTTTGAGCTGTTCTCACACAACTGGCACTCGCTTGAGCCGACAGACATTACCTCAATACAAGAAACCACAGACCAGACCTCTAGCTGGTTATAAAACCCACAGCTTCATTAAAAACAATGCGTCCTCACCTATATCTACCAGCTAAACAACAGGACCCTAGTGTTTTTTAGTTTCAAAACACTAAAAATTACAGTTTTATCAATAATTTCTTCTTCTTTATTATAAGTAAATTATAACACAAGTTTGTATCTACTTCCAACCTCCTCTCCTTCRCAAGCAGTTATTTAGACTGAGAGCCCAAGTCCAGTCTTTAACTACAAAATAGAGTAAGTTTCACATCACACCAAATAAACTGGGGAAAGCTTACCGCTTGGCATCAGCTCCTGAAAAATGCAAACTCTTGGAAACTGGCCGTAACTTACAGGTGAAAAACATTTGGAAACCTAACTCCCAGAAACTCAAAGACAATACTTCAGCACCAAGCTATTAAAACCCCAGATAATGTTCCCTCACTCTTCACATATTCTTTCAGTGACTCTAGTACATCAGATATTAGTGCTGCAAATTTAATGTTGATTTAATGCTGATTAAAGGTATGTCTCTTAGTAAGCAATTCGGTGCAATAAAAACAGATCGGTAGATTGAACCCGTTGTTGCTGCAACCCCTCCATCTACTCAGGGAATTTATTTCAGATTAGCCTAGTCCCCTGGACTCAATATCCCTTTGACGCATATCATTCAAAGATGTCCAAAAAAGCAGTCATTGGTCTACAACCTTATGACCKTTTTGGGATCTGGACAACACTGGGGGAGGGCACAGACTGGTGTCTCTGGTTCAGTTTCTTTAAATACATGCAATACGTGGACCACTATCAAATTATTTGTCTTTTGCCACACTGCAAAATCAACTGCCATACTTTAACATCTGGAAACTGTAAATTTTTCTAAATATACCTTGATTCAGCCACAAGTGCATGTTACATGTCTACATGGAGAAGTATATCCCACAAGTTTATTTTCCTCAGCTTTGCAACCTCCGAATCTTCACAGCTTGCTCCCAGTAACTTCTTACGCCACTGTTCCACCAGACTGGGGTGATYTGAAGATTTCAATTCAAGAAGTAGCATTTCTGAAGGAGTAAAGTTATCTGCAATTTGGGTAGTACATATAAAGCTGTAGTATATAGCTTGGCAATCCCATCTGTTCCTCGGTAAATTATTCTCTGAATAGTTCATTCCCAAAACTGTTATTTCCTGAAAGCAAAAGATGTTTTTCTCTTTATAGATAGATCTCTTCCACAGTCACAGGTAACTCAAAATAATGACATGCCTATGGTCAGTTTGAACATCTGCAATGTAATGTATTTCCTCAAATAACCATTTGTCATTATTGTTTCAACATTGATAAATAGGACATTATTAAAACCCAGTTGCTGTTTACTCATCACTGCTACAGCATATGTCACTTTTTTTTTAGATTGCAGCTGAGAATAAATAAGGCAAGCAATAAAATTAGGATGATATTCAGTTCTTTTGAGTAGGTATTTTATGAGTTGCAGTTTGTGAGATCAGTCACAGAACAGAAGTCAGAGACAGTTTAGTTTGGGGTTTTTTTTGTTTCTGGAATTTCAGAGGAATAAAAAAGAGGTTTGGGCTTTGATTAAGACTACACCACTCAAATTATTTTAGCAGATAAACCTTGCATAATACCCCAGGACAAAACAATGGTCTTTTACATAAAAATTCTATAAAACCCTCCTAAACTGTCCTATTACAATAAAAAAGTTATATAATAGTTCTTATCAATGAGTATTGACAGAGCTAATTATAGTACAGCACATCCAGCCTTTGGTGTATCTGAGAWATCTCACCTAAATTGAAGTGACATGGATCTCAATTACCACAGAAATTATTCTGTATTTAATATCAGTAGTCCTGAATCTTTCAGTCCTCAGTTGCTCACTGCCACTTGCAAAACTAACAAACAGTCAAAATGTTTGAATCTGAGAAGCTATGGGTCATGAGCCTGGCAATTTTTTATTCATGAAGTCTTTGAAAAGAAATCATCACTTAAGATGGGTATGCTATATCTTCAGCAAACAGTTGACAACCCAAAAGCCTGTAATAGTTATATTGTTAAAGGAAAGAGGTTGTGCACTTATTAATGCCTGTCCTACTTTTCTAACCCGATCATTTTGAGCTCTACCAATTGTATATTACAAATTTAACAAGTGAAGAAATCTGCACCACCCTGAGTGTAACAACTCTTTGGGAATATTTTATACTTTGGTAAGTATACATTATTTCCCAGGCCATCTGTGTCAGCAGTTCTATAGACCTTCTGTAATTACCATGGTAATAATTTTGAGTCTAGAGATATAATATTTGATTGAGGCATTCCTTCAGTTTGGCTATCATTTATGGTTTAATCACATTGCTTCCTCATTTTGCGGTATGCACACAATGGACCATAATGTAAAATTAAAAGGCAAGACAAGAACTGCTAATCCAGTAGTAAAATTTGTTCTTCTTTGCATTCCCCACACATGGCCATATGGACACACAAAAGCCTGAAGCAAAAATGATCAACTGCTATTGAAGATCTAACACTGATTGCTAGCAATAAAAGTGCTCCCTGGACAAGCAGCAATAATAAAAACAGGCCACCATTCAGGGTCCATCTAGCTACTGCTTCTAAAGGTAATTGCTGCATCTGCTTCTTGAAGTAGTTTAAAACCAATGTAAAGATCTTGCTTCTGTCCCACTGAATGGCAAGCAGCACTGAGTAAAGAGTGAAAGGGTTTTGAACACAGCTATACTGGAGTGCACTACCAGGTCAGAAGTGAAGGCAGAAACAGCTGCTTTTTCAATAGACTCATCAGAGCTTCTCATGCTCGCTGCACTTGCCCACAAGACTCCAGCACAGACTATTGTGTTGCATTTTTTTTGCTGTGGGAACTTCACTCTTAAGAAACAAATGGACTGGCTTAACTATTAAGTGTCAATCAAATTGACTMTAAGGGCGGGGGAGGGGGGAAATATTTTAAAAATTTAATTAGCTTTCATCCTGTGATCATTCTATGCATTTGCATGGTTCAGATTGCCTCATTTAAGTCAATGAAATTCTGATGAGGAGGGGAGATGTGTTTTTCCACCTTAGCACCTTACTTATATATTGTAGTAACGTTAACAACAGTCTCTGTTTTTGCACGAAGATTTATAGTCTTTTGACAGCCTCTCCTACACAGAAGGTGATGACTATAATAATCTGCCATGCTATATTCATATCCACTGATTTTACATCAAACTACTTGTTAGGTGTCTGGATGAAACAAAACAATTCTTTTTTCCGTTCAACAATACAGATGTTCAGTAACACTTCTTAGATGTAAATAAGAATATAGAGCCTTGGGTAGTCCTTCATTTTCCCTCTATTATTCAGACAGCAACATTGGTCTTAATAAATACTTTTTGCTCTGTGTTTATCTCCTTACCCTAATGCCCTGGGAATAAGATTGCCTTACCCAGAGATAGAGAGAACATCCAGGATTCTCACCTAACCATGGAACCTATTTCACATTTCATTGGTTGCGTGAATGAGCTGTGAAAATTGCTTCCTGTTTCTCTAAAGTATCAGGACAGTGGTTTGCATGGGAGAGATTTCTTCTGGTTACATGAAATAAAACTCATCCACTGAGTTCATTTCAAAGTCTTAAAACTACTGTGCATCTTGTTAAATTAGAACAAATCTTTTCTGCCCTGTGAATACCTGCTCCCAAATCAGAGGTGTTACAGTTATCTCTTGTTTACAGCAAGTTATCTATATAAAGAAAGAAAGAAAATTTAAAAAACAAAAACAAAAACAAAAAAAAACAGGAAAACACACAGCCTTACTCTTTTCTGATAAGTGTAGTCTTGGCTTTCCCAAATTGAGAGGAAGCTGCTTTCAGTGTATCAGGGGACACTCGAACAAGGACAGTCTATTTTAGTAAGAAGCTGGTTTTGTCTAACATTAAACACACAGAAGAAAATAGCTTAAATAACAGTGGTGGGAGCCTAATTTTGAAAGCTAAGTTAAGCACTTCTCATCCTTTTCTCTACTAACATCCTTCCACCTCACTGAGATATTAATCAGATTTGAAAACATCTAGTAAGCCTGAGAATATTTAAAACCCATGAAATGTAAAATCACAGATTCTACTTAAGTCCATGAAACTATATCTATTTCCACTAATACTAGAGTACATATGGACTATGTATTTACCTGAGAGTATTCAGGTCTAGGACTTTCAAATTACTTTAAAAAAAAATAGAAAACAAAAATTCTGAAAAATATAAAGTGCAATTCTGTACAACTGAGTGGCTGAAAGCAGTGAGATTTGGGAAAATATTTACATGGAGACCTAGGTTCAGTTTAATCCCATAAAAGCCAAAGGAATTCAAAGCAACTATGAATCCAGTCCTACCTTCAAAAGTGTATGTGCAGCCCTGAATGACCAAAACCATACCTGCGGTACACCTGCAGATTGGCATATACTGTAGCAACCTTAATGTTTTCTATCTAACTTTAGTTCTGAGGGGTTTACTTTTTACTTTCTCAGATGGGTTTGTTGTGGTTTTTTGCTCTGTTGAAAACTAGTTGATTTTATTTTTGAACAAAATCCATTACAGGCAGGAAAGTAAGTGCCAAAATGGTTCATCCTGGTTAGTTATTTTATAGCTTGAGAGATGGCAAGATAGCTAGAGGAATAACGCTGGCATAACCCTTGCACAGAGGAATGTCAGAAACTCTGTAGTCCAAGCTTTGAACTGACGAACCCTGTAATTTACGATAAAAAGGGGGGGGGGGGTGTCTGAGTAATCTGTACTAAAAACATAGTTACACCACCTTTCCGTGATATGTCACACAGTCAGAAGAGACCATAGCTAAAAAGGGAAGAGAAAGTTTATTCTATGTTAAATATGAAATCCTGCATCAYAGACAATGTGAATAATAAAAGTATATCTGAATGTTTTAACCTAATACCGAGCAAACTAATGTCTTAATCAATGGGTTAACCGGCAATTGACTGAAAAAAAATCTCAGCTCTACAAAATTAAATTATGGGGTAAAATTATTTTTTGACCATTCTACCTATCCTTAACTGTCAATGAGGCACGAGTGTTGTGATAAAGATTTGCCCACTTTTTACTTCCTTCTTTGCAATCCCAGATAAAAGTAATGCTTAAAATACAGTAATCATAGAGATGGAATTAATATTTTTAATAGTAAAAATGAAGGCAGCCTGTACATTATTCAGGAAGAAAGTAGAGATTTCTCCTCATGCTACTCAGACCAGCTTTCCCTTGGCATAAATCCTGGTGCTCATCATCTCAAGAGAGCATCGGGAACYAGAGCTAACTTGACTTCAGCCAATTTCCAAACAAAACACCTAGCATTATATGTGGTAAAGTTCAGCGATTCAAAAACGTGTGGGTTTAAGTCTAAGGATCCAATTCTTCAAATGTGACCCGTAGAGGAGGAGCATCCAAAGGAGGGTCTTCCAAAGGTGGCTACTGCAGTACTCTGGTTCTGTGAGTAAATCTAATAATAGAGCCAGAAAGAACATGCTGCTAGTTGCGTGTCTGTAACTGTGAAAGAGAGAGAGAGATCGTGAGGTGCAAGTGTTAGGGAATGTGAAGGTATTATTCTGTTTCTTTAACCAAGGAAAGGAAATCCAACACTCCAATTCTCCAGTGAACAGGGCTTATTTGATTCTAGTGGAAACAACTGAAATTTCAGTTTCAGCAGAGCTACTATTTTTCTTTCAGAATTGCTGAGAATATCTAGCAGTGAATAACTCTTAATCAGATTTGTTTATTCACATTAAAAGTCAGTGCAGGTCACATTGTTCGCTTGGTGCCATTTGGTCTGCACTTAGTCCTTCCTGAACAGGAAGTCCTTAAGATTAAAGATTGTATTTTTATGGTCCCATGCCTGCCTATCCCTAGCTATTACCTGAAGAGCAATATAACCAGGACTCAGTTTCTAGAAAGGATATTAACAACCATTAGTGTGTGTGTATGTCAGGATGAAAAATAGAGGAAATCAAAGTAGAGCAACATGGTGAAAGCAAAATTATAAGAAACAGCAACGTGATTGTTCACAATACTGGGAATAAGGTGTATTCAGACAGAGGTATTTTCTATTCAGAGGTCAGCAGAGTGCTAGATCACTAGAATGTATTTAAATTCAAGCAGCAAATGTGATTTAAATACCCCAAAGCTATTTGTCACTGGACATATATTTACATCCATTGTATAAGGTATGAGGGATCTGAAGTGCTTGTTGTCCAGAAAAGCTAGGCTTTTTCCCCAACATTGCAGAAACCAGGTAATGGCACAAGAATGAGAAAGAAAACCCTAAGCAGAGTAAATGGTGTATCCGGAAAGGTCAGGAAGACTGCTTGCTTTCATAAACTAATCATTCTGTCAGCTCTATTATTATATGGATGTTCATATTTTGATTTCGTGTTTCTTCTTTACGTTCTATAACTCAAAGAATTACTTGACAAGATCTTAGAAAATGGAATTAGCATTTGAAATTAAAACAACTTTATCCTATTTCAGTATGAACATGTTTTGCCATTATGCTTTAGAAACGAAATCCAAATGATCTTTCTGAGGAACAATTTTGTGACCAATATTTGCATATGCAAACTGAACTTGAATATCTATGTTCTGTGTTGAATCTGTGTATCAGGTGCCGTTAACATGTTATCTGAATCAACGGGGCTCTAAAACAGCAGCATGAAATGCCTAGACAAAACTGCAGGCTGGATGCTTAACTCGTCCGATGTCCAGTGCATGTGGTGGGACAGAGGTCACTGCCAGACAGATGGTTGCAGCTCCTGGTCTCTGAGCACACTGGCTACAAAAGAAAGTCTGAAGCTGCAAACCCACCTGTACCAGCCCTGTGCATTGCCAGGTCACATACTGTTTAAGTTTGCCTGGATCAGGAGTGGATATATGAACACACTTCTGTTAAATTAGCTAGCCTATGTTGATATGGAGTTTTATTATACCAGATTTGCAGTGGCTGTGGGAGGACAGTATTCCTCCCAGAATATTCAACCCAGAATAAAGCTACATTGTAACTCAACTATCATTTTTAGCCAGCATTTCCACCAAATTAGGTAGTCTCCACTTCCGATCACCACAGTCATCGCTTCTCACTCCCATGCAGTTTTCTTCCTTGTGGTAACACCATGTTTATTCAGACACCCAGTAAGTCCCAGGTTAAATTAACCTTGTTTTCTTTCTTTCTTTTGGCTGTACTGGTTTTCACCTAGGCGTGTTCCTAATGCTCTTTGTTAAAGAAGGGAGGGTGTAGAGGAGGGGATGAGCAGCTGGGGAGTGCAGGGCCAACTGCGTCAACAGGGAGCAACCCCATTTGAGTGGTGCAGGTAGACAACTCATTTAACATGAAACYTGCTGGTATGGAGATAAAGTATTGATGAGAGACAAACTGTGTTTGTTGGAAAACTCTGCATGGCAGAGAAATTCTCCGCTAAGATGATCAGGTGGTTTTCTTTCTCCCTGTGCTTTTGGAATAGTGCAAATGATAAGAAATAGAATAATTTAGTACTGCAGTATTCAATTTTACAAGCATTTTTCAAAATAATTTCTWTCACAGTCCACATTTCAGCTGCTAAAATCTCTCTGAAGACAGAACTTAATGCCTTGATGACTATTGGAGTCTCGTATTCACATATTAAGGCAGTTAGGAGTATGAATAAGGAAGTCCAGAGGCAGGGCTAAAAATCCCAGTCTTCCCCAGAGAAGACGTCATGCTAGGAATAGTAAATCATCTTTCATTCATTATGTAAGAATAATCTCCAGCGCCAGTAGTTCCACAGAAACGTTATAAACCAAGACAGAAGAATCCTGTCTTCCTTTAAATGTCTTGTAAATGTTCAGCTCAAAATAATAGTTYGTTATTAAATAGATGTAGAGGTTTTAATGCTACAGATATTTATTTGCACTTAAGTATCTCAGACTCTCTTTTCTATCAAACCTTTGCAAAGAAACAGTTTCACTAAGCAAATGGATGAGATGAAACTAATAAATTAAACGAGTCTAAAATCAAAGGGTTATTTAACTGCAGAAGTTGTTTATGAGGAATAAAATGTTTTAATCAAACTTGCCATCAACACTTTGAAAAGGAAAAACCATTTTTCAGTTGTGGCTTGGTCAAATTCTTTGAAGTATTAATGTAACCCTGAGAAACTGGCTATTAGTCTCAACCAATTGCTGGACTTTAGACACAACAAAAACAGGAAAAGTTCAAGAGTCTCTGTTGACTTTCCGCTTGATTCTAACAAACTACTCACTTTCTGGGTTTTCTTTTTTGAAGTGGAATTTTATACAGCAAGGCCAGGCTTTGGTGTTTTTTTCTTGATACACGAAATTCCCACCAACCTGTGCTGTCTTTTTTAGTTCAAACATGAAGGACTGCTGTTTGCACTTAATGCACACACTTCCAATTCTGTTTAATTCAAAGACACTGCTCCAGTGTACCTGACAGGAAAACCTGGAACATCAGTGCATGGGTCAGAAGCAAATCTGGCTGGTAATTACAAGATGTTGTGAAATATCATGGCAATTAAATAGTGGCTACCTATCTAGAGACAGAAAAGTACCACAAGTTCCTGTCACAAACTTTTTTATTGTGCAGTACATTGGCGAAGTGTAAGCCCTTAGATAGCCTTAAATAAGAAGCACTCAGATAGCCTTTGCCATTATTGGCAGGGGAAAAAACAGCTGAATAAAATATTGTCCCATACATCTAGAAGTGCTAAGGGATAATCCACTAACATCAGTAAGCTTCCACTGCAAAACAGAGAAAAGGAAAGAGACGTGCTTTAGCACCAGGATATTCCATGCTGAGGCACTCTGACTAAGAAACAACATCCCATAAAGCAGACACACACTTCACACAACATTCATATACTTAAGAGGAGTGTTCTCTTATGAGTGCTTTAATACTTTGGGATTATGTGTGTTGTTTTAGAGCTGCATTAGTCACACCCCGGGGAAATGTGAGCTTCCACGYCTGCCTATTTCAGTGCTGCGCTAGCTTGACCCACAGAATTTACCACATTAAGAGAGGATTTAAATCTTGATTATTTTCACCTGTTCACTTTCAATCTTTTTTTTTTTCACCTAAAAGGCCTTTCCCCTTAGCATGATACAGTTCATAAAACTGGCTACCTTTGCCTGGCTTCTTGATTTAAGCAGAAGAAGGGAGCAAAGGGACTCTCATGCACTGGTAAGAGCCTAAAAATATAAAGCAAAACTGCTGCCAGTTCCTATTCAAGTGAAAGGGTTGAGAAAAGCTCTTTCTTTTCCATTCTTATTAGGAGGGTGAGCACAACTGCTTCCCATGCTTTCCTGCACGATCCAGCTCCCCACTCCAGCCCTGAGAACTGGGGGGGATGCAGCACCCTGCTTGTTCATGCCAGCCTGTTGCACATCCTGCTGGTTTAGGGGTTCGTAATGATTCTGTGCTGTCCTGTGTATAGAGAAATTTAAGATGGTCTCCCTGTTTTCTGTCCAGAGACAGAGAAAAGGAAGGAGAAAAAACCAAACATCTGTTCTACATTTTTGTTCCTAAACAAAACCATCCTTAAATTTTCAAGAATGCTTAAAGCTTCAGACAGTTATTTGGAAGAGAAAATTGATCATCACAACCCACAGAGATCTCCCAAAACCCCTTTGCTGTGACTGCATGGTAGGAAAAATTCTGTTGTTTAATTCTGGGAGTAGCTCAATGCACTTGCAACCTGATAAGATCTGGATTCCCAGCCTTGTAACCTACCAAATGCTGATACATCACTTCATTCATTTTTTGTATGGCAGGGAAGAAAAATGTGTGGGAAAACTGAGAGGACATGGGAAAAGAAAAGGTGGAAAAATAAAAGAAGATAAAATAATTAAAAACTGTTCAATTAAATGAAAGTCCTTCTTCTTTCACTTCTTTATCTTAAAAAATTCATCACATTTTCCTGTGACTTTTCCCCTCAACATTTTCTATTCCAAATTCTATCAAATTAGTATACAAAATTTAAAAAAAAAATAAATACAACATTTCTCACTGTTTCCAAACCATATCATCACTGCAAAATACACTTTAGAAGGACTCAAGAACTTTTGAAGATTCAATAACATAAAATCTTCAGGTTCACTGTTAATCACCTGACACCTAGCAGAGGTTTAGTGAAATCCAGTCAAAATTAGACCATGTAGAAATAAACAGGGAAGGGGTTTTTGACAGTAGAAAAAACAGCGGAGTCAGTGGAGAAGGTGAAGGTCAGTGGTCAGAGGAGAGGGGTGGTAATATGAGAGCACAGTAAAGGACAGGATAAATGGTCCTGCTGCAGTAAGGCTGATAATGATGTAGTTAGTGGAAATGGGGAGAGGATATTTAACAATCAGCATAAATGAATAGATTTTGGAGGGTAATCAAGAATGCAATTGAACTGGGAGGAGTAGGGGAGGAAGAAAGAAGCCCTTAGAGGTTTTGGAGAAGATTTATTTAAACTGAAACTTCAGCTGATTTACATCTGAAGAGAGAACTATAGCTTAATAATTCAAAATATACCTCTTCTTTAATATTGCAGAATACAGTGACAAATGTTATTACACAAACTTCTCCTTAAATTACTATCCCAAGATATCTTTAATGCAGTTCACCATATTAGATTATCTATATTAAACAATCACATCCCCAGTTCAGGCCTGTGGTAACATACAGTGGTACTCTTCCATTTCAGATCTATGGGAACTCTGTAATTCAGAACCTATAAGGCAAACAAGTAAAACAAGAGATTTTCTGCATCCTTCTTTTTGTTTTTTACTTCAACTGAAATAAAATATCAGCTGTTAAATACATATGTCCAACAAATTTTCTTTTCTTTTTAACCTCTGAAGAGGTGTCTTGACTAGATGTGTAATACAGGTTTAATTGTACGTGATACGGGCTGGATTCTTTCCACTTCCTTTTTCTTCTAATGATGTGCTTTTCTCATAACTGTTCCCATTTCATCTTGGTGTCATTGCCACTGATGTTATTCTCTCAAGCAAACTTTTGCTATTCCAGCTCTCTCTTGCTATTGTTCTCCTCCCTCTTGTATTGCTGTCCTTCTGTATCTTATGACCTTATTACTGTGCAACTCTTAACCTTTTCTTTTGGCAACCATTTCCAGGAAGGACATGAAGGTACTGAGCTGACCAGCAATGAGCTAAATGTCTTAACTCTCATTACTGACAGCTAGTGCCTGAACTATAGGATTTTTATGGTAGAAATGAGGGGTAAGCAAGTACAGTAAACAAAGCCTAATGATAAATGACAATGTGTTAGTCTGTAGAGACCTGACCAGTGGTTTACTGCAGGGATGACTGTTGTTATACTGAGTTTTATTTAAGGTTTTAAATTATGACCTGGAAGATGACATTAATGACATGAGCTTAATTCAGCTCACAGATGTCATATACAGGCAGCCTGAGAATTATTAGACTAGAATGGGATCAAGGTATACCAAAGTCTGATGACATCAGTGCAGCTGAATGAGAATATAGACAGAGAGTGGAGACAGAGAGGACAGTCAAATAGGTAAGAAAAAAAAAAGGCAGAAAACAGATTTTCTCTCAAATGTCTTCTCATAGAATTTCCTACAAGTGATACAGGGAAAACAAAGTGCCAAAACAACCTTCTGTGTTCTGTCCCATCCGTAGCTCCTTCCTGCTTGTGTGGTTTTGAACAAGTCATTTCACTTCTGTGGTCCAGAGTCCCTTCAATACTGCTATGATTCTGTCCCTGTTAGGAACCATATCACTGAACTCAATCTATTCTATCATGGCAGAGGAACAAAACAGGATCTGCAAAATTAAGGTCTTTAGAAAGACTATGCCATGCACTCCTCTCTAGCAGGCTAAAACAGCAGCTGCTCTGCAAAAGATTTGACTAATTGTAAAAGTGCACAGATAAGAGATCACCCACCCATAACTGCCCTCTACCTTGCAAAAGCAAATGAAAAGTTACCTTGGTTCCTTCTGTATGTAAGGATTTCTGACATGCAGATAGCCCCCTAAGTCGTGGACTATTTCCAAAAATTTGGAGTCTACATTCAGTACTGGGCATCGTATACATACCAACGGGAAGTGGTTAGTGAACAGGCAGAACTTGTAGCAAAGCACATACCTATACTGCAAGTCAAAGATGATGTCACAATTCATGCAGGCTTTCCTGAAACAGTTGTAACCAAGCTAGGTTGATGATTAATAATGGTGGATCAACATCAGCATGGTTCCCAGGTTGGCACAGCATCCTGAGTGAGTTTTGCAGATGCTGCTGAAACCCAGACTTAGCAACTACACAACTTCAGTTTTCACAGGTAGGTTTCTACGACTTGCTATGACACCTTTGAGTTTCAAGGTGGGCATAGCTGTTTGGGTAAGTGTTTATTAGAGAGATGAAAAGTGAACAAAAGTTATAAAAAGTCCACAGTCTAGGCAAATAACAGAAACTCAGTCTAGGGAAAACAGCATCTCTTCAGTGGAAACCTAGGAGAACAGTAATTTCAACAATTTTGTGGGTAATGAGGTTTTTCTTCCTGCACTGTTGTCATGGTTGCATGCTTACACATTCATTAGTTTGTCCTTTGCTAAAAATCACTTGTAAAAGACAGAAAATACTCTCCTGTCTCCAGAGGGCCTTCAGTCTTTCTCAACTTGCTTCCTTCCCCCCTCAGAAAAATTCATCCCTAGGCTAACCTTGAAGTCACTAATTCTAATAAGAGGTAAAGGAAAAAAAAATCAGTATTTGTTTATCTTTAATATTCTGATGTTGTTCTCTAACAAGTGAACAATTTTCTCTCAGTAGTTGGTTCATTTAACTTAAGAAAAGTTAGAAAAATCTTTTTGGTAATTATTGCTCAGGCATTCTGCCAAGTCCATCTGCAGAGGCAAAGACAGCTGGATATCAGGCACTACATTATCTATTTTGCCTCATTTTTAAGTTTTTGTTTGTTTGTTTTGTGTTTTTTTAATGGTTACCCTACCATATGACTCTCGGTTGTTTCAGAGCAACAAAGACTGCCCCCTGAAAACAGTTCAGCACTTCTCAGCCCAGTGCAGCAGAGTATCTGTAACGTTCCAAGCAAGACATTGATAGATACACAGAATCTAAGGCAAAAGGTCAAAACCTATGCTATAATCAGGGGTGTTTAAAGTACCCAAGAAGGCAGACCTTGAGTAACGCATAGGTGAAGGAGAAAGACAGTTTTCACTGGGGAAAGAAGATGTAGAATAGAGTAAAAACTAGAGGGAAGGAAGTGTGAAGTCTTTGAAGTTGAGCCACAACTCGGCTAACACTCTGATTTATACACACAATCTTTCTTATTCTTTCCCACAATAAATCACCATTGCATGACAAGTTCTGGTATCTGATGGCTGCACAGGAGGAATTCTCATGCCATTTTCTTTTGTACTAGGTAAGCCTCCCTTCTAACTCTTCCCTGCCAACTTCCCAGAACTTTGAATCTATATGTAAAGTTTGCAGACACAAAATAGGCTAAACAAATCCACTCAGAAATATCTCTGCAGAGTAATATCATTCTGGGTATTATGTCCAGATTATGTTTTCCACTTTATTTGCTGAATCAGACTCTTAACTAGTGTAAAATTGGCATATTTCAATTGTATTTTCAGGTCTAATTTATCATGTCAGTATAGAAAACAGTCCAGTATCTATTTTGATAGTAGGAATGTAGGGGGAAAAAAATCAGTAACTGTAGTCTGACAGACTTGAAGCCTACTGCAAACGTTTCATGTTTAGAGATTATAAGAATTTCCTGCATTCACTGACATAACTGTAAATTTCTCCACACTGCCAAAAATCAGGCAGCCAGAGCAGAGTTAATTCAGTAAATAAATTATCACTCTCCTATATGTAACCTGAAAAAATGCTGTAATTCAGAACTGAGGCCTGAGGGTACCGAGAACTATTGCAGTGTCTTGCTGTGATACTCAAAGTACTTGCTTTTGCTAAATCWTATGTAGCACCTGTTACAAGTATTCACTGTCTATAGTGGGTAAGTTCATTTACGTGGGAAGTATGTGTTATAGGAGATGATGATGCAACCACAAACTAGCTGAAGCCAGTGGTGCTTTTGAAGGATCTGAGTGAGACTGCGGAGGAAAGTATCAAAAGTAAGAGCTCATTGAGGCAACAGTCACAACGTCTCTGCTTTGCATGTGGGGTATCTGGATTGCTTACAAGGCCATTGTACTTGTTTTGGCTGGGATAGGGTTAATTTTCTTCACAGTAGCTAGTATGGGGCTGTGTTTTGGATTTGTGCAGAAAACAGTGTTGATAATACAGGGATGTTTTAGCTATTGCTGAGCAGTGCTTACGCAGCATCAAAACCTTTTCTGCTCCTCACATCACCCCACTAGCAAGTAGGCTGGGGGTGCACAAGAATTTGAGAGGGGACACAGTCGGGACAGCTGACCCCAACTGACCACAGGGATATCCCATACCATATGACGTCATGCTCAGCAATAAAACTGGGGGGGAGGTTGGCGGGGGGTCACTGCTCAGGGACTGGCTGGGCATCAGTCAGTTGCTGGTGAGCAATTGTCTTCATTTGCATTGCTTTCTTGGGTTTTATTTTTCTCTCTGTTATTTTTCCTCTTTTCCTTACTACTACTACTACTAGTACTACTACTACTACTACTACTACTATTATTATTTCTTTTTAATTATTAAACTGTTTTAATCACAACCCAAGAGTTTTCTCACTTTTACCCTTCCAATTCTCTCCCCCATCCCCGCTGTGGGGGGAGCAAGTGAGCAGCTGTGTGGTGCTCAGTTGCCARCTGGGGTTAAACTGTGACAGCCATGTTCAGAACCCTTTAGGAAACTTAACTTGTGTCACCTAAACTGTGCCAGAAAGATTATGGAAATGCACAGAGGCCCTTAGACATGAGACATAAGACACTAGGCACTGAAATCCTAAAATCAATAAATTTGCCAGGCAGTCAGGCAAGGATAGAAACAAGACAACTTGACTGCTCAGCCCAGTGCCCAATGTTAGACAAATAACTTAGGAAGGCAATCTTTCATTAATCAAAAATTTACAAAGCTCTTGTCATTGTCAGCCTAGGAGCTAATGATTGCCACAAGTTGGATGTTAAAAAGTGGAACATCTACTAGCACAAACAAACAATTTGCTTGTGACAGAAGAAACAATGGGAGAAGATGGTTTATGGTATTTTACTTACACTTGAAATAACTTTTATCTAATTACCTGAATAAGTGAGACTCCAAAGGCGTTGTAGGAGAATATGATCTTCTATCAATTTGACATTTGTTTTTCTAACCGTGGAAGAAGAGTACAAGAAAAAAAATTAAAGTACAGTTGAACATATATATATATTTTTTTTTATATATGCATATGAGTGTATATATACATAAATACAGGCACACATCAGCCAGTATCACTACACTTGTGCTACTCCTGTCAAATAGTACAACCATTTCTGATGATGGSGATTTCAAGTCCTTCCCCAAACTGGAACAAAAATGCCAATACTTCATTTTGCTTCTAAGCCTTTCCTCCAATGTCATGACACTTTCGTGGGGGTGCCTGCRCATTTGGGTAGTACTTTCTGTATTCCACCATACAGACCCTTAGTGTAAGTACTGTGACAAGCACAGGCATCATCAGTAGCCACAGTCACTACATACGGAGACATGGGTAACCTCCCCAGMTGCAGCCCAGGAAAGAACATAGACTGCACCTTCTCCCTCCCCATGTCACTCACACAGCCAACTGAGCAGGGATGGGCTTCTGCACCAGATGTTGCTCTGCTGTAACCTAGCTCAGTTCAAATCCTGCCATTCCCTTTCTCATTGTTACTGGTAACTGCAGCAGACATGGGGAAACAAAGAACTTGCTTCAGGTACTTTCTCTTAAGTGAATTCATGGATTGCCATAGATGATATCCAAGTCCTATTTAAACTGAAAAAAAAATCTGCACCATTGAAGAATCAATCCTCGCTCTCACTAGTTCCTGCTAAGCATACAGGAAAGTTAGTCCAGAATCACGTTATTGCAGTCTTTTGGGGGTAGAGAGGGTCATCACTCTACATCCTGCTCCTGTTCACTGGAGGAGATTCTTGCACTTTGATCCCAGAATGGCTGTATTAAAACAGTGCAAATTCAGTGAAAAAAATCATCATATAATGTACTGAGTACTGAGTACTGAGGGAGCTGGCGGAGGAGCTTGCCAAGCCACTCTCCATCCTTTATCACCGGTCCTGGTTAATGGGGGAGGTCCCAGATGACTGGAGGCTTGCCAATGTGACGCCCATCTACAAGAAGGGCCGGAAGGAGGATCCGGGGAACTACAGGCCTGTCAGCCTGACCTCGGTGCCGGGGAAGATCATGGAGCGGTTCATCTTGAGGGTGCTCACGAGGCAGGTGCGGGACAACCGGGGGATCGGACCCAGCCAGCATGGG
>JASVER010000002.1:3993402-4077788 GCA_030449065.1 Oceanodroma leucorhoa
TGTGGATGTGGCGCTTCGGGACACGGTTTAGTGGGCATGGGTACTGGGTTGATGGTTGGACACGATGATCTTAGAGGTCTTTTCCAACCTTAATGATTCAATGATTCTATGATTCTATGATTCTATAATTGCAGTCTAAGGTAGGTGAATCAGCTGAATCATGGTAAATCATTACATGTTCTTATCTCAAAAATCTGATAAAACACGACAACTTAATTTTTGTATCTGAACTTTAAAGGAATATATTCTCGTATTTTGCCTTGGAATCCTCAAAAAATTATCGTAAGGCTAAGTCCTTAATATGTAGTCACATCATTAAAGAATGCACATCATTCAACATCTTACAAAAATGTGCCCGTACATGGTGTGAGTAGTATCTCAAAATGCTGCACCTCTATCTAATCAGCACTGGTGCTGATTCAGGTCTGGGCATGATCTGGATGTGATTCTCAACAAAAAGCATTTACTAGGTGTTAGCACAGCTGATAAAAGTAAGAGAAAGGTTGTTTTTGTGGAGACAGCACTGCTCTGGGACACCAGACCTAGTTTTAGTATCCTGGATCAACCACAGAGCTTCCCACAGAGTTTCCATTTGACTTCAGGTGAGATTCTTCACCTACCCTGCGATTCAATTCCCCAGGCACAAAATAAAGACATTTTCTTATCTCACTGGGATGATGTAATGACAAAACTGAGTAACTGTACTTAGACTGACAGTAAAACATACAACCCAAAAGTTTAACTCAAATTACCTGATACRTTCTAAGGGCTTTTATCTTTAAAGGGAAGCCTTTCCATAAGTAAACCAAATGATCTAGTCTCAGGCTAACTCGGCTAAGTGGGATCTTTCTTCTTTCCTTTGAACAGGTTTCAAAGTAAAACACGATAAGCAGAAGCTCCCTAGAGGACCTCTCTTCACAGAGAGCTGGGATGTGACAAGAAGCGCAAAGTATCTCTAATTTCAGGAGCAAGCTTTAGTTTGGAAGGGTGAGATGTAGTGTTTACACCCACAATAGATAAAAGAAAGAAATTCCCCAGTCCTCAGGGGATGTGCCGCAGGGAATTCTTTTTCCTTCATTTTTCCCTTTGTTTAAAGTGTAGACAGATGCCAATCAATGAAATATGCATCCTGCAGGAATTTATTGAAGGATTTCAATAAGGGACTAAAACATATGCCTTTGCTTTCTCTTCAGAGTTGGATTCATGTGTAATTTATAGCTGCTACTAAATAAATGAATTGCCTTGAAAATTATTTTTTATTCATCAATTAGCACTAAAAATATAGTGCTAGTATGTTTTTACAAGAGTTGTTTTGGCTGAAAATGGATACTTATTATTCTAATTTAAATGCCTGTCATGTGTTTTTTAACAAAATAATGACAATATTGAAGTGTGAAAACACATTTCTACAAAAGGTATTTTAAAAAGTCAGGATTTCTATCATATTCTTAAATATTATTTATATTTTGTTCAATAATAACCTCATCCTACTCTCCAATAAGTAATGCACRGCTTAACATTTGTGTATGCACATTTTCTTTAGAGGCAAACAATTTTCTCAGTAAATTTAGCAAGTTTTTCTATTTTGAGAATGACTGCAAACTGATTATTCTTTCCTAAAGAAAGGCATTTTCCTGCACTGTAGACTAAATCTTAATGATTTGCTCTAAGTATTTGATAGTCAATACCAAAGCAGTTCCCCGTCCCAACTAATATTACATACACTATCTTCTCTGCAATGACACACAGTAATTATGTGTGTGCTCAGACTGCTGTCTCAGTCAGTTAATAATTTTTGTGCAAAAGCTCTCTGGAGAGACTTATAGGGCCTGCCAGTTGTCCTCTCTCTATGAGAATAGACTAATAGCCATCGTTGTTCTTCTGCACACACTGAAGAAAAACAGTTATAGCTTAACAGGTCAGATATGTTTGTCTGTTATCTCACAAGTTCATGTCCTATCGATACCAACTTTGAATCAGCCTTATCACCTGACATATTTACTGTTCTGCAGGTAATAATAGATTGGCAAGTCATCCTACTGCTGCTTTGCCACTTGGGTGGATCTGAAGTGCATCTTTTGAGGTCACAGATCTATTGTCCCAGAACAGCAGCATGAAGCAGATTATCCTGATGCAGATGTGATATTAAGCTAGGAAGAAAGTTCAGCAAGGGATGATACAGTCCAGGTTACAGTGAGAGATACTGCTTTTTGCTGTTGTTCTTTTTTTTTTTTTTTTTTTGGGGGGGGGGAGGGCAGGGAAGAGGTGTCAGAGAACCCATATGCATGAGCATGTTTTGATAAGTTGCTTTACATCTTCCAGTCTCAAAAAAAGGTTCAACTCTGTATATCTGCCCAAAATTTGCAAAAACTAATCCAGCAAAACTGTCTAATAGAACATAATGACAATAAAAACATCATCATTTGTAGAATTTAAGTACCTAATCTTGACATAATTAGCCTAGATCTGGAGGAAGATTTTGCCCAGAATTTACCAAGATCTGTAAGTTGTGACATCTCCTGCATTCATGTTCGCAGTGAGGAACATGACACGCAGCACTGGGCTGGTCCAGCAATGAGAAAGTTAAACAAATATCAGTCTGCTCCACCTGATCTCAATAAAATAACTGAGTAACTCTGACTTAGCATGTGTTGTTTAGGAACAGTTACACACTGAATAACATAAATGCAAGGGAAGAATATGCTATCTCTTCCTTTGCCCTTCATTAAACACCCTCAGATATCCACATATATAAGGGGGAAAAAAACACAAAAAACCCAAAGAATCTTTATGGCATCTGTAAATCTCCTAACTTAATCTCCTAGCATGATTATGCTATCTGGAAAAAAGCAGGAAAAAGTTCCTCCCACCCTCCCTTCTCTCACATTACCTGGTTATCCTAAAGCAAAACAGTCCCTACTAAAATATTCAGATATAGCTTTTCAGATAAATCCCTAGAAATACAGACATTTCTTATAAAATATTTAAATTCACAGTTCAATAGGGAGCTTTATCCCAGCTATCTAATGCTTTTAAAACTCTGGGAAAAGCTTGCCCTCTCTATTAAAATCCATTACATTAATTTAAACGTAAAACTCCTGTAAATTAATTGCGTGTGCTCTTTTGAGACGTTCCCTCCTCTGTCAGGCCGACAGCCCCGGGATCTGTGAGTTCAGCCAGCTCGGCCTGAATCCACTGCAAAACCTCCTGCAAAAGTGGCAGCTGGTAGTGATAGGCCTGACATCCAGGAGGAAATTAGCATTGCCTAAACTGAATTAGTCTAATGAAACATGATGTAGCAATCGCAGGAACTTTTTTTTCCGAGGCTGACAAACTAAGGCCTTGAGCTCCTCCACCTTCGCTCGCCCCCTAATTGAGCGCGGGTGATGAATATACATGTTAACCAGCTCCATTCTTCCTTCTGGGTTTCACGGGCGGCACTGCCCGCGGCCTGCGCGCCATTGTTTAACRGAAGGGTGCAGGACATAGACTGAAGGATTGCTACCCAGATGGTTCAAGCCACCCACAGAAAGTTGTCAATGGGCTATAAATTTGTGAGGGGAGAGGAAGATTTGCAAAAGAATTGGAGGCAACCACGGGGAGAAGCTTGGATAAAAGGAGCTCTGCTGGTGGTATGGTACCAGTAGATGGACAGACTGAGGGCTTTCCTGWGGCAATCTGTTCCCTGCTAGCCATGAATTTTAACTAGCTGTACACAGAGTGATTGCTTTACTTGTTTAGACTTCTCCTCGTTTTATTGACACACAGCCATGTAGTTAAACAAAGGTCAGAATTACCGAAATACCATAAACTGCCTACACACAACCATTCAAAAAAGGAAGTGGCTGGCTTACCGACATTGGGGCTTTTTTAAATCCTTGTGCAATCATGGTGGGGATTTTCTTTTCTTTTTTCTTTAAATTCCACACGGTGTTAACTTTCATTAGTGATTACATTTCTCTCTCTATGTAAATAATATGTGCTGCATTTTTTACATTTGTTTTAAGTATAAATTACAAAGAAGGAGACAATTCTAATCCTAGACAACTTAGGAAAAAAATTAAGGTCCTGATTCCACCAGTTTTCTTCATACTGAGTTAAAACGTTTTCCSTACTAAAGTTCATTCTATAGGCTCTCAAACTCAAGAAAGGACAAGCATTTTTATTTCATCGTAAACCAACCGCAGTAGATTGTACCAGCAAGAGCTATGCATACGTGGATGCCAGCGCATCTTGCGGCAGTGGGACTCAGTGCCTTCCTTTCCCCAGGCCTCTCAGCTTCTCATACTACCTAAGCTGCCTCCCACTGCAGTCCAGTTTCTCCACTGGATTATGTTATACATACCCACTAATTATCTGCTGATTTCCTATATCACCTTTATAGCAGCAGCAGCAGTGGTGGAGAAGATCACTGCTGCCCCTTCCATCGGAGCTGCCTTGGTAAGGGTGAGGTGTGTTCCTGAGATTATAGTCAAAGCAGGAATAGCCACACCTGACTCCAATTTTCCTTAGATTTTCCTTAGGGGATTTATTAGATAAGAACTGAAGCTCTGGCTTTTACGCTGCTGCATCACTTTTCTGCATATCATGTTGCAAGAAATTGTTGCAAAGGAATTTTCCACCACGATTATCTTCCTGGGGTTTTTCATGCAGGAGATGGCCCTTAGGTTTTAATTTTTAACTCAAGAATCTTAAAAATTATCTGAAACTAAACTCAAGGAAAATCAGCATGATATTAAAGCTTAAGAAATTTCCAATATATGAACTAAAATTTTAAATATAATATAATACAATGTATATTAAAGGAAATTACATTACACTGAGAGACAAACTCCTCTGGTATAATGTCCTCCAGATGATCAATAAAAGCAGGGTGTTGTATCACTGAAGTTTGACCAGTGTGGTTGCAGAGAAGGCCTTTGTAGCTCATAATAAAAGTCCTTTGGAGACAGACATCCTTGTTTCTAAACAGTGTTATTTATCATCAGAAAGTCAAAAACCTATTATGCAACACAGTATCTGACACTAGGACATATGTATATGCACAAGATTGAAACACCTTAAAACACCTGAGTTAAAACTAAAGAAGTGCATATTAGAGGTATTTGTTTAATTTACAGCAAAGAACACAGATTGTTCACTTCGTATGAGGTCTCACCCTGAAGCCGCCATACAAGATGACATGATTGCATGACAGAGCACAAATGTCACGCCGACAACCAGTACCCTTTGGCCATAATAGTTATAATATGATCAGAAGRTTAAGGGCCAAGATGAACATAACCAAAGATCCCAGTTGTATCAAACACATGCTCTTTGAATTTTACAGAGCATCAAGTTAGCTGATATTTTAAGTTAGAAAAGCACAGTCAGCACTGTCTGTGTAAGGTTTACTCTCCTTCAGGGCTAAAAATCCTTTCCGATGTCACTGAATATAAACAAACAGACAAATGAACAAACCATTAGACTGGACCTTGAGGACAAGTAATTTACAGTATTTGTAGTCTTCAAGACCAGGATGCCATGACTGTGCATGACGTTCCCTATTTCATTACGTGCCTTCTATAAGCAAACTCAGTGGCTGAAGTTGAGTTTTCAGGTTGTTTTTAAAACCTGCATTATGCATTTAGGGTAAGATTTTTAAGGACAAGACATTCTGAAGTACATTACATCTGACTCAAGCGAACAATGAATTTCTCTGTGGTCTTACTGGATGAAAAGGAAGTCTTGGGTGAACCTGTTCTCTTTAATCACAGTGAAATAATACTCTTTGATTTTCAGTGCATGTCATTCACAGTTATTTATAGGACAATGCTGGAAGTCAAAACAGTCATCAAGGGTTAGTAGATATTAGACTTAACATCATACGTTTTCATTAATGGGCTTAAATGAACAAGTAAAGAAATACTCCAGTGATTAAGGCTATTAGAAAACTAGTCACTCATATCAGCCACCAAACATGAGTCTCAAATTTCCATTAAAAAAGTATTTTCTGTCTTAATGAATGATTATTTGGTCACAATATGATTTTCTGAAAACAGCTAAATTATGATGCATCACTAAGTACTGATGGCTCAAAAATTTAATTGCCTGTGTCAGACTCTTTTCCTAAAAATCAGGCACTAGAATCTAAGCAGCTAAAACTATTATTTCTAGAAATATAGCTGGTTTTAAGCAACATTACAGTCTTTTAAAAGCCCATTGCCATCTGCTCTGTCAAAGTAATAAATGAAGAAGTTGGATTTACATGTGGCACTCTGTTAAATGAGGTAAAGTTCAGGACAGAGTTTCACTTCCCAGCAGATGGGGATCTCCCAGCAGGGATGGAAGTCAACAAAGAGGGTAGCAGGGGGTTTCCATAAATTCATGTGATCCCTGGGCAGAACTAAATGGATTAAATAACAAGGACTCTAGGAGTTAAGCTGTATCTTGTTATACTAAGATGTCTCCGCATATTAGGTACACAACAGTTATTCATCCTTTCTTGATACAGTAGAGAAAACATGCTATCCTTTTTCTTTTAACTTTAAGCTTGTTTTGCCTTGTATCTTCTTTTGGAACTGCAAAGCACAAGACAAACTATAAACCTCTTCTACACAATAAGAAGATATTGAAAAGTCTATATTATCACAGAGAAAGGCAAAAAGTATCTGTAGGTACTATGCAATGGTTTCACTCAAGTATCCTAAAAATGTTACCATTCATTGTTCATTAATATTTGCATCACAGGGACTTACCGTTAGAGGTTATTAAAAGTCTTTTTCTTATTATTTATCTTTTTCACTGGAAAAGTGGACAATTCTGCTACAGAAGTTCCCCTTGTTTTGCAAACTTCTATTTATCACCCAGATTCATTGCGCTCAAGGAATCTAGCAATTAAATGGTAGTGTTTAAAGAATGAAAATATACATGGGAAAATGCTTGGAYGAGTAAAATATATATCTTTAAAGTTATTTGTATGTATGTGGGCAAAGAAATCTGTATTGAGAGTTTGGGGTTTTATTTTAGAACCATTGAGCTTGAACAAAAAAATTGAATAGCCAGTATTGTAATGCATTACAGTGAACAGATATGTTTGCCTTTGAATAGACTTTCATGTTTGCTTTTGACAACATTCCAAAATAAGTCTCTTGAATTTTTTATGCTTTATCTGACATGGCTTCCTACATTCCTTGTAACAAACACCTGATCTGGAGTGAGAGTTTCGAGCTTGGGTTATTTGCTTGCTTGTTTGTTTGTTTAAATTTACTTTGGCTGAAATCATTCTGTTATTTGCATCATGGGGCTGTATTATCAAGATCACTGCTTTATCATAGCACAGCATGGCYGTTCTTTTTTTCACTTTTTCATGGCATTGGATTTGCAGCAGCAGAAAAACAAAATTTGCCTGCTTGTGGTTTCTATAGGTGGTATAAACTGAGTATTTTCAGTGCAGCTGATTTAGCATGTTGTATTTCACTTAATTCCAACTCAGACAAACACAAAGAAAGTAAAAGTGTTTGCTCCTGTAGCAGAAGTAACAGACGTTTGTTTAGTCTGAATGGTATTTTAATTAAGCAAAATTATTTGAAATTATACTTGGTGTTTATATAGAGAGATGTGTGTTTTTAGGCATAATACAGATGTATGCACATCCACACAGATGTATACCTGTACACGAATTTCAGGTGGTTTTAATTAGACATCACTACAGGGCCTCTGTCACCTGATTGCCTGACTGCTGAAAAATAGTTTCTTCACTTAGGAATTATGATTGATTAAATAATATAGAATAATTAATATGAATATTACAGATCTTAAAACATTATTGTTCATGTACTTTTATGTTCTAACAGTCTTTTTTACATTTTCTGAGACAAAACCTCATGCAGGAGAATCCCTTTCCCGAGTAGGGAATGCATTTCCCAAAGTCCTTTGTTAAGATGACAGGCTAGTAATTCTACCCCCGTCAGCCGTGTTTTTCCCATATTACCAAGTCTTAGCATGTAAAAGAAGTTTAGGGGGAGGACGTCTTTGTCAAAATGAGTTAAATTCATCATAATCTCAACCAAAATTCTGRCACACATTCATTTTCACGTCTCCTCTGAAAGCGTATGGCAATTTGAACTGCTGTTAATTTTTAACTGACTGGCTTTGGGTTTCCTGAGAAGAAAACAAGTCCAACAGAAGAGCGTAAGCTGATAGAAATAGATTGCCCAGTCTCTGCAGCAGTAAGACTAATTTCCTACTGCAGAAAGCTGTGAGCCATTCAGTTCCCAAACACACAGTGGGACATTGCCAGTTGATTTGCTGATGGGCATCTACAGACAAGATAACAGTGACGTGGGGGCAGAGTCAGGCTACAAGCTCTAAACTTCTTGCACATTTTTGTTTTCACACTCAGCTGGGCTGTCTTTTATATCTGCCTCCCTGTTTCCTAGCATTACCCTGGTTATGAGCGGATGGGATAGCAAGTACAGTTTGGGCACTGAAATATGTCCTTCTGCTCCTATTTTGTTTGCAATATGTATATTTATTTCAAAGAATATTTTTGAAAGCCTCAACTCTTTTTTTAAGAAAGCTGCAACAATAGAAAGATGAGTCTTTCATTTGCTTCCCCTGAAGCCAGCATTGTTTTCAGAAATGAAGGATCAAGTTCATGACATGTTTACAAGACGATACAAAGGGAAGGCAGAAAACATAACAAAAGTATAAATATCTCTATAAGCCTATCTATATATGAAAGTAAAAACTTTTAAAGCAGTCTGTTCCTATTTCAAATGGTCCTATTAACATCTGAATACACTGTATTGCATTGTTTGACTGAAAGGGAAGGATAAGAAAAGGAACAGAAAGTTTGAGAGCACTTGAAAAGTGTGATACAGGATTGTGCAGTGCTAGAGAAGGGAATATTGAAGAAAGGCTTGGATCCTGAAGTCATTTTGTGAAAGGTGCTTTGTGTGGACTCCTTCAGAGAGCGTGGGGCTGTCTCAGAGCATCTCCCTGACTTCAGAGCGTATCTGAGCTGCCCATCTTCACAGGAACCACAGGTGCAAGCTCACATAGCAGCTTAATCCCTGCATCCACTTAAGGGAACACATGTCCTGAGGTCTCTCCAGTTACTTTTTGGAATGTCTTCCTAGCCTGATTTCATTTTTAGCGGTGTCCTGCTTTTATTAGTCTCAAAAGCCCATGCTCCGCTATCATGTGGTATTATTCACTGACGTGGACTATTTTAAAGTGACTACCAATTTGTCAAATCTCCATGAGTGCCTGTGGCTGTCAAAAGTGCCAGGAAGCTTAGTTCATGTCTGAGTGTCATAGTATTTACCTCTTAAGTCACCCTCCTGTCTTTTGTAGTTTCTTAGCCCTCACCATATATCTTCCAAATGTGTATTACAGCTGGGGAAAAGGGCAGCCAATAGGTTACAATTGATAGTCCTGGTATGTTTATGTTGCGATGTTAAAAAATTTTATCCTGTCATTTTCCCCTCGGAATAACCATTTATATCATAAGTAGGGGTACTTTCAAAACTTCTGCAGTTATTGACTCTCATTTCTTCATTAAAAAAAAATGATATTTTGCTCATCTATGGCAATATCATGTATTTTGCCTTAAAATTATTGAATATTAATAGTGTAATCTAATTAATTTTGTTCGGAAAATAATGCATTTAAATTCTAACTCCCTTCTGGAAAAGGGAGAGTTCCAGTTCCAGGAAAAGATAGGTTTTGTTTATATTTTCATCAAGGTATTTTTAAGTGCCTTAGGTTAGACTCACACAAGGAATCAGGCAATGGTGAGAAAGGCAGGTCATATCTTCCAGACACCTTGCCTCTTATTAGGACCCACTGCCCTGACTCAAATTAAATTAGATGTCTTGTACAGAACACATGAATAACACATACTTTCAAAGGAGCCTCCAGAAAAATCTTAGYCATGAGGCTATAGATTACTCTGAGGTGACAGAGTCTGGGCATTAAGCTAGTCGTTTAGATGTTAGGCATCATCAAGACTTAGGTAAATGCATATGCAAACAGGGGCAGGACTTTAAGAAACATCACAGACAGATGCTTATCTATCCCTCAAGCACTGAGACACAGAAAACATATGCTTAAGGTTCTTAAAATCTTGCGCTAGACCTCCAAATTAGTTGGCAAGGTCTAAACTCTGTCCTAGTCTTTTGACAGTATTAACCTTAAATTGCTTCAAATGTCAATTGTTACTTTAACAGAGCTGAGCTGTGCAAAATGACCCAAATATTGCCATTTTAAGGTGGAAGCGTGCTGTTTTAATATTATTTTCAACAGAAAGATTGAAGCAAAAAAACCCATTTTTTAAAGGCAGCAGCTACCCAAACATTTTTTTGGTAGTTTAATTATCCCTTATGATTTTCCTTAGGGTCAAATTTCCCTTTACATAGTACATACAGAACTATATTGAATTCGCTGACAAATGCTATATGCAATGTGACAAAGCTGCAAAATAAAAAAATTAATGTAATCTTAAATGAGATGTTCATGGAAGACCTTTTGCTTTTTAATTGGCAGATTCCATTGCTTTGACTCAGTGCAAATCTGTAAAACAAGTTTCAGATGTAACCTACATTATGGTGTCAGGTTAGAAGAAAAAAATATCTTGTCCAAAAGTGTGCAAAGAATTAAAACAATTTTTTCCCTCAGCTGGCTATTATAAGCAAGATGCTGAAAAGTAGAATTATCACTTCTTGGGAGCAGCTATTTTTAAATTAGTTTTTAATTCCATGGTGAAATAAAAGTAAGTTTCACTGTTCTCAAAGATAAATTTATTTAGAAATATAAAAACAAGAAAAATTTTATTTTGAAGTGTTCCTAAAGTTATTTTCTGAAACCATAAAATATAGATTTTAAACTTTAACTTTTTACACAGGAATTATCAGTAAACTTCATATATTGCAGATCAAGGACAGAATTGATTCAATCATCCCATACACTTTTCATGGTTTTTCATCCAGAGATGGTTGTTCATAGTTAATGTGAATTTTCACATGCACAATAAAATGGAAGAAAAACTTATAAACATTTTCTGTAACTGAGGTAAGCCTTTCATCACAAACTTTCCACTCAGCATGGGTGACCAGAACCTAGGAAATGTGATTGTTTTATCAACATTGACCATAAATATCCATTTACACAGATGTAAGTTCAGAACAAATCTGGTAAAGCCCATGAACATATTCTGGATTTTCAGCAGCCTAAATGACAGTAGAAGTGTATCCCTGGTTGCCCCTGACAGTGTTTCACTTAAGTGTTATTTAAAACAAATTTCCAGTGCAATAAAGCCTCTCCTCTCTGCAAACGTAAATTATATTTAATATGCCTGGGAACAAGTGAGGCTGCCAAAGTCTGAGGCAAGCCAGCCTTTATGACTTCAGTCCGTTCTCAGCCCTTGATTACAATTTGATTTCCTTTGGCATCAAAAGACAAACTATTTTAGTGAACAATGTTCTTCCTTTACCAAGAGTGAGCTCTAGTTACTTGGCAGAGGGCCTATTTACTTGCAGACAACATGTCCAACCTCCCAGCAATAGCAGACCCGTGGACTTTGATTTAAAGCAGCACAAAGTAAGAAAAACAGAACAGAATGTATATTGCTCACTTGAGAGGCTTATTGTTTAAACGGCCTACTTATCATTAGACTGTGCTCCAATCCTCAACACTTTCTTTTGTGTACTTTATGTCAGACATATGGCCACGTTGGGATGCTGACAGCAGTTTTAACACTGCTGCACTATACATACTACTTGTAATTTGTTCTATCTTATAGTCGGGGCTATCTTCAAAGAAGAAAGTGAATTTTAAACATTGCTGTTAATAACTGTAACCATCTGACAAGAAGATATAAAAATGATGTTCTTGGAATGACAGCAGAGTTTATTCATCTACACTGGGAGGCTCGTAGATGCTAAAGCATTCAAAATGAAGCATCTATTATAGCAAGAAATGAAACCCACAAAGGCTCCTGAATTCATTAACACAAAATAAAATGTTCCCATACTCTTAACTCCACCCCTCCAGTATGTCACAAGAAAAAAAAAGGAGAAACACATTTCAAACAGACAAATTTCCTTCAGCCTTTTTGTTTACCTCCACCTTTGGGTAACCGTATATCTCCCTTGGGCTTGCAATAGCATGCTCTTCCCCTTCCCATCACTATCTGGGCACCGAGAATGCCCTTTTACCTCTTTTTCTCTTTGTTTGTTTTACTTCAGTACCTTAAACCTGATATTGTGATCAGGAGGGAAGAGCGGTGAGACAGCACTCCGGTCCCAGGCAGCCCTGCCTGCCCYATCCAGGCACAGAACAGCACCAGGCTTTCCTTGCTCTTTCCCCCGAATCTTCCCCGGGGCCAAGGTGCCTCCCGAATGGATTAGGCTCCTCTGATTTCAGCTGAATTCTAGACCTTACAAGACCTTATCAGCTCCACTGCAGAATAAGAAGCTTTCAACAGTAATGTTCTTACACTAGAAAATTGTTTCATTTACAGGAAAAAAACATGTGAGGAAATATCCTGGTTCAGGGACTGTTTTGTTTTTAAAATTCTAATAGAAAATATTGATGTCAAAACTGTATTTCATTTTTAATTATTTTTTTTTAGTCAAATGTGGAATAAAAAAATTACACGTCTGAATCAGAGCACAGTATTTCAATGCTCTCTAAGCAAAACATATCCATTGGTCTTCCATTATTTGGTCAAAATTTCAGTCAGTTTTGGAATTTAAAAAAAAAAAAGCACTTAAATCTCAGAATTTCCCAAAGAATAGACTTTCAAAAGTTTAACCAGCTTCGCTCAAGGTCRAAATCCAGCTGAACAGAAGAATGAGACTATATAACCTAACCTCTTTCACTGCTATAGCAGAGGCACTAGACTGAAACAGAAATGAACATCACATAATTATAATACTAGGTAAAACAATCAAAATAATTAGCAAAAGACATGTTTACATACCTTGTTGAAAAATTCAAAAGCACATTAGCGAGGAAAGGGAGGAAGGGGGGAGAGAGGGGATTATATATGTGTCTGAACTGTTATTGATAGCAAAAATGAAATTACATACGATCATTAAGGTCTTGAGCATTGTGTCACTGTCATGACGAATAAAGAATAARGTCTGGGAAAAAAAAATAAATGTCTCCTGTGCACTCTGAAGATTGTCATAAGTAATAAAGGAAAGTGCAGCTGGGTGTGCTTTCTGAGAACATGTTCATTGTGAGTCTGCTGGAGTAGAACAAGAAGGTAGGCTGGAAGGAAATAATGTTATTATATCTCAGCTGGAAAATTCCTGTAATATTTAAGGGAAAATATCAGAAAAAAAATCTACAGGGATTTTTTTAACCATTCCCAGATTTATTGAGAAATAAGAGCAATATAGGGTAATTCAAAAATGCTGAAGGACTATTACTGTGTAGATTTTAGGGTAAAAAGCTGAAACCAGGACAATTTTGTAGAACTGTAATTTATTTTATATGGAATTTTACTGAGCTAACCTCAATGAAATATGGCAGATTTGATTTGCTGGCATAACTCTCGGAAGTCTCTGGATTGCTTGTTGGTTCTGGCAAACAGGAATAATTGGAGAATTGCTACACTGCAGCCATATTCTGTTTTCCATTGCTTTAGCCCTTAAACACGGGGATAGTCAGAGATCTCAAAAACTAGCTAAGTAGGATTGTGCACAATTTAACAAAGAGTAATATTCAGAGTCAGTGCTTATGCCCCTGTCACACTGACATGATCCATGTGAAGCACTGGGCCAATGTTTCTCTGCAGTGAGACAGATTGTCAGGCATGAATTTACTCTAAGGGCATTTATGTCTAGTTTTCCCTATCAGTGAAAAACCACACAAAGTCAGAGAACCCATCAAGTAGATGCTTTCTTGGATCACTCACCTGTGCTTTGAGAGACTTGAATCTAAATAATCTCTCTTGCAACTTCACAGTTGCAGTAATCCAAACTCACTTTTTAAGACATATTACCCTTAGCAGCTAGTTCCTGAATATTATGTTACTGAATATTATGTTACTGGTCCATGTCATTCTCCCAGTTAGAGGAATTCCATTTTGCTCACTGGACCACAGACAGAAAGAGCTGCTSTCCCCCAGTGTTTAAGACACATACCCAAGCTGCTGGTGCAAGTCCCAGCTCCAATGACTACCTCATCACTTACGTGAAATGAAACTCCAACAGCTTGATGGCTGGAGCTCTAACAAGTTGAATATGAAGTCCTATCACCAAAAGGACGGACTTATATACAACTTGTTACAGTCAGCTGGAACATGCTACTTCAAGGACAAAAACCAGAAATCAGTGCAAGAAGACTATGTTGTGTACGTTTTATGCATCAAGCTCACAGGACACAGAAGCAGATGAATAGTGCATTCAAGTAGCCATGTTTCGGAGTCTGRGAAGCTTTTGTTTCCATTAGGAAACCTACTGTGGGATGGTCAGCAGGCACAGTGGCTGTCTAATACACCATCCAAGCTGTCTACTCTTAGACACTCAAATGTTGACAAGGTATTGAAGTGGATCAATGCAGCTGAGGATGACTTTGAGGGTATCAGTCATGCCTAAAGGTGAACCTGGGCACTTTTTAGGGAGAAGTAGGTGCCTTACATCTTTCAGACTCTGGACTGCAGATGACAACAGTTTCTCCAAATACAACAGTGCAAAGTTAATAAACGTTAAATAATGTTTTGGACAAGGACAAAAAGAGTGAAAAATAAACTAGCTCAATATTCTACTCTGCATCCTCCCTATCTCAGTGGTCTCCATCACCCTTAAAAATACTCTTTTCTCAGGCTTCCAAAGCTTATTCGCATTCTAAGCAAAGAAGAAAATTACGATATACCACCATTTTAAAACTTCAATTACAAGAGCCAAATTCATCCCTGATGTGATCTCATTAGCTTAATGAGATTACACCAGGGATGTAATTGTCCCAAGGACTAAATTAAATGAAAAGTAATATACGTTTTTTGTAAAATCCTGTAATATACTTTCATTAACTTTGTTCCCCTAACCGCATATTTAACCTCTCTTCCTCTCTCTCCACTCATTGTCAGTGTAAATGCAGCTCATCACCTAGGTAAGATTAAGCACATTAACTACATGAAGGAGTCAGCATGCTGAATTTACCTATTAATCTTTTCTCCCACCCTCTTAATGGACTGATTTTAACTCCATAAAGCAAAAAGCAAATATTGCTTCTCCCCATAATGAAAAGTTTTAAAAAAAGCATTAGGTACCAGGTGCATTTTTTAATTATATTTTTTTTCTCCATTCTCTCTCCCTCTTTATCTCCTTCAAACTGGCAAAAATCCAGTGACTGTTTTGCTGCATCACGTATGAAATGTTATGCTTCATTGTAATACCGAAGCTGCAATCCTTCTTTCAAACTGTGACTATTAATATTTATTTCATCCTCTGGCTTTCCTGAGCCAAAGCAAATGAACTGTGGCCTCATTGAAATGATACGGTCTCTTGACCCTTTGTGCAGTTTAAAATGATGTAACCTGACCCATTTTAATCTGAAGGCTGGAACAAGTGAAAAACTGTAATGAGTTCAGGACACTTCAAGACATCAGGAGAGCTATCTTGCCATAAAAGATGCATCTTTTGCATATAGAAGGTATAACTTCATATCTCTCATGAGTGACACAGACATAAAAAAACTGCCCAGTAGCCAATTTTTCCACCTCTTCCCAGTGATGACTTCAGAGACAAGATCGTGCACAAGGGATGAAATAGTTGATAGCAAAAGTGACACTAGAGTTAAATGCCTCTGCCAACTTTTCCAACAGAATAAACATTATGATGAGGGTTTAAACCTATGCAATTTCTAAACTGGCAGATAATTAACATCTTAGGGAAAATGCTGCCTTTCAGTGAGCTGGGTTTGTTACAGATTTTGAGAATAATATGTTTGTCTCTCCAGTCCGCTCTGAGATGCCACTTCTGAAAATAACCTTCAGATATGTTTGGAGTTCCTTCCCACTCCCACTGTGATCACATCCAGAGATCTCATGGACTCCACAGACCTCAGGGACATACTTTGACTGAAGTCAGTGAAAAATTAATATCATAAATCTTTACATGTTGGTTTTGTTTCCTTTAAGACTTCTAAACCTTTTATAAAATGGGAGGAGTGCAGTCTTACAAGTGCGAAAACTTAGGTATAATGATCCCAGCCAGGAAAGCAATTAAACTAGGCACAAAAACTCTGCCCCAAATGTCAAATCCAAAGGATCAACCTATCTTTTTTAACAGTTTAAGAAACAGCTTCTGCTCATACTGTGCAGTGGTGAGTTAGTGCTCTGTTCCCATCTTGAGAGCTAACAATCTAATGGCAGAGGAAAAAGGCAAATTAAACAAGGTAGAATGAATTCAGACTGCAGAGCATCCAGCAGAGGTGAACGTAACAAGCTTGAATTAAATAATTAGAATACCAAGGGAAAAAAAACCTTTAGAGAGCAAAGGGTGTTCTTGGTCACTGATTGCTATTTAAATTGGTTTGGCCTCTAACAATTTAGAGATGGTCAAAATGCATAAATTTCCCTGAGCTTTATGTGCTTGGCTGTGATGACTGAAGAAGGGAAGAAGTCCAATTTGCATAGTACATTTTTATAGATGGTTAAGCCCATAAATGGATTAATAAAGTTTGGTACTTTTAAAGGAATAGGTTTGTATTAAATGACAGGCATTCAAGTTAAAAATAAAATGAAAACAACATACACACACACTGATTAGAAACACGTACAATACCTATTTACCAAGGTTAAGGTCAAAGAGTTATTATAGTCAGATAACCAAAACATCTGCACAGGAAAAGCTTTCGAATTTCACCAAATTATGTATCAAATCATTTTATGGATCTCGTGTTACTGCTGAAATTCTTGAAGACTGGTGTGTGCTGAAATAGCTTGCCAGCTTGGAACTCCAGCTAAAACCCTTCTGATAGTTATTCATTCACTTTCCGAGTAGGATGCTATTCAAGCTCTTCACTTTAACTCTCCACACCAATATTTTTCCATTAAATGATGGAATTTTTTTTTGTGACAAGGTTTGACATCAAAATGAGAGAAACAGAAAAATACTACCTGCCTTCAAACCCCAAAAACTAAATCCTATCATGTAAATTTCACCCCAAAGAGATTTTTGCCCATAGAGAAACTGTGTATTAAAGAACAAATTATAACTGGACTGGTGAGAGTACTTTTTTTTTTTTTTTAGTTTCTGGTTAAATCAGAAGGAAAATTTGTGAACTACTAATAATTCCTTTTTTATACATTTGTGACAAAATGAAAAGAAAAAGAAAATAATTTGCAACTGGATGCYTTTTTTTACATGAAACAAAGTGGTTTAATTTTAAAAATCCTAAAAATAAACTGTATACCAAAATATCATTTTGAAATGAAAAGAGCAAATATTTCAATTACATGATGTTAAAATGAAAGTTACATTATCTTGTCAAAAACTTCTATTATTTTAGGACAAAGCAACTTAACTAATGAGAGAAAAATTCACATGACGTGATCCAAAACAACATTTTACAACTTTAAAAAGTGAAAACAGATAAAAGTCTTGTGCTGTATTGGCAAACATTATTATCTGCTACTTCTGTCAGCAGATCAAAATTGTGATRGCATCCTTTTAGATAAGAACTGCTGTGTAAATGCAAATTACACTTCCATTTCGTAAAACAATGTAACTAACAAAAAAAGGAAAGTACCTGTAGTCTGCCTGTATCTAAATTCAATCTATTCATAGTTACAGCAGCAGACATGGTCTCAAATTAGCCTAATATTCCCTACTACTCTTTAGTGCAGTGATCTGAGTGTCTGAATGACAAACTGAAATTTTCTCTTTTTTTAYTTTTTACCAATAAGTCAAGGCATTTAATAATATTTTTATGTATTTTTTTATGTTAGCAGGAATTTCAGTCTTAGTGGAGGCTCTTGTACTAGCAAAATTAGATTCAGGCCTAGGGAGCACTGTTGCTTGGAGAGCACTATCGGTAATGCCCTGCAGGGCAGTCAGAGTAGCCAGGGGTCCGATTTGCCTTGGTACCTCTGGTACCAACATCAGCACTCCAGCTGCTTCCAGTTGTGTTCAGTGTGCACACAGAAGTGAGGCTCTAAGTTACAGCGCCAAGCCTTGTTTCATAGCTTGCATTTGGAATGAGATTGCAAAGGGTTAGCCAAATGTTAGTCAGGTGGTGTCTGCTTTGGTTGCATAAGTTACTGTGAAAATCTGGGAATCCCTGAGAAAGTCAAAGGAAACTGCTTCGTGGGCGTCGCTTCAAAGGGYTGGGATGGACAGCGTGCTGGATTCTTTTTCCCAACAGCATCTAAATTTATCTCCATTGTTCTTTTTTTTCTTTTTTTTCTGCTTAGTACTAAACCTGGATCCCAGCCAGTGAAGGACAACAATATCTTGACAGAGAACTTCATGCATCCCACACGGGTCATCTACATTGTCCGGGATCCATGTGCATCAGAGATTACAACAGTGGAAAACAAAAGAATTACGCAACAGAAAGGTCTTGATGAGAGTAAACAAGAGAAACGTGACTTACTGCTGAAGCACTTTCCTGGCTGTAGTTGAAGCAGAGGGGCAAGAGGAGGTCCACCCTTCAAATCTTCTCAGATAGTAACATAAAAATGCAGCAAATAAGCAACTGGAGTCTCATGTACTGTTGTCCGGTGTTTCTGTTTAGTCAGTACTGTTCCTTAGAACAGAGATAAAGGACTAAATCATATGCAATTTCATACAAAAATATGCATTTGTTTTTAAGATCCAGCTGATAACATTGATAAAATCTTAGGTAAATTAAAAGTGTGTTACTAAAGTCAATGCTGCTTTATTCAAAAGGAAAATCAACCATACCCGTGAGAGAGCTTGACTGAGAGGAAGACTGTGGGACCATTAAAATCCTGGTCTGGTCTGAAAGAGGTCACTTGACCTCACGTTACCCGTCAGAGTGGTGTGGCCAGCCTAAGCTAGCTCAGAGCCCTTGCACAACCACCCCTCTAAGCACCTGCTCTCCGAATGGTTCATCTTGCCAAGGCTTAGCAGGCTCCCCAGCCCCAGCAACGTGTGCCCATGGCACCAYTGCTCTCACTTTTAACCCTGCTTTTGGCTCTGCACGTGCCAGCAGCAGACCATCGCAGCTCTGAAGGAAGGGGATTGCGAAGTAGGGAGTATTAAGCTGAAGACTAGCTCCTGCTCACACTCTTTTCTCCTGCAACTCGTCAGCAACAGCACATTGCTTCAGTGGGCACAGGTACATCTGCTCCATGTGGAAAGGAGAGACCCAGCCAGAAACAGGATGAGGGTGGGGTTGAATATATACAAAAATCGATGGGGAGCTTACTATCCAGAAGCACTTGGAAAGATGCTGCCTAGTGACCTAAGATTTTGGGAAGCCTCAGGGCACACCGAATACTATATTTTTCTTACCTGTCCCTATGCATGCATTGACTATTTGGTATAGTCAGCCTTTAGTCTCCTGCCCTTTTTCAGGGAAAGTTTGTGTTGCCTATGTATGAGCTGTGTTTTGAGATATCCCTAACGGCAGTACAAGTTGAAAGCAATCAGAGGTAGCTCAAGCATTGGATTTAAGCAGAATTTAGGCATATATGACAAAGGTGTAGTATTCTGAAAAGCCTTTTTCAGCTGCTGCCTAATCCTGGAGCTACCTAAACTCCTTTGGTAAGTCCATGGAGTTTTGTGGTAGTCCATAATGCACAGAAGTATCTCCACTTTCACAGGACTAAGTCAACAAATACATTCCTCTTACCTAGACCAGATCAGAATAAAAATATCAGATGGTTCTCTACCTATTTTGACACCATGATTCAATAAGCATTCTCAGAGCATACCTAGCATCCACACACAACATTAGGACCCACACAAAGTGTGCTGCTTCCCTTTAAGATAAAACCTAATGATTGTTACATTCAGTCAGAACGTAGAAAATAGATTCAGCTGCCTCCCTTATTGAACCAATGCAAATCCACAACTATCATCTCCCCTAGAGAATGCTATAACTACCAGGATACAGATTATTCAAAATAAGGGTAGTCTCAAACCAATGCTGTTGAAGCAGTGCCACTGTGCACAATAGTTAATTGTAGCCAGCAGGTCAAAAGAAGTGTTTATTCCCCTTTATGTGGCACTTGGGAGGCTGCATCTGCACTCTCCAGTTTTAGGCACCCCTCTGCAAGGAAGATGTTGAGAGCCTGGAGCAAGTCCAGAGGAGGGGCAGCAAGATGTGTACATGGCATATGAGGAGAAACTGAGAGAACTGGGTTTGTTCAGCCTTGAGAGGAGAAGGTGAAGGGGAAATCTTACTGCTCTCTGCAGCTRCCAAATGGAAGGATGCAGAGATGACAGAGGCAGGCTCTTCCCAGAGGAAGAGCACTGAAGATCTCACGCACTGATGGCATGAGAAAGGATGGGCACAAGTTGGAAAACAGGAAATTCTCTTTAGATGTAAGGGGGAAAAAATGTATCGTGGAGATGGTCGGACGCCTGAGCAGGTTGCCCAGAAAGGCTGTGGAGTCACTATCTTTGGAGATACTAAAAAATTTACTGGGCAAGTCTCCCAGCAACCTGATCTAACTGAGCCTGCTTTGTGCAGGGGACTGGAGATGGTGACCTCAGGAAGTCCCTTCCAACCTCAGTTTTCCTATGATTCTGTCACTCTATGAAAGGAAAGAACAACAGATGAAGGCCTGCTGTAACCTCATTGTTGGAGCACTTGGTTTGCAATAGGAGATGTGAATTCTGGTCCCTAGAACCAAATGTCTACTTATATATGTGTATATACACACACAGGCACAGAAGCTCTGTTGAAAATAACAGACAAAAATGAGCCACTCCTTTTTAAAATGCCTTATGTTCCTGCCCCCCTGGACAGAGCTTGCATTCTGGGCTGCAGATTACACATGAAGGGGAGCATCTCTAGAAACTGCAAGTGAGAAAAACAGTGAGTGGGATTTGAGACATATCCCCAGCCTTCTAGTTGGTTAGACTTAGGCAGAATTACACCCATTTACTGACCCCAGGTAGCTCCCTCCCTCTATTCCAAGATGCCTAATTTTCTCCCTGCTTTTGTAAAAGAAGCCTGTGTGCCTCATTCCCACCCAAGTCTTTGGGTGCCTTAATTGAACTACTCCCTAGCGCTTTTTAGGTTTCCTACAAACGTACCAATAGTCTTGAAAAGCTTCTGCCTTCTGTGAACTAAATACAGAAGCTTTCACCTTTTATATGGTTCATTTATAATACACTTTACAAAAAGGTGTTTTAACTCCCTGATCTTCAAGTTAGTAGATGCTATAGTATTTAAATTATCAAAGTGGACACTACCTCATTCAGAGATAGCCTGTTCTTTATACATACATGCCTTATTTGATATCATTGTTCTCTTGCAGTCTCCCCATAAGTACGTATTATCTGTTATCTCTTGTCTTACAATGTATTCTCTTGAGAAACTGTGAAAGGGAAAACTAATTCCCAGTTCTGTGCTTTTTTTTAAAGACCTCACCATATGAGGTCTTTGTTACGGCTGCAGGCCCCAGGTGCTATAGTTACATGATATTATTTTATTATAATCATTGATATTATTACAGACTTCGTAAGAAAGAGGGAGGTGTAATTACCAAATTAAGCAGGAAGATGGTATGGTCAGTGAGGACTGAAGTGTAAGGAAATAGTTTCAAGAAAAGGGAAAACTGTTTTTATATATTATTAAACATAGGCATCAGCATTTCAACTTCTTATATACCCATATAAACAGAATAGACTTCACCTATGCAAAAGTCTGAAAATAAGCTCAGCATGAAAATAATATTTTGTGCATGCAAATCTATTGTAAATAATTTTTAAAAGATTTTCACCTTTGCTCCATGTAATTAATTATTGAAATAATGCTTCTTTTACTGTTCTTACCATTCTCACTGAGTGTGGAGGTTCTGAACTACATAATGCTCATGAATCAGTACTGAATTTGACACTAGTGATATAAGAAAGTAGAGGTGGATGTTTAAGAGACTTCACGCAGGCAGGAAATGCTGGTATGTTATAGAACAAAATAAATTTCCCACCGTGATAGGTAGGTTGGAGTCTACTTCCAAACTATAGCAGAAGTCTCTGTCTTAATGTCACTAATCATATTAGCTAAATATTACAGCAGGTAAAATGAGTTTTCAATAACACTGCTGAGTAATTTTCCAGCTAGTTTCATGCTTGGGATAATCTTATTTTTTTCTTTGTAAGTTTTGCATGGATATACTGGGGCAATTATCTTCAGGCATTTGGAAACTACGCTAGCACAGCAGCTTGCCAGTCTGCCTTAGTGTGACCCACTGTGGTGTTTATGTTCTGCATGCCAGTTGTTATTAGCTCACATGTGCATGGAATACCATTTTCCTCCTTATTGGTTTAACATAATGGTATACCATGGGGAGTGTTTTACAGAAGGGACAGGATCTGAATATAAAGGCCTTCCTTCAAAGCAGGTATTTATTAGCCATACACAGGAAATTTCACTTATTCCTCCTATTTTATTTTATTCATGAACACAAACATAGATATCATGGAGGAGCTTAAAGATTAATAGATAATGGAGAAAATAATTGCAGTTTTCTTCTGAGCAATCACAGTTTGCTCAGTGTTTCATAAATATTTTGCCAATCTGAGGCATTTGTACAATAAAGGCCAGATTAAGACTGTCCACCACAGGAGAGGATAAATTTCACAGTACCTTTCTCAGTAAATTCAACAAGTGCAGGCACACAGTGCTCAGCGTCCTCCTCTAACACTGTGGTTACATCCCTCTCAGAGGTAGGGCTGACTTAAATGTCTCTTTACCTCCCCACCATAAAGCTGCCTCCAGTCTGGCCCTTCAGCTGGGCATGGTGAGTCAGGTCAGAGAACCATCTAGGTTTAAAAAAAAAAAAACAAACGAAAACCAAAACCCTCACAAAAGAGAAGTTATTTTTTCCTTTATCCTAGTCTAGTGGTTACTCTGCCTCATAAGCAATTGTAGCAGACCAACACAGGGAGCAATGCATAGGAGGAACAAAAAGGCAGGGATGGCAAGGTATGGGCTGTTTATGACCACAAAACTGCAGAGGAATGTGCATGGAAACAGGACCCAAAGAGAGAGAAAAGAGAAAGGTGTCTTGTCCCCAGATTTGCCCAGAATTTGAGGTTTTCATTAAAAAGAGAGGTAATATCCTAATATGAATGAGGAAATGGAAGCCAAACTGCATTCTGCATCAGATCATACAGCAAGATTACTTACCTCAGGCTAGATCAGGGAAGAGAGCAAGCCCATGGTAAGGGACTGCAGATGCATGGAGGTCTCCTTCTGCTTTTCCTCCACTCAGCACAGAAGGCAGAACCCCCCGCACCACACTGGGAACATGCAGGCTCCGGTCCTGCAGCAGAGGAGTGGACGAGTTGCCCAAAGCCACCTGCCACTCTCGAGACATGGACCTACAGGTACGCGGAGGGGAGCTTGCTCCTTTAGGTCCAGTCATTGGCAACTTCTTACATTAATGCCTCAGCTTTGCCTAAGTATGCCAAAAAAGTGACAGACAAAAGGAGTAAAGAAGTAAAAACTGCAGGGCTAGAAAATATGAACAGCCTTGCTCAAGTGAGCTGTATTAATTAAAAAAAAAAAAATCCACAATTTGGGAAAGACTAATAATGCGGCAAGAAACAAATTTTTGTTCCAGTCTAATGTTACTCTGCCTTTCTCCCCAGATTCCATGAAGTTTCAGTCTAATCATGCAGTTCATGTCCAAAGTTCTTTGTAGTATCTGGCAAAAATGGGAGGAAAATGGGTTTTGGCCTAATGACCCTCATCATATGCGAGGGTACACTTACACGAAAGGCCTTAACAGTTCAGTCAGTGCTGATATGCTTTGAAATAGATCATAAATATGTATATCATTCATTTTATGTTGTGGGTTACATGTCAAAAGACAGACAAAATGCTTTAGGAAGCGATTTGAATAAGGACAAGCAGTTAAATTGCTAAACGTAAAGAAATTAAGAGATCCTGAAACAGGCATCATTGTAAACATCCAAATGGATGGAATCCCTCTAATTTTGACCCACATTTACCTCTTGATCTGATGTGAGACTCCAAACCCCAAAAGCCTAGTTTCCAACAGTTTTGTATCATGTGGTTCTTTTCTGTTTTAACTGAATTAGAATAAARCAGCAACTTAATTTTTATATATACTTTTTATATACTGGGTAGTCCATGCAGCAGAAAGACAATCCTATGTCCTAACTGTGGGGAAAACTTCAGTCATTTTTTGTGCCTTATTAGACTTCAGAGGACCAGCCTGTCAGCTGTGAGTAACATCATGTGTAGGTTTCCTGATCTCTCAAAAAAAATTACAAACAATGAATAGGAAGATTTTGGTTTGCTTGGCTCTTTTTTTCCTCTCTCCAGTTAAGCCCTTCATAACATACTTGTCCCAAGTTCTCTGATCTTTGCCTGAGTTCATGCCCCATCCCTTATCTTCACTGAGGGCATTAAGCAGGTTGTCTACTTGGCTGCTATTTTCAAGAACCGTGTGAGAAGTCTGTATCTTTCATATACCTACCTCTCTGTCTGATTTGGAAGTTGGCCAGTGGGTTCCAAATTTATTAAGAAGAGAAAAATGAGAGCAAACAGAGTGACAGGCAACATGGTGACAGCAGCTTCACTTCTTTTCAAACCAGACAAAAATAGATGCTTGCATATCCTAAATGCCGAAATTAAGTGGAAGGCAACATTTCTGGGCTTCTGGTCTAAATGGAAACCAGATGTTCCAGGGTTATTTTCTCTGGTCCTTCAGAGAAGAGTTATTTTGTCAATAAGTTGCTTCCTCCATCACGGCCTGAGACTTTTTCCGCTGGTATTCAAGTGCACTTAAGGCTGGGGGGGCAGCCAACAAACCTTTCTCCAGAATTTTGGAAACTCATTATAAAAAAACATATTCAGCACAAATAAGTGTGTACTCATATTTTTGAGTTTTAAATCCATTTTCCTCTTTCAGATAAGAACAACTAAATCCTCAGCTTGTCTAAATCAGCACAGAATCATTCAGCAACACTGAGAGAATTTAAACCAATTGAGAGTCTTTGTATGTAAAAACAGATGATTTCCCACACACGTCAGGTTTGGTAGTTGTGCTGGCAAAAGCGTGGAAGACACTTCTTGTTTGGATGTTGCTATTGAAATAAAGAAACTGGTCTTAATTCTCCAGCCTACTGATTTGCTCCTATAGACAATCAGGTGGCAATGTCCAATGATGGGAGTGATGGGAAGGTACTGGGAAAGGAACGCATGTGAAAGGCCAAACTAAAAAAAACAAACAATGAGGCTATGTTTCAAAAGAAATATTATCTAGTTTTATTAAAAAAAATAAATTAAAAAAAAAAAGAAATCTAGGATAATAGGCTTTCAGACTTTCTTCTGATGGAAGATAAGAAATAAAATTTTATTGAGGAGAATAGACGTCTATTAATTCAACAGATTGTTATTATATGTTGGAGATGGCTAGCTCTAATTTGGGTTTAACACACCAGTTTGGAGAAGATTGATGCAAGTGCTTAATTTTACGTGCTGAAAATTATCAAAAGACATTCTCACCATCAAGGAATCGATCTTCAGAGGTTTACACATGCATTTAACCTCACATGTTACAGCCATAAGAGAAACCAGGATGTGTAAAAGTTGAGCTAGCACCTCTTTTGCAGGAAAAGGACTGTAACTGGTAAAACTGAGAACACATGTATCCTTTGAATCCAAGTCTTAATGTCAGTTCCAGTGTCGATACAAGCAACGATAATTCCTTACTCCAGTGTGATAGGCCATATCAATGTTTTTTCTGCCACTATTCTTCTATTTTTCTAGATCAAACTTCACTATGAAGTACATATGAAGATTTTGGGGGTTAGTGTATTGACTTTGTTTCAGGGTGAGTGTTTTTATTTATTTATTAAAAATATTTCCTTTATTAAGAAGCAACATGCAAACTGAAAGGGGATAACAACATAAATTATATGGAGTGCTAAGCTATAAACTATTGCAAAATGACTACCAGGCTATTGGGGGTACTAGGTGAGAAAACAAAATATGTTTAGGTAGATTTGACAATATTTAGCAAGCAAGAGAGGAATTTACAGACACAGGTAATAACAGATACAAAGAAATAATTACTTTTAAACTTTTTCATTTTTATTTGTGAGGAAGTACATTTCATGTATCCCAGTAGATCCTTTACAAAGATCATCACAGATATGTATAAACACAGTGAAAAACAAACACAAGATGAATGAATCCTACTTGAAGAAACATGAGGTCCTTCTAAGAACGTACTATTTATTTTGATTTATTCTACAATGATAGCAGTTTTTTGACATACTTGTTCTGTGGCTGAAGAATGTCACACTTGGATTTCCTGCTTCAATACACAAGACACGTTGATATCCTAATAATAAGCATTCTAAAATGCCTTATTACTGTGCTAGGTCCACTGGTTTCTCAAGTCTCAACCCAGAAATGGAGACACTAATTTTCTTTTTATAAAGAGAGAATTTTCAAATGGCCCCTATGTAAAAATCAACCTATCCATTTTTTAAGGATCCCTCCTATGACTCTATTATTTCATGTAAAGCTGGCACTCAGCTTGTTGGCATTCTTATTTCTTGATTCAGAACCTAGCAATAGAAACAATCCTGTGATCCATATTTTTTGTATCCTTCAGGATAGTCATGGGAAGATGTATTGCACATGTAGGCTCCTTTTTATGACCATGGGCATTCAGTCTGAGTCAGATGGGTTTGCTTTTTAAAAAATAGAGGCAATGCTATGCCCTATCTTATAGTGATGTTGTGCAGCTGCGCACAGGCTGAGCCCATATTACTGTTAAAATGAAGTTTGACAAGTACCATGAACACAGTATTAAATGAGGCAATGGCAAGACTTAAACTGAAGAAACTACAATTCCTCTGCTTATGCTTTAGTGACCAAATTAAGCAGTCTGTAAAGGGTATTCCTATACATGTACCCTCCTTATCAGTTGTCTAAGTTAATTTTCTAGGTGAAATTAACATTTCAGTAGCAAAAATGTCAATATAATAAGAAACTATATTGCACAGGAGTCATAAAAAGTTTCAGTCTTCTAAAACTCCTATAAAATTTTGGAATATCACAGAGTTTCAGAAAGACCAGGAAAATTTATCTGAAAAATGTCTCCTGACAAATAGAAATAGACCTGTCTCTACCAACGTCCAAGATCAGACCCAGAAGTAATGGGTCTATTTAAAATTGAAGGTAGAAAGCACAAGCAAGCTAGCACAGGGAAGGCATACAAGGAGAAGTATCACTCTAAATTTGATTAAAATACATACCCATTACCTCATGCCTCCACTACTAGCTGTCATTGGAGACACAACTCTGGGCTAGACAGCTTGTTCTGACTGTGTTATATCTATACGGCTAAATGCATCTGTCCCAGAGAACAATTGCTCACCTCTGGGCAGGTGCTGCAGCGTGCCTTCACATGTGTTACTTGGCTGTCCCCATCTAGAGTAGACTGGCCTTATCCACACTGCATGGCATTTCCTATGCGTCTCTGCCCCATTTTGGTGGCCCTAGAACATAATGCTTTTTGTGTGCATGTTTTTTTTCCAGTTCAAAGAGTTCAAAATATTGTGAGATCAACACCTCTGTCCACCAGCACAGCAGTTACATGTCACGTACTAAGGAAATTGTTGCAGGTCCTGGGGCATGATGTGAAGGCATTTCGGGTGTTTGAGAGAGCAAATCTTGCCAGGAGTGCCAAATAACCGAATTTATTGAAATCTTGTCTATTTTTCCTATAATGAGGGGCCTTCAGAGTGAACTATCCCCTAAACCATAGCTGGGTTTTGTCTGATGGAAAGCTATTAGCACACTTCAAAAGGAAGCCAGGGAGCAAATGAATATTTCCAATCTGCAAGACTTCAGCCCATTTCACTCTGTGCAGTTTCTTATATGGATGGACAAAACAATTACATTGCAGCTGTGAGAAGGAACAGGAGTATTTGGGACAGTATCTCAGTCACGCATCTGCAACCAGGACCCTACCTCTGGTCCTTTACCTCTTCCCACATGTCCCTGTTTGGTTTATACCTGAATAAAAAACAAAGCAGCATCTAGATGAAAATGACTTCTAAAAGATGTGAATGGGTGCCCTGTTCAAACATTCAGAGCTAAGGATATCAGGTAGGGGTAATGAGAGAAATAACTTCATAGTACTCCTTCAGAAGCTTGTCAGATCAAGTCGTAGGAAGGCAGGGATATTTATACCTATAAACACAATACCACCAAACAGAGATTAGATACCACTATGTAATGCAAATGGATTGAACATGAACAGCAGTATGTCATGTGAGACTGTACAATGAAACCACAAATGTAAATATTAAACTTTGCCCAGACAAGCACATCACTGGTGCAGGCAAGTTATTACTTCCCTAAATACTATTTACCAATGTCTAACTACAGTAACCAAATGTTTGGTTTGAACATGTATTTTAAAGGTTGCCTTAGCTCAGCTATTCCAGTAGCCCTATCTTGAACAAAACCCCAGCCAAGACAAAACCTGCAGCTGGGAATTTTTAGGGAGGGACTTCATGTATTTGTACAAAGCATTGAGGGTGAAGACCTGACTAGGAGTGCTGGTGGGTGAACTGCAATTTAAGTGATTCTTATAGTTCTGTTTAATTGCACGGTTCAGGTAAGATTTCATTCTTTACTGGAAACCTTTATTTATACCAATTTGTTAAGCATAAAATAACATCAGTTATTTTTCAAAAATTTTTTTCCAAGGTGTGGACTGACTGCATTAGTGAATAAAGATTGGAATAGGAAAAAAAAAAAAAACCCAACAAACAACAAAATGGGGGGAGGGTGCGTTAAAAAGTACATAAATCACTTCAGAAATATAATTTGTAAATCCATTGTGTGAAGTAATTAATCAAAGCATGGCTGAGTTATAGTACTTGAGAGACTTTGATCTGACAACTGGAAGAAATATAAAGAAACTATTGGGTATCAAGCTACAGTGTTAAGACGTAAAATGTTTCTCCATGCTAGTCACAAGTTTAATTACTTCTTTTTTTCCGCTGACAGACACAAATTAAAATAAATGGGCCACATCAAGACAAATTTCAGATCCATGGAGCGCTTAAGAATATATTGTTCTCATAATACAGAAATACCATGGAATTTATTAATAAAGCTGTTCAATTTTTTTCTTTCACTGGGAATTGTATTGGGAAAGTAAAATGGAATACATAACAAGCGCTTAACATTTTCTATTCTAGATGCTCAATTTAGAGATTTTAAAGTGTTGTTTTATTTTTACAAGACTATATATGTCTACCCAGATTTACAGCAGCATGTGACAAGAAAAATAGTTATGGTAARAAAACATAGGCAGTAGTCAAATATTAACTGAACTGCCTTAATACTGTCATTCCTTACTCTCAATATGAAGAATTTCAGTTCGAGTAACAGAGATTGTTCTGCTAATCTGTATAGGTTTGAGATTGCTGGAAGTTACTTGAGATACTTTTAAAGTAACTAAATGCACTTTTAAAGTGACTAATTGCAAGAATAAAAATGAAAATATAATATATTTCTTGTAAAATGTATGCAGATCTATGTTACAATTTCAAGTTTTTAGGAAGTAAATGACACTATTGCTAAAGGAAATTATTAAGTCAGTATGTACTGCTACCATACCCTGTGAAACACAACCGGGGCTGGTCCATCATACTGGAGCTCATATCAGTAAGCATGCAGTCAGAAACCAGGAGTCAGGATCAGCATACCCAGGGTCAACATTTCTAGTCATTTGCCTTAAATGAAAAACCACAAAGTTGAAAAGAAGTGTCATTGTTACATCACCTGTGTTATGGCTTTTAAAATCATRGGAGAAGTTTATTGCCTAGTCTGTATCCAATAGTATGGATGATTATTATATATCCAAAAAAGCAGACAAATTAACAGCAACATATAAGAACATTCCCCCTACCACCCTAATGCTGGCTGATAGGAAGAGGTCCTGAATTGCTCTTTAATCTCCAGGGTAATGATCTCACTCTTTCCCTTTCCTCTTTCTCATCCTCCCAAAGCTACCTTCCAGTATATTTCTCCCTCTGTTTTACACAGACTCTTACCCTCTTCTCACAGTTTTCTGCCCCGAGTTATCTGTAATCTGTACATAGCAATCAGCAGAGACAACACATAATTGCTTACGCTAATGAAGAAGCAGGAAAAAATCCTCCTTTTAGCCCATCTGAGTGGCCAGCCAAATACAGATGCTTCACTGGTCGCTGCTGCTGTTATTTAGCCATAACTCTTCTGCATACGCTACACACAATGGCAGTGAAGGAGCCTCATTCTCCTGTCCCTGCTGACTAAATTGCATGAGCGATTATGCAATCCTGCAGCAGTGGGCTCCAGAAACATTCCTTTTTGTGCATGAGCCGGCCGTGCCTGTGGGTCAGCTGGAGTTGTAGGAAAAAGGTGAGCTATGTAAGAGAAGGAGAGTTAATGTACTAGGCACTTCCTCTGGGAAACATACCTAAAAACCGGGCAATTCGGAGGACGTGAACAACTTTTTTCTGTGCGATTCACTAGTGAAATTATCCTTAAAAAAGGTTGTTTTAAAGCAGACCCTTCATTCTTAAGAGACTGAGACTCTAAGGTTCCCAGCACCTGGGATGCACTGGTGTCTTCAGATCTTAATTCACAGCAATGAAGGAGCCAGAAACTGACATAGACTATGAAGCCTGAAGTATCAGTCCTAAAGCAAAAAAATATAATCTTTCTTTCTGCAGACAAAACCGAAAGCAATGAAACATTTCAATTGCAGTTCTAGACACAATGTGCTTTGCAAGCCCCAGCCTCACCGTATCCTTCCTGAGGCCCTGCTTCCTTCCAGACATCGGTGCTTGTTTGCAGGCACCCAATCTCAGCTCTCAGACTACGATTTGCTGAGTTCTCATGTCACCACAACTTTGTTTTGCAATCCACCCGTTCCCACAACTTTCCAAAGGTTGCCTCGATCTCTTGCAAGGCTATGAAAGATGGTACAGAGGGGTAAACAGGAAAAGCAGAGCCTGTTTGGAAATTAAAAAAAAAAAAAAAGAAATGAAACAAAAAAACTCCTTCCTCGATCTACATGAATCCATATAAGCAAACAAGACTAGGGAAGGCCATCCCTCAGATGGGATGTACTCCTGTTCATGCAAGTTTCTTTAAAATGCACAAGTATGTCTAAAATTCTCAAACATAAGTAACGATTTTCTTTTTCAAGTTTTCCTTGTCTTCCACATAAGTTCTCTGAGAAGAAAATCATGCAAAAATAGGTTGTCTTCTCACTCACAATGAGGCACTGAGTAGTTTCCTAGAAGAACTTCATCAGGGAAAAAAGGATTGCAAGTATGCTTGAAAAATAAAACATCAAACAATCCAAAACATCATTAACCCTAGTTATATTTATTGGAAATTTGTTCTTATGCACTTTCTTCAATACCTTACAGATAGAGGCAAGATTTTGTGACTGTAGCCTCCTCCCTCTTGTCTCAATTCCATTTTCTTTCGATAAATGTGTTTACTGTGAGAAAACAGAATAGAAGTATTTGATTCAGAAGGTAAACCTGGAGGGATGATGTAGGGGAGCAGGAAAGCAGTGAAAAGGAGGCAGAATGGGGAGCTTTGTGAATAAAAGGAAAAGGAACAGGTAAAAGGACACAAAAAAGTAAAATGTAAAAGGACACAAAAAAGTAAAATATAAAGGCAAGAAAGGAGAAATGGTGAAATGTCATATCAAATGGTAGAGAACTTTTTTTTAATAACAACCTAACTTTTAGCTTTAAAGGACAATGTCTAAATGTTGTATTAACTAGTGGCCAGAGCTTTATTCTGTCTGTATAAATAAAGCTGTCATAAGCAGTGGTACCTCTGTAGCCACTATTTTTTTCATTTTCTGATCTGTTTGTTTTTGTCTGTCACAAAGAGATGTAATATTCTTCTCCATTGGATGAAGCACTTTGAATTTTTGTAAATTCTTATGTTGTCTTACCACAAGTGAGTGTTATATATGTCTGCACATATTTAATCCTGATTTTCCTTCTATTGACATTCAAACTGCATAACCCTCATTTTTCATACAAAAGTAAACAATGTTCCACAAAAGCGCATGTCTGTTTCTTTCATCACTTCACTTTACCATCAGGTTATTTCCAGAACCCTCTGTCCTTTATCCTCTTTTGTTTGAAGGAAATAAAAAATTACTGATATGATTGCTAGGAATTCTTCTCCTTTAGCAGCCTTTGGGGGTCCTTGACATTGTTCATTAGCTGTGACGTATCCAGTAAAATCAAGTCATTACAGAGGATGTACACCACTATCCACGGTTCTCTGTATTCTGAATTAGGAGCCTATATGATATCAATATCAAGCCTCATGAAAAATATTATTGCTCATTCTTTAAATAAAGTCTTCAGCAAAGACCATCTCTCTGTCTTAGGTGGCTGTGGGTACATTTAATATGTTTTTTTTGTTTTCATAATTGAGTAGTTTTCCACAAAATAGTGTCATTCTATATCATCACCTGGATCTAAGAAGATGTCATTCAGTTTCCATACTGAGGAGTGGTAACAACTGAAAACTTCCAATAGCATGGATCCAACCCCTTTTGTTATCCTTTTCCCTCATAGTCACAGCTTGCTCCTCCTCAATACTCTCTGATTTCTGTTCTGTGAGGTTCTATGGTGCTCCTCCTTGAATCTCAGCTGGTGAAATTTCTTAAATTTGGTTGTCCAAGAATTTTTTTTTTCATCCAAAAATTCATGGGAAATTTTAAAAATAAAATTGCCAACTTTTTTGTGAAATTCCCTACAGGAGTAAATTTTATGGTCCTTATCTTACAGTTATAAAACAGAAAAAGGAAAATTAATGCCATAAGCCCAAAGTCAGATGTGGGAAAACTGTGGTTGCCTGTGGGATAGTACCTGAAAGTCTGGGGCAGCATCCCCTCCTCCCCACCCTCTTAGGTTAGGCTTACAACTTAAGCTTGTGGAAACGTACTTAACTGGCACTGAAAAGTATTCTGTGTGCTGGTATATCAAACTGCAGAAAAAATGGAAGACATCAGAAATTTGTGATTTAGAGGTGTGAGATCTGCAAGCACTTAGAAGTAGAATGAAACAGGAGGGGGAGCTCTCAGTACGCCGGCCAACGTCGAAGGCATGCTCCGGCTCAGCAATGTTTCCTTCCCAAGCCAGGAAAGGAGGATCAGCTCTCCCTCTGCTTTCAGCTGGGAAAAAGGAACAATTTTCCCACCTGCAGAGGCTGATCTTCGGCATTTACTGGCACAACAGTTTTCTTAAAATTGCATCTTCTCTTCGCCAAAAGCTTGCTTGATCACTGGTAATATGTGATAGCTTGTTTGTGGGATTACACAGGAAAAAATGAGCTAATTATCTTCTCACCTTTGCCTTTTTGATCTAATATATAAAATCTAACTTGGTTCTGCAGGCAACTATAGCAAACAGCTAGGGAAAGGGCAAGGAGAACATCAGTAACAAGTCAGAGATCCAAGAAGTGTTGCACAGCAAAAGAACCACACACAACTGCATTCTGCCTCATTTTCTCTCCTGAATTCACATGTCTGCAGCTCAGCACCTCAGCTTTCTCCTGCCCTACGGCCCTATATGCCAAATGCAAACCATGCCTTGGTCTGTGATCTACCGATGACAAGATCACCACTAGAAATCACATTTCCTCTTTACAGCTCTTTCCTCATTTATTGCAAGGTGCTGCACTCACTCAACTTGCAATCAAGTAGAGACACTCAGGATGTCTGAAAAGGAAACAGCTAATTATAGAGTAGCTACACATGCAAGTAACAGAGCAAAGAAGTTAATTTTATAAGGAAAACCAAAATACTACTGAAATCAGTCAGGAATAATTCATCCAGCCTTTGCCGCCTAGCAATTTTATAGCAGGTAACAAGAAGAACATGCGGAAGGATTGAAACGAAGGTTTAATAGGACAGGCTAGACATAGAAAGGTAGACTGTATATATTTTGAATCATCACCCATCACAAATTCGTAATAAACCAGGATGATTTCTAGAGTAATAACCCTAGGCAAGACATGTATGCCCCAGAAAAAAATCTTTAAATGGTTCTAAAATTCCCTAATTATACTCATCTGGAAATTCTGCAAGTATTATACCTTCAAAAGAGAAAACAATGGGACATTTTCCATCCTTTTATTATGAGTTGGATTCGGCCCACTGAATACTATAAAATCAGTAGATTTTAGGTAAGCTACAATAAAAAGAAAGGCTTAAAGATTATGAACAAAAACAATACTTGAGACCAATCAACACTGAATGTTGATTATTATATACTTACTAAGTACTTACTTCATGACTGGTCTCTGAAGTCAGAAAAAACAGCGGAATTAAGTCAAATGATAATAAAGGTTAGAATAGATGGAAAAAAAGAGTTCCTAGGATGGTCCAGGGAATAGAAAGAAGATTTAGATGAGACTTGCTTAATTTAGCAAACCAGATGCTGAGAAATGAGTATGCACTAGAGAAGACAAAGAGCTAGTAAAGCTGAAAACCCAAAGTTCATCCAAGAATGATCAAAAAAAAATAGTCTTGGGTAAGATTAGACTGGAAAATTAGAAGAAGGTTTCTAATTGCCAGAGAAGTAAGAAAGCAGCTTAACTACTTTTAAGATCAAACTGGGTAAGTTTCTAAAAGGAATTATATGACGTGGCTGCCAGCAACAGCAGTTACCCATGTTACCCAGTTACCCAGTTATTGATGTTACCCATGAGGTCGTAGCTGCTGCCCATTACCCAGGATGTCCTTTTTTATCTCACATCCTTACCAAACAGAGGCTTCTCAGCACTGGTTGGTATTCCACAAACAGAGCAAGAGGCTAAATTTGTCAAATGCACTTTTGAAGTAAATTATCCACTGCAAATTATTCACTAGTTTTATTATTCTATAACTCATATAGTGAATTAAATTCATCCAATATTAATGAATTCTCTTAGTAGGACTAAATTAAAGATTTGTGGTTAAGCACTCAAATGACACTCATCAGCATGTCAAAGAATGCTGGCTACTATTTACTTCCCTGACATCAAGATTTTGCAGTTTTCATTTCTTTTTTCCTCTGGGACACATATTTTCCATCAAGGATTTATGTAAAAACTTCTGAAGTTAAAATCTACTTTAAAAGTAACAACTGCTGGATCCAAAACCTGTGTGTATTGATACATCCTCAAGGCTCTCCACTGACCTAGCACCCAGCCTTTCTGATGAAAACTATCTATGTATGATGAAAGATATATATATATATGTATATATACACACATAAAGTTACAGGGAAACGTCTAAATTGTGATTCCAAAGTTGTAGATAAACAAACACAATAGTCTTATTTATCAGTGGAAATGAAGGAGAGAACATCAATAATGGAAAACATTAAATGTTGTGGCAAAAGCAGAGACCACACTAAATCAACTTGGAAATGCCTGCAGATAGATATCAAAACTGAGAAACAGAAGCTCTATATTCTGACTTAAAGGAAGGATCTAGAAGATTGCTTTGAAAAAAAGGATCTGAAAAATGCTCAACCACTAAAAAGAGAATATCCAAATGTGTTCAAAAAGAATTTGCAGTTGGCTGAAAATTAAAGAAAAGGCAAAGGGAATACAAAGCCGATTGACTGTAAAAATTTCAGTTTTGAGATGGAAAAACGAAATGTTGTTAGTGATACAAGAAAGCAAAATCTCTTCCACAGTGGATGTTTTCCATTTTCTTCCCCATCTTTCAAACATTTTGACCAAAAAATGCATATATAAGATGGTCTTGTTTTCAAGAAAATTTTGGGTCAACCACAAATGAAAAAAAAACGTACTTATTTTCAGGCTATGAAGATGAAACATCACTTTTTAATGGAATTGATAACAGAATGGAGGAGGATGAACTGTGATCAGAGGAGAATGCAGAACCTTAGTGAAGGGTCTGATTGTCATGACACCTGGGGATTTGTCATAGCTTCCTATGAATTTGCTAAATAGGTGACTGAGCTACAGGTTTTGGGGTGGGGGTGTTGGAGTTCAATGTTTAGCTGTACTTAATTGATAGAAGAGCTTTCAAAGGAAAGTTTTATTTACTTGTAATTGTTCCTCATTTTCTTGATTTGGATCTGGTTTACTCGTTGTGGTATATAGATAAGAAATTATTGGTTTAGTCATGCTGCTGATGGGAATGACACGGCTTTTTTTCATTTGCTGCTGTCACTAGCAACACGCTTGCTGCCAACACTGTTCCTGCATTTTGTCCAAGAACGGTTCAAGATATTAGAAAGATATTAACAGCCCTAGGAGCATGAACAGAGGCCATTTATGAGGTACATGTCCCAAAGATTCATTCAGTCTGCAGCTCCCTCTTTCCAAGCCAAAGGTTGTTTCTATTTCTGCAAAGCAGCAGAAATTTGGAGGGCCCCCTACTGAAACATGTTACAGAACAGCCTTTGGCCAGTAGCTGAGACACCCTGGAGAGCTCTGAGCTCCTGGAAGCTAGATCTCACATTTCCTGGGGTACCACACACACTTTTTTGCATGGCTACTCTTTTGTTTTCAGGGAGCTCATTCCTGGCGTTATGTGGTGTTCATGATCCAGACCAAACTTCAGGCATGCAGGTGTGAATCACTGAAACGAGCGTGGGCATGCAATAGTTAGCCAGATTTTCCCCTTGTCCAAATCTTCTGAATTTGCACAATCCAGAACCAACCAAGTGGAGAAAGTGGAAGAGCCTGCCCTTGGTCAGAGGTACTTCATTTACAGTCATGTGCCTTTGAAAGTAATTATCCATTGCAGATACAGGTCTTTGTGCTCTATTGTTTACACTTATAAATCTAAAGAATTCTTTACCTAGCAAGTTTAAGTGATGTTACTGCTCTGCAAGTGGAGTGACACAATCAGAAAGAGACAGAAGGAAATAACACCTAAACAGTGAAATTAGTCCCCTTGTTTTCTGTGAGAGAAGAGAGAGGGAAGTTAAGGTGTGAGTGATTTGCAGATTTAGTTTTGGAGCTCATTGGGAGGTACTCAGCTACAGCTAAAATGGCTGCCATTATAATATCTTCGGTAGATGAGATGCATAGTAGATAAAGTGGTAACCAGTGTCTCCCTTGGAGCACTTTGACAACTCGGTTTGAATTCGTAAGCGTTCTGATTGTACATGTGCAAATGCTTCCATATAAAGGTTAGGCACCCATTGTTATTGCAGCGTCTGTTAAAAAAGATAGCCATATCGGTTGCTAGGAGATGGCAGACTTCTCCTGGAGAAAAATCACTCCTGATAAAAAAATTATTTTACATAAAGACCCTCTTAAATATAAATATCTTTGACAGCAGCTATTATTATTCACCGAGTTCCTTCACAACTGAGTAAATGGCAGAAAAATATATTATTTGAATACCATTATGTCCTAAAGTGTTAAATAGATTTTTTTTCTCCCTTTTCTCCCCTCCCTTTTTTTGTTACTCCGAAGTGATATTTGCTTCCAGCTAAAATTGCTGCCTTCCTTTTCCTATAGACCATTCTGTGAAAGAAACGTTTGGAGAATTGAGCTCAAAAATTGAACTTGCTTGTCTTCCGCCATAAAACCAGCTTCACTTAAAACAAATTGTACAGTAGGATAAATACTTTATTGGGAAGGAACTTGGATGCAAAAAGATGAAAAAAAACCTCCAGCAAGTCTTCACAAATGGATGGCTGGGAGAAGGCAGGTGGGAGGCTGTGCTTCATGAAAGCAACCAACCATCCAATTTCATTTCAATAATGTTTGTCATTTTCTTCCTACTGGGGTGGCTGGAAGTACAGCTGCCCTATATTTGTGTCCATGTGCCCAGCTTTTGGTGAAAATGACCCTAACAAATAAAACATGAAACAAACGATATACTTGCTGTTTTAAACTTGTGTAGTCAATAAATGAAACAATAATCTTTCCTAATTTAGTGTGCTCAGACTTGCTATTGTGGACATGAGAACTCCCCAGCTGCAGAACACAAAGGCACGCTGCCTGCACAATATGGGGTTTCAGCAGCTGTGCCTTCCATTGACCGGAGCTGGGAGAAATGTAGATCAAATACCGACAATGAGAGATCGATGTTGTAAATATTAGCATGAGAAAGAGTGCACCAAGCTCTGAGTGTGTCCTTTTTTTTGTGTGGTTGTAATAAAGTTTCTCAAGAATTTTGCATGCGGGGGGGGGTGTGTGTGTGTGCATGTGTGTGAAGTGCCTCTGAATCAGGCAGCAGCATGTATCCTTATACAAATATTGACAGGAATCCTTCAGTTCATTTGGAATTTTCCTGAGAAAGCTGCAACAATACAGTCATACCTCTTCACTACTTTTCACACAGTTGTTTCAACTGTTGGCACCAGGAAATCCTTATTGTTTTAATCAATACCACTTGGAGCGATGACATGTTTCTTTTTTTCTTTTAGTGACAGACACGGTGCATTTCCTTGCACAAAGTTCTCATGAGAGACTTTTCGTGCTGTGCTCGGTGTATCCAACAGCAAATATGTATTTGCCAGAGGGCTGAAAGAAAGAGTCGCTATTTTTTCCTCTCCTGTTTTTCATCCCGATGCTTTATGCTTCATTGCTGTACTTTCAAATTAACAAATGACCCCAAGAAAAGCAATGGGACTACTGTCAATGGTTATAATGAAACATCTGAGGAATATTTGGAAGATCAGGAGTTGTTCACTTAGTGAACAAGCTTTGAATTTAACCTTGATGCTGCCTTCTTCCTCAATCTCCTTTCTGCTGCTTACACTTGAACAAAAACCATACAGTAATGCTTTAAATGCATTCTTTAATGCTTTACATTAATTACAGACTTGATTAAAGTTATTAAGGTAATTTGAATGTAATATCTGTATACCCAACTAATATACTATGATAAATGTTATTACAGCACCATACTTTGCTCTGCAATTTGGTATATATAGTATATGGCATAGACAGAAAGGAGAGGTAAGAAATGTCTTCTCTTAAGGCATATGGAGAACTCAGTCTGTCATTGTGGTGGTGACACCAAGAAATACTCCGTTTCCACTGCTCAGAGAACAGGCAGGACCCTCACTCCCTGTTTCCACAGACCCCAGGCAATGAAGGAATTCACCACCTGCAGCACTCATGACGATGTTTGGGACCAACTGAGAAAATGCACTTGTTTGCATAGTGCTATATGTGCTCATCACCCAGCACAATGAATAACTGTGCAAAATAAACATTTCTGACTTCAAACTTTTACAACTTAACACATGCCCTTTAAAGAGCTTAATTGCAGCAGCTGCACATCCACTGATCTGATGCAGCTTATGTGTTTTGACATCCTCTCCATTCTTTTTTTTTCTGCCTTGATCAAGCAAATTTGTAGCTTCCAAGCTTCATTCAGTCAAGTATTGCAAAGCAAACAACATTTTGTGCTTTCTGAGGGTTTTTTTTTCCATTTGTCCTCTCTTTCCATGATTGAGTCTTCCTGTTTACCCCTCACAGACCTTGGCATCACCCTTCAGTCCCAAACTTCCTCTTTCTGCGCCATCCTGTACCACTCCAGACAGCAAAAACTTCGACATCAGCTCTAATGAGGGTGGGATTAAAGCCCAAATTTTATTTGTTTCACAAGGCTCAAGCCTATGAGTTGTTGAATGCATTTTCCTCTCATTGATGCTTGAGTGTAAGTAAGTGACTGCATCATGGTCCACATTTCTGTAGTTAAGGCACAAAAAGCCCTAGAACCCTCCCATACTATTTTGTTGGTGCAAAACCAATGCCGGTAACTGAAGGAAGCAGCAGTAAAGCATATTTTGGTTTCTGAAAAGATGCAAGTATGACACAGAGCATACAAATGGTTGGATTGCCATTTTTTTCAAACTCTGAACTAATTTCTCTGTTTTGAACTTGACCAGTCTTAAGACAAGGTCTCAAACAGTCAGTTCAAGGAGGAAAAAATCATTATTGACACTTAGACCTTGCAATAATATAACAAAACAGTGTAATTTTTCCATTCTGCTGAGTTATAAATCAGTCAGTGGGTAAGTGCCTGAAGATAGTTATCTTTTAGAACACTCATAATTAACCATCTTATTTGGGGCAAATGCAGGGCCTAATTCCCTAAAACAGTGTTTAAGAGCAAATACTCATATTTAGAAACAGTAGAGATCATGGTCATTTTCCTGGAAATTCTTCCAAAAGAGAGAACTATGTGAGCGGTAAGTTATTATTGCTATGTTGCAAGACTAATTAGGACCTTTTTTTAAAAGGTTTATAAACTGAAAAAAGTATTAAAGCATGCATAGTACTTTGTGTATTTATAAGACTTAAATTCAACGCTAAAAAGCATACAATAAGTAGAAAGCGGAAAAAAGCAATATATATGAGGAAAAATACTTGATAGCCCTAAAGGTTATCTTCATTTTTTTTTTTTTTTATGCACATAAATTAATTGGTGCTTTGTATACAGAAACAACTTTGGACAACAGGATGATGACTGTAAAACGCTTTTGAAAGAGAACTTGGTGAGACTTGTCCATGTTAAGCTTGAACAACATTTTCCTGAAATTCCTTTAAAAAATAAAGAAAAGAAAAAACAACTCTAGACATGCAGGAAATACTTGGTTTTGTGTTGTAGTCAGTCATGAAAATTAAGAAATACATCTTGAATTGTCTTGAACGACAGCCCATATGACTATGATAGACATTTGGCTCTTATGTCACTAGTGTTTAATGTTGATTCTCTGACTAATAAATGCACGTAGCTGGGTAGGACACAGCTGGGTGCACAGCTGGGTACAGCACAAAACTTTTAAAGTGTTAGGGATGGTAAAATTACCTTTGACTTCAGTGGAACAGGGACATACTTCACTTAAATAACTGACTCGCAACACTTCTGACATTTATCCCATCCATCTCTTTAAAAACACACCTAATTAGTTGAACTTGATCCAGACAACTTTTAAAAATTACAATAAAAATAAATAAATCCCCTGATATTCCATTTTACTAGCAATAAATAGAGAAAAGTCTGAATTTAAATGCTAGTTTTGACCCCTGCTCCTGGCACAAAGTTAATGTGGGGAAAAAAAAAAAGAAAGAGAGAATCCAGTACGTCTTTTATCAAAAGTCAATTCAAAGCTCGATATAAAGTTCAAACCTTTTGCAGCATACATTATCATTAAGATGAAATATTTAGTGGCCCTCTGTTCTGGTCATCTTTTGACAATAACCTGCAATGTCTCAGAGGTGGCGGGCTGGAGAATTCAGTCAATTATTAAAGAATATCTCATTTTTCAGGAAGAAGGGCTGAAAACTGCTAATTTGTATTAGCATGCCATTGATTAAATTGCACCTTCCATTTTGAAGTCCTGAACAAATTCTAAAAACATTAAAAATTTTAGCTGCTTTGAATCTTTTACGGTAGCTTTATAAAACCTTGAAACACTGCTATTTAATAGCCATCCCCATCTCTTGCCCCAGCGAATGGGTATAACTCTTTGTTCTGTGGACAATAAGAAGTCACATTTTTGGACTTCATGTAACGTTCTTCAGAGATAAGCTTGTCACAAATTATAGCTGCTAATAATGTTTCAGGCTTCCCTATGTGATAGTTACAAGGTGAACACAAGGTTGGAGTAAAATTAAGTAGAACTGCTCTTACACTATTTCCAAATTAAAATCTCACTAATATTTAATATTTGAATATAAAAAAATGTTTAAAAAGTAAGGGTCTTGTGATTATTAAATGAGCATTAAAATATCCCATTCAAGTGGCTATGCATACAGACGATGTCACATTGTGGAAAACGTTTGCCAAGAAATAAGCTTTTAAATGCTTATTTTTGTTTGAAACTCTACTCATGGAGTTAATTCACACCACATGCAGGGCAGGAAAAAAAATACTTCTCCACGGGGTTTCACAACATCACTCAGAGCAAAAACTGCTCTGAGACTTTCAATACCATCATAATCATATGTCGTGTTACATTTCCATGAAATTTTAACGATCAAAGAGGATTAGGCTGATCTGGTACCTCTTTGAGGAACACTACCACATTTCATGTCCACTGTTATCAGCCATGCTTACAAAGAGTGTCTTCTCCATGAGCAGTCCCACACCAGTCAGCAGGCTCAGTTATGACAGCCAGCCGTAACTGGAGTGGGTGATGGTACTGTCATGCCCTAGCAGGAGAGGGCAGTGGGGAAAACCTCTGCCCCAGAGAAGTACAGCCCAGGCCTCTCTGGCTGCAAAGGAGAACATAACCTTGGACAACTTTGCCACACCTGATGAGCATTAAGGGCTTGGGCTTAGCATGGCTCCGTCATCTCATCCATTCCCTTCATCTTTCTTTTCTGTGATGCCACAGAGAAGAAGAGCAGCTATTTTGCACTTGTCTGAATGGAAAGTTCTGGATAACACTTACACATGCCACACTTGAGAAGATAGCCATAAATTTTAAGTGTTCTGGTTTTGGGTAGGATAGGGTTAATTTTCTTCATAGTAGCTAGTATGGGGCTATGTTTTGGATTTGTGCTGGAAACAGTGTTGATAATACAGGGATGTTTTCGTTATTGCTGAGCAGTGCTTACACAGAGCCAAAGCCTTTTCTGCTTCTCACACCACTCACCAGCCAGTAGGTGAACTAACCAAAGAGATATTCCATACCATATGACGTCATGCTTAGCATATAAACTGGGGGAAGAAGAAGGAAAGGGGGAACATTTGGAGTGATGGCATTTGTCTTCCCAAGTCACCGTTACATGTGATGGAGCCCTGCTTTCCTGGAGATGGCTGAACACCTGCCTGCCAATGGGAAGCAGTGAAGGAATTCCTTCTTTTGCTTTGCTTGCGTGCACGGCTTTTGCTTTACCTATTAAACTGTCTTTATCTCAACCCACAAGTTTCCTCACTGTTACTCTTCCGATTCTCTCCCCCGTCCCATCGAGGTGGGGAGTGAGCAGGCGGTTGTGTGGGGCTTAGTTTGCCAGCTGGGGTTAAACCACAGCAGTCCTTTTTGGCACCCAATGTGCGGCTCAAAGAGTTCGAGATAACGACAGGTTTGATTGGAATGTGCTAGATCGAATTTATTGCTGTTATTGCTGTTTAGCTATTAATGGGCAGGCTTCTGTGCTTGCCATGGGGCTTGCTTGCCTTACTGTATATTAGAGTCTAGTGCTCGTTAGTGGCTGCTTTTTGCTTTTGCTGCTTGCTGTACTGCTGCACTGCTGATCGTCTTACTGTGCTGTGCCTGGGCACATTTTGGTAACAGCCGTGGCCATGCGCCTGGGCTGGCAGATGGCCAGGGCATCGCTGCTGTTTCTGTGCTGCTGTACTGGACAGGCTGGAACTCCAGTGGGAACTCGAGTCAAAGGGACAGTGACCTGTGGATGAGTCCACACAGGAGCAGGACACCCCGAAGCATCTGTGGCTGTGGATAATCCCGTGCCTGAGCAGGTACATCTCGAAGCGTCTGTGACCATTATTATGTCTGTGCCACAGCAGGTATACCTCTGAAGGGATTGTGGCCCAAGGATAAGTCCACACTGGAGACGGTACACCTCAAAGGATCTGTAGCTGTGGATAAGTCCATGCTGCAGCAGGTGCACCTCGAAGCATCAGTGGCTGTTCATGAGGTCATGCTAGAGCACCTCAAAGTGTGTGGCTGTGGATAAGCCCACAACAGAGCAGGTACACCCCTGGAGGAACTGCAGCCATGGGTAAGGCCGTGCTGGAGCTGGTATATCTCTGAAGGCATTGTGGCCCATGGAGAAGGCCACGCTGGAACAGGTGCACCTCAAAGCGACTGTGGCTGTGGATAAGTCTACGCCGCAACAGGTAGAGAGAGACTCTCGCCCTGGAGGCTGTGGCTTATAGATAAGGCTCCACTTGGAGCAGGCACACCCCTAAGGGACTGCAGTCTGTGGATAAGTCCAAGCCGGAGCAGGGGCAAGGGTGGGGAGTTCATTGCAATGTTAAACCCTATAACCTGGCCCAAAGGGACCAAGGATGGAGACTGTACTGGAAATACCTTTAAATTGTTGTAAACCAGGATTTGAGTTGCATGTTATAGGAATTACTATAGCAGGAACCACCTGAACCCATGGAGGACAAGCCTTACAAGAAGCAGCGCAAGTGCAGCAGTGACCCGATCTGAGCTGGCTTTGGTGCTCAGTAACTCCACGCAACACACCACACCACCTCTCCTGACCTGAGTGACCACCGTAAGAGATGGAGCCCAAAGTCATAGACTAAATGAAGTCAATGGACATTTTGTGGACATTTGTGGACATTTTACAGACATTTTACAGGGGTGGTCCATAAACTAAGGGAATGATATCTGTATATTACATCAAAGGATGGGAAGGGTGGTGGTAGGTAATGAGAATGTATTGGATAGTATGAGACCTGAACATGACGTAAATTGTATGGAATAAGGGGTGGAGAATGCACTGGTTTTGGCTGGGATAGAGTTAATTTTCTTCATAGTAGCTAGTATGGGGCTATGTTTTGGATTTGTGCTGGAAACAGCGTTGATAAYRCAGGGATGTTTTCATTATTGCTGAGCAGTGCTTACACAGAGTCAAGGCCTTTTCTGCTTCTCACACCACCCCACCAGCGAGTAGGCTGGGCGTGCACAAGGAGTTGGGAGGGGACACAGTTGAGACAGCTGACCCCCCAACTGACCAAAGGGATATTCCATACTGTATGATGTCATGCTCAGCAATAAAACTGGGGGGAAGAAGAACGATATGGGGACGTTCAGTTATGGCATTTTGTCTTCCCAAGTAACCATTACGCGTGATGGAGCCCTGCTTTCCTGGAGATGGCTCAATACCTGCCTGCCGATGGGAAGTAGTGAATTAATTCCTTGTTTTGCTTTGCTTGCGTGTGTGGCTTTTGCTTTACTTATTAAAACTGTCTTTATCTCAGCCCATGAGTTTTCTCACTTTTACTCTTCCAATTCTCTCCCCCATCCCGCCATGGGGGAGTGAGCGAGCGGCTGTGTGGGGCTTAGTTGCCAGCTGGGGTTAAACCACGACATTAAGAAAAGATCATTTCTATAAACATTTCCACCTGAATATATGCAGAGCAAAACATTAACTGAAAAGGATGGGAACAATGTTGAAGTAAATTTACAAAACCAGCTGCATTAACAATGGAAAGCTTCTCTTTTATTTTCCTTTTTTCTTTTTTTCTTTTAATTTCCTCTCCTCTGGCAATAAGGTTCCCGAGAAACCAGCTTCATAGAAAATGAGAAAGTAAACAAGTGACTAGACCTACACTGGAAATAAGGACTGCTCAGATGAGATCTAATGCCATTTTGAGGCTGACTTCACATAGAAATGAACCCTTTGATTAATATGTGTGACTGACTGTGTTTCCTTGTCTTCAGTGATATTTTTTTTAGTCTGAGAGAGTAAAATCCAGATTGTTGTGACAATTGCGAGAACAAATTAGTCAGTATTTATAAATCACTTGGAAGAAAAAGTGCTATTGCTGATAATTATGAAATTGGATGAAATCAGCAAAACATGTTGCGTGGGAAACCAGTTGTTTCCTCTTCCTTTACATCTCAAAGTTGGAAACACAGAACTGCAGTAATCTATTGGTGATGCGGTGATGTAGGCTCTAGTACTCCAGTCAAGTCTGTTGGACTCCGTACTCCCACCTGAGTATTCACATAATTTTGTCTTTCCAGTTTTGTAGGAATGTGAAGACAACTGACTCATTTGCACAAAATGTCAGCAGTCTGAAAGCTTTAATAAGTTCCCCTTTTGCTCACAACCACCTAAACTGCGCAAGAAATAACTCTGTATGCTTTGGTCTTGAAAAAATACATTAGATGACTCCTAGCTTCTTAAATGCATAATTCACACCTCAGCTAACCCGTATTCCCTTGAAAATATCAGCACTAGATTGTGTGGAATTGAGGGCAAAAAACTGCTGGGGAAGGGAAGCCTCAGGGATCAGCTTCCCCTGGAGCCAACCAGCCACACCTGCGCACGTACACATACAATCCATGCTTCTCACAGCAGAGTTGTGTTTTGTTTGCATTTTATTTTATTATTTTATTTTATTTTATTATTTTTACAATTAAACTGAGGTTTGCATGCACAAAATTACAATACTTCTTTCTTAGTTGCATTATGAATAAGGGCCACTGTATGTTTGGTCTTGAGTGACAAAACATTGGTACTAAAATATTTAAGAATAAACACTGGAAAGAAGGGATAAGTTTTTGGTTTTAAACATCTGTTTTAAAGTGATATGAGGGAGTGAAATTAAATTTAATAATCTCTCTTCCTTCCTCTGCTTTTGAAATCATAAGACAATGTGGTAGGACATGTGTTTCAGATCTAGTGTGGTATTTTCAGATGTAGACAATTCATTATCCGTGGTTCTCCTTTTCTGCATAAACCATGATTTTTCTAAGTACAAAATTGTCTGCTAAATTGTCCCCAGGTTACACAACACAAAACAGCATTTGTGTATAATAAGGCATTACCTCCACCTGCTATAGACAGTGTTTATTCTGCACATTTTGTTTTCTCTGTTGGATTGCAGCCAGTGAACTCAATAGTTTTTTGGGAAGCAAAGGATCTTACACGTCAAATTGTCCAAATTATTTTACATAAGTTTAACAACTGGCAGCCCTTTTTCAAAGGAGTAGAAGGGAGGTTCTTCCCTGCTTTTTAATGGATATTTCTCCTGTGAAAAAATCATTTTTAATATCTTTGTCATATCCTAACTCACATATGTGTATGCTTACCTCAGGCTGCAGGGTGTGAGCCGATTTAGACACCCAGCTACAGGACTTCTGCACCCACATTAATCACACACTTGAAAATGCTCATCAGTTGTGCCAACCACCTGTTTGTTCTGATTTACACAATGTTTTCTGAACAACTTTGATTATACCTGTGCCCATCTTTATGCCTATAGCTGTATGCATCAGGGCATCACCCCTTCTTGGATGAGTAGATCAGCCTAATCAGAAGGAGAACTTTACCACACAGAAGCTAAATCTTTTGATTGACTGTCCATTTAAATCAGTCAGTTGAGTACAAAGCAGCAAGTGACATAAAATTTTTTCTCTCCCATGCAGGACAGAACTGTGCTTAATTAGGCATTTAAGAGAGACTTAACTTCTACAGTTCTCACCACACATGTTATTTTCAAGCAGCCTAATGATCTGAAACACCAATTAGTTTCAATTCACACCTATTATCCTCCTTTAGTTCACTGTTAATTCAAAGTCCAAATTCCCCTCCTTGTCAAAAAGTGATAATTTTCTCTTTTTGTAAGTGTTTTGTCTGAAGTTCTGAAAACAATAGTGCCAAATGCCATTCCTTAAGACTTGATATGGAGGCCTTATGCCATTTGCCAAGTTTCCTATTTTCATGGTTTTATGCCCAGCATATTCTCTTGCTTTCCCTCCATTAATAAACGTATTGTTTCAACTCCCTTGAAACACATTCTCTCTTCAACATTCTTCTTCCTAAACCAGTTACAGATTTTGTACAGGACACCATAGTGATACTGCCAAAGGGGACTAAGATGCCTGCAGTCTCATAAAACACTGCAAATAAACATGCAATAGAAGTTAAAGCAGAAAGGTTGAAACATCAGGTCTTCCCCTTTCTCATACATCACAAGCCATTCTGCAGTAACATCAGAAAAGCACTCAATGCTTCATACAAAAAATACAGAGGGCTTCAAAACCTACATTATTTAAGGATGCCTACAAAAAAAATCTCCAGTATTTATCGGTTAATTTTCATATCACTCATATTCACCAGTCAATAGTCCATCAGGTGAGGAATATTCTTAGCCAGGTTTTTACCACATATGCTTACCAGCCCATAAAACCAGTGATATCTACAGCTCTGTGGGCATAGCTTATGGTAGTCCCTTATTTGTTCCAAATATTACTATTACGTAATAGCTGAAAGTAATGGGGGGAAATAATTTATTCTTTAAATATGCCTTTTGTCTGAATGTCTTTTCTGCAACTTAAATCAGGTCACACTTAGAAGAATAATCAGAAAAAACAATCAAGTATCAACACAAGCACTTTAAAAATGCATTTGTTACTACTATATCCCATTATTTTTTCCTTTGGAAAACTAATGCTCATAAATTCTGATGACTGATTATCTTAATTGCCCTTACTAACTTTTTTAATAGTTTATTCTACATAATTGTAAAATCGTTCAGCTGTTCCTTAGTTTGTGAATGCGTATTTTGAATTTTGTGAGAAATATAAGAGGTGGGATGACTTAAAATCTCCTGCTGATGAGTTGACAGTACAGAATTACCCATCACTACCAAATAACTTTTCCTCCATATACAGTACATAGTTACTTACCTATGCACCTGCTGATGTTCTCTCATACATACTGCCTGTACAAATTAGCATGTTGCATATCCTGCTTCCAGCTACTGCAAAACAAAAAATCAGTTAAACATTAATCTTTTCAGTGAAGCTGCCAATGTTGCTCAAAATCTGTTGTAATGCTTTCTCAGTCCAGCCCACCATCAAATCTCTACACATTTCACATCTCACAAGTTTTACATGTGATTCTCTTCATTATGGCGACAGACTGCATAAAAATGTATTGTGTTTGTATTTAAAAAAAAACCATTTTTTTGTTAAAAAGTGGAGAGACAGTTCTACAGTTGATGATGGGATTTTCAGAAAAATATGATGTGAATCTGTTGGCTTGGCTGGAAAACTGAAACTACCTCTGATATAAACTATGGGCATATCTTATTTTGGCACAAATGCAAACCTCAGTTTATATGTATGCATGCTGTATGCTACTGCCAAATAAAATATCTCCAAGCTCACTCTTATAAGTCTCCTGCACACTTGCAGTCAAATGTACGTATGAAAATCACTCAAAGGAAAAATTGAATTTTCCCTCATATCAGCAGCTGAGAGATCTAGCATATGTACAAGGGTCAAAATTTGCAGGTAACTGTGTTAGAGACACAAATAACCTCAACACCAGATGAAATCTAAAAGCCAGACTAGAACACGTCCAAGATGGACTATCCACTTGAGACAATTTTTATTTAGATTTATAGAACTACTTTCTCATACTTACTTTCCAAAATGTAAAGGCTAGACAGTGCAGAATAACAGCAAAGCATTCAAGTCCCAAAAAACTGTTAAACAAAACGGTCCTCCTCTGTGTGTGAATTTGCACAGACCCTCCACAGCACTTGAAGACATCAGAACAAAGCAAAGATAAATCTTACCCACAAATGTAATTAATAAACTTCATATATGTAATATGGCAGAGAACAAGGATTAACAAAAACCAAGCAAAGCACAGCTGTAAGTCATAACCATGTCCCCAAACCAACAAGGAACGTAACTGTGCTTGCCAAGGGTTAATTCTGGATATCTCAACAGCACATTTTCTAGAGATTTTTGTTCCAGATTGCAGTTAAATCTGGCCTATCACCAGGGATTCAGCCTCTCAAAATTGAGGATGTTCAACCTCTAAACAGTCACAAATGCTCGGCTTTTCATCTACAGTTCCTATCAAATATAGAAACATCTTTCATATGTTTAGTTTTTACACAGATTTCAGTACTCCTCAAACTTATTTTAAACCATTTCATAGCTATCCTTCCTGCCTGTTAAACACATCAAGTGCTTCAGTGCCAGCTGGTGTCAGAAAAGAAAGTCTAAAAACAAAAAACATACTGCTGGCTGTCTTCTATCCTTACTGGCACCCACTGCTTGAAGACAGATTAAAACACTACTTGTAGCTCTTCCAGCTTTCCTCAGACACCAGAATTTTATAGTGGGAGAGGCAATTAACAATACCGCTCTTCAGCAAGGGGCATTTTCTGAGTTCCTTTCCTCAGTTCTATTATGACCTTCTAATCTGATCCCCTTTTGTTTGCAAAACAGCTTTCTATGTAGCAAACGTGGTTTGGTTTTGTTTTGTTTTTTTCAAAAAGGCAACTGACAGGAAAATGCAAGGTGGCTCCAGTGGACTTCATTTTTTTATTCTATTCTGGTATGACCAGCCAACAGAAACAAAACAAAATTGCCTTTATATTGTATGCATTCAAAACTTTCAGCAGATTTATGCATTCAGTCCGGTACTGTTTCCACCTTCCCTTCCAGCTCCCACACACTCTTTGTTCCCTCACAAAGACCAGGCTCCGACCACCTTATTTCCCTCCATGCTCACCACAAGCGTTGGAAGAGATGCTAAATGTCACCACCACATCAAATGAGACAGAGGCATACAACTCAATGTCTACAAAAGTATTATAATATTGAGAGAAAGAGATTACATAAACATTTTCAAACTAACATGCCTGAATTAAGCCCTACTTAGACATTTAACAGAAAAGATAACTAAGAGATGTCTCATTTACTCTATACACTTGAACTTGTTTCTTTTGTCAAAACCATAATTTCTTCCAGTCAGTGTGACAATTTCCCTAGAGGCAGGATACAAACATTTCTAAAACACTCAGATTTGCAGTTCCATTGGATTTAATCAGATCCATTTTGTGGAGCACCTTTAAATGAAGACTATGCATTTATTAATAAATTCCTACAGGACTGGACTGTTAAGCAGTAGCTGTATGAAAATTTTAATACAGCAATTATTTATTCTTTTCATTTATTATTGTCATAATACAATGGTATTATTAAAAAATTAAAAATTAGATTAGAAGATACTAACTCTTCCTGCCATTAAAAATTTTTAAAATACCTGCAATGCTAATCTAATTAGAAGAACAAGATCTGATTCAGTCGATTTTAAAACGAATCTGTGGAAAAATATCAACAGATTAGACATTACATGAGTCTCCTAATTTTACCTTCTAGTAGTAAAATTAAAAGATCTGCATCTAATCTAGTAATTCCTTTTGTTAATACAAGTCGTGTGCACTTTTCTTCCAGTAAAATGTTTACTATCAGAATTGAAATATTTCCCTATTGCTGTTACTTTTAAGAAATACCTTACATTTTTCTCTAAATGCACTGCAAATAAGTATATAAATAAGTGTATAAATAACATTGATAAAAATAGTTGAAGCTGAATAAAAACATCAGTTCATGTAACTCTGGTGTTCATGACTACTACTTTTATGAGTCACAGAAGCATTTTTAATTGTAAATAAATGTTTTAAATGAAAAATTCAACCCAAAGCATTATTAAAACATTAAATCCAATGTCCTTGGTTCTTTTCATTGTTGGAACAAAAAGAAACAATAGTAAAAACTTCCACTGGCTATGCCCATTCTGGCAGACAGTCTATGAACCAAACTAATAACTTTGCAAGCAATAAATTTTGAACTTACATAATGACAGCAATTTTGGCATTGCTCTAGTAGAACTGCAGTTCCCAATCTCAAAATTTCTGGATACAGCAGAATACTTCTACACTTCATGGCTCAGTTCCATCTAAAGACAGCTAACTAAATAAACTATCCAAATCAGCAGAGTTAGTATACTTGTGATATGGAGATATTCCAGCCATACTAGCTTATCTTTCTGAGAAACCAGTTCCAGTATTTCTGTAGGCCAATTTAATGCACTTTGTAGACAAAACTAAGAGTGAGGTCCAAGTGAGGATGTGGGCATCTAAAGCAAAATATAGGCCGATGAAAAAGCCCGTATACAAAATAGCATTTCAAATTGAGCTGCCACCTAACTGTCAGGATAGTTAAACTTATCTGGGCAAGAAACAGCATTCTCAAGTTTTTCAGCCTATTTTGCAGCAAAAATCCTGACTTTCAGAGTATCAGAAAGAGAGCCATGAAACATGGCTCCTACAGTATTGGCTACAAAATAAAAAGTCATTAAAAACCCACAAACTTAAGAAAATATGGTGTAAATTCTTTTCTGCTGTTTCCAGTATCCATATGTGAACAACATCTCTCAGCAGTGGCTTCTGAACTCTGGATCTGGAGTTGATGAGGGTGTCTACCTACAGCACAGAAACGGGTACTCACTGTTGTCTAATTCCTAGCTCTGGAAGCCCTCTGCAAAGCCATACACGCTCTCAGGGGTTACGTCTAAACTAAGTTGAGAAGAACTCCCAAGCTCCAAAGTCCGCTTACGTTCTTCCAAGGTGGCCTTTCATGCAGATGACGGTTCTCCCTCTTCCCTCCTGCTCCCATTTCATAGTTGCCAGTGATGGAAACCTTATTGCATAAGCATAGTTATCTTTCTAAGGCACTTGGATCTCCCTGCACATTGGACACTAGGTGTCCAATTGTGGCCCACTGCATATCTGGGCACCCAAAATGGAAGAATTTCAGTGCCAAATTTATATATGTCTCAGTACTGAATCTAGACCTGCAAGTGGTTATATTGCATACATAGTTATATATAGTTGCAGCCAAGTTCACAACCTTGCTGCATCTAAAATAAACACTATACATGTGCCACACTCCATAAAAATCAGCCTGAATGCCAATCTCAATCTCATCATGTAAACAAAGATTAGGGTGCCTATTTCTGAGCCAGTGAAAATAAAGCAAAGGAGTGCTCCACAATCACAGTATAAGATAACACCAGTCCTGCAACTATAATTCAGGAGTTTAAATTCAAATTGTTCGGATCTAACTTCCAAAAATCATGATTAGCAAGTCTGAAAACTAAAAAATAAATATTTCAGATTGTAACTCACTTTGAGAACGCTCAAGTAAGGATACCTCGGTGAAAGTGGCACTGTCAAACTTTTATCAGCAGGGTCTTTCATGAAACCTGTCTCAAAGTACGTAAGGCAAAGAAATTCCAAACCAGGAACAATGCATTGCTTTTTACCCCTCTCTTTTCAAGTAACCATTTCAACACTTAAAAAATGAAAACACATCTTATTGCAATAGCTGCTTATAGTTACTCATATTTGCTGTGGCTAAAAATATCCAGCTCTGACAGAATAACTTAGACAGAATGTCAGATGTTGATGTATTTTGAACTAATCTTAAGGAAAACAAAGATATTTCATCCCAAAATGTTCAAGCAACTTACGAATATGATGCATAGGTGATTGATTATGGCCCTGATATTACTGGCTACACCAATAAAAACAGTAATTCAAGACTTCAAACGCTTTCAAGACTAGTCCAAAAACCCTTCTGAAAGTTTTTTGAAAGAGATGTTCAAAAACAAAAGTGTTAATCTGAAATAGTTCTTAATAGATTTGATATAATATCCATACATTTACCCAAATACAGGTTGACACTTAACAAAATCAATTTTTAACAGTAAATATTTGCAATAGATGCAAAATGCCTGACTATTTCTTACAGCACTCACTTAAAATTATTAACTTGTTATTTTTGACTTGGCAATTGCTGTATATTTGTGAGAATTAAGAAAATGTCTCTCTGTTATATCTTGTTTAATATTTTTCCATTGGTTTTAAATGTTAATATTCCCCTTTCACAGAAGATTTTAGGTAAGGTTCTAGAAAAATATATTTAATTTTATGATCAACTGTAAAGTTCCAGCTTCTCAGAGACTGTTCATGTATAGATTATATGCAAAAATAACTTAACCCAGACAGATTTAAAAACAAAACAAAGCCACTCAACTTCTGTGAACCAGACTAATGACATAGGTCTAGGATGTTTTTGTCCCTGTTTCTAGGCACTACATGGTGCCAATGAGAATACAGTTTATGCCAATCTTAATCTGGCCATGGGAAAGAAACAGCCAAAGATATATAGCCAGAACTGTTTATGTGATAAACAAAAAGTTTACTGCTTCCCACATACTAGGGAAACAGTTGGATTACACATCAGCATCTGGTTGCTCCAGACAATACTACCAGGAAGTTAATGAAATTGGAACAAGGAAATTACTATGACTCGGCACTCCATAAAAAAGTGTAATTTATCATCAGTGAAAAAACAATGGGAGCTTTGCTGATAAATTAACAAAAGAAAATATGAAGGCTGTATTGCTGTAAAATAATAAATCATTTTTTTCTGGATAAATTAGTTCTGTTCCAAAAGCTGATGTCACCTAAAATTAGAAAAACGGCAACCTCACTCTGATGAGAAATGGTGATCTTTTTGGATTACAACTAAGACGTGAGGCAAGGTGTTCATCTGAAGTTTCAAGGTACTAATGACATTATCTTCAGATAAAATCTCTATTAGTTTTATTCTAAAGGGGTTTGATTCCACAAAGACTAAGAAACCAGAATACTACTTTCAGAATTTAGGAAAGGCTCTTTCAGCATTTAGGAAACTAGACTTGATGGGGGAGGGGGATAATATCAGGCTTGACTGTGACAAGCTGTGGGGTGACACGACAAGATTTGAGGGACAGGGTGTTAGCCGAGGGCCCTCAGCCTGTTGCTCTGAGATGTGCTGCCTACACTGGAGCACACCTGAAGTCTTACGGAGATGAGCCAGGGGCTCCTGTGGTAATAGGAGCCAACAGGGAAACACCAGTGAAATACCTCAAAGGAATTAAGGGGTATTCCTCTAAGAATTCCTCTAAGTGACATGGTTGACAGYCCAGTTGAAGTGCCTCTACACCAATGCATGCAGCATGGGCAACAAACAGGAGGAGTTGGAAGCCACCGTGCTACTAGAAAGCTATGACCTAGTTGCCATTACTGAAACTTGGTGGGACGAATCCCATGACTGGAGTGTGGCTATCGATGGCTACAGGCTGTTCAGAAGGGACAGGCAAGGAAGGAGGGGGGAAAGCGTTGCCCTCTACATCAAGATACGGATAGAGGGTGAAGAGCTGTCGCTGAAGAATAGCCATGAGCAGGTTGAAAGCTTATGGGTAAGAATCAGAGACCAAGACAACAAAGGGAATCTTTTGGTTGGTGTATACTACACGCTGCCTGATCAAGGGGAGCCTACTGACGAAGCCTTCTTACTCCAGCTAAAGGAGGCATCGCGCTTGCAGGCTCTTGTCCTGCTGGGGGACTTCAACCACCCTGACATGGAAAAGTGCTGGAAAAGTAGCACGGTGAGCTGTAGGCAATGCAGGAGACTCGGAATGCATTGACGACAACTTCTTAAGCCAAGTAATAGACAGCCCTACCAGAGGGGATGTGATACTGGACCTGTTGGTCATCAACACAAGTGAGCTAATCGGTGACATCAAGATTGGAGGCAGCCTGGGCTGCAGTGATCATGCACTGGTGGAGTTYGCAGYCCTGAGGGATACGGGTCAGGCGAAGAGTAAAGTCAGGACCTTGAATTGTAGGAAAGCAAACCTCCAGCTCTTCAAGGAGTTTGTCAGTAGGACCCCCTGGGAAACTGCCCTCAGGGACAAGGGAGCAGAACAGAACTGGCAGATCTTTAAGGATGCCTTCCATAGAGTGCAAGAGCTCTCGTTCCCCATATGTAAGAAATCAGGAAAGGAAGGCAAGAGACTGGCATGGATGAGTCAAGACCTGCTGGTCAAACTAAAGGACAAGAAGGAAATGCACAGGCAGTGGAAGCAGGGACGGGTACCCTGGGAAGAGTATGGGGACACTACCCGGTTGTGTAGGGATAGGGTCAGGAAGACCAAGGCACAGCTGGAGCTGAACTTGGCAAAGGATGCAAAGAATAATAAGAAGGGCTTCTACAGGTATGTCAGCCAGAAAACGAAGGTCAAAGAAAGCGTACCCTTCCTGATGAACACGACTGGCAAACTGGTAAAAACAGATGAGGAGAAGGCTGAGGTACTCAACAACTTTTTTGCCTCAGTCTTCACTGGCAATATCTCTTCCCACATCTCTTGAGTGGATGGACTGCAAGACAGGGACTTCGGGAGCAAAGTCCCTCCCACTGTAAGAGAAGATCAGGTTTGTGACCACCTGAGGAATCTGAACATACATAAGTCTATGGGACCTGATGAGATGCATCCCAGAGTCCTCAGGGAATTGGCTGATGTAGTTGCCAAGCCACTCTCCATGATACTTGAAAAGTCATGTCAGTCAGGTGAAGTCCCTGGTGACTGGAAAAAGGGAAACATTGCACCCATTTTTGAAAAGGGTACAAAGGAGGACCCTGGGAACTACTGACCTGTCAGCCTCACCTCTGTGCCTGGCAAGATCATGGAACAGATTCTGCTGGAAGCTATGCTAAGGCACATAGAGGACAGGGACGTGATTTGAGACAGCCAGCTTCAYCAAAGGCAAGTTCTGCCTGACCAACCTAGTGGCCTTCTATGACRGAGTGGCTACATCAGTAGACAAGGAAAGAGCTACAGATGTCATCTAACTGGACCTCTGTAAGGCTTTTGACACAGTCCCCCACAACATCCTTCTCTCTAAATTGGAGAGATATGGATTTGATGGGTGGACTGTTCAGTGGATGAGGAATTGGTTGGATGGCCAATGGCTCAATGTCCAGATGGAGATCAGTGACAAGTGGTGTCCCGCAAGGGTCTGTATTGGGACCGGTACTGTTTAATATCTTCATCAATGACATAGACAGTGGCATCGAGTGCACCCTCAGCAAGTTTGCAGACGACACCAAGCTGAGTGGTGCAGTTGACATGCCTGAAGGATGGAATGCCATCCAGAGGGACCCAGACAATCTGAGAAGTGGGCCCATGTGAACCTCATGAGGTTCAACAAGGCCAAGTGCAAGGTCCTGCACCTGGGTAGGGGCAACCCCCAGTATCAATACAGGCTAGGGGATGAAAGGATTGAGAGTAGCCCTGCAGAGAAGGACTTGGGGGTACTGGTGGATGAAAAGATGGACATGAGCCAGCAATGTGCACTCGCAGTCCAGAAGGCCAACCGTATCCTGGGCTGCATCAAAAGAAGCATGGCCAGCAGGTTGAGGGAGGTGATTCTGCCCCTCTACTCTGCTCTGGTGGGACCCCACCTACAGTACTGCATCCAGCTCTGGAGCCCTCAGCACAGGAAAGACATGGACCTGTTGGAGCGGGTCCAGAGGAGGGCCACAAAAATGATCAGAGGGCTGGAACACCTCTCCTATGAAGAAAGGCTGAGAGAGTTGGGGTTATTCAGCCTGGAGAAGAGAAAGGTCTGGGGAGACCTTATTACCGCCTTTCAGTATTTAAAGGGGGCTTATAAGAAAGATGGGGACAGACTTTTTAGCAGGGCCTGTTGCGACAGAACAAGAGGTAATGGTTTTAAATGAAAAGAGGGTAGATTTAGACTAGATCTAAGGAAGAAATTTTTTACAATGAGGGTGGTGAGGCACTGGAACAGGTTGCCCAGAGAGGTGGTAAATGCCCCATCCCTGGAAACATTCAAGGTCAGGTTGGACAGGGCTCTGAGCAACTTGATCTAGTTGAAGATGTCCCTGCTCATTGCAGGGGGATTGGACTATATGACCTTTAAGGGTCCCTTCCAACCCAAACTATTCTATGATTCTTCCTCTTACAAAAGGCAAAATAAGTGTTTCTGTTAAAAGACTCTTCTCCCAGAAATCAAACTTGGGCTGTCAGTTTGGTGACCAGCCAGGTGAAATATTCTGAAACTCTGGAATTTGATTGCCTGTAACTTCTCCACTGGGCAGTCTTCACTCAGTCAGTCCACATTGTCTGTGGAGTGTTACAAGATGTCTTGTATGAAAATTTCTAAGAAACACTTTCCTTCAAAGCCAGAAAATTTCTGTTTCGGGAATATACTTTTCATTCTCTTTGACCATTTCCAAGGTAGATTTATTCCTGAAAAGGGTTTCAGTTATGGCACCACAATGGAACAGTCTATTTCCACTTCAGGTTCTTGGAGTGCCTTCAGACCGCCAGGAACAGAGCATACCTAGGTTAGTACACCCTGAGGGACAGTACTTATCCACTAGTCCTCACCCAGCAAGAATTTTCCTAGGCTGGTCCCATCCCTGTGCCACCATCTGTGTGCCAGCAACCTGGCATGCCCATGACCTGTATAAAATTCCCTGTCTGACTCATATCAGTAACTGCCAGCACTTCTCAACAAAAGGAGGAAACTTAGGCCATGGTCTGGGCTCCTTATTCATAAGGCATATTTGTTCATGTGCCAACACAGGAGCGGGCAGCAAGGAGACACTCTACAGGCTCAGTCTTCTCCCACTAGCAAATTCAGCTTGCCTAAAGACCACTTGAAGAAGATGGTCCTACACAGCGTGCCTTCTCCATTCTTTCACGTGAACGTGTCTAAGGACACAGATTCCCCATACTTATCAGGACCCTCCACTGGATGGGTATGAATAGGTCACAGCAACATGCAGAAACAGAGCTCTTTACTGTTGAAGGAATAAGGGATAGGACCGCATGTATATATGTTAGGAACAGAAAACTGAGTTCTTGAGGGAGAATCCCAGTTCTCTGGGAGTATCTGTTAGAAGACAAATATAAAATGAAATATATTATTGCCTTAAAAAAAATAATAACAACAGTGATTAATCCTATTGTGTTTGGGTTTTTTTTTCTGGAGCAAATAAATTGCTCTCCTTATTCTTGTCACTGCTGAAGAACAGGCATTCACTGCCAGCCCCCAAACTATATCCTCAATGTCCTTAGTCATCTTGAAATCATTCAGTAGCAGTAGACAAGACAGTCTCTTCCTCCAAGCAACCTCTACTCTAAAATTAGGCCCACCTGGAGTCAGGCCTAAGTTGCTTCCCACTACAACAGATTCCAGGAAAGACAGGCAACACTGCAAAAAGCCTCTTCTGTAAAGACCCTCCAAAGATATTCCCTAAATGAATGGCGTTGTAGCAACTACAGTCCTTGGCTCTAAGCAGCACAGAACTGCATTAAAGGAAGACACAACAGGTGTCCCTTGGGGCTGACCTTCAAGTCAAGATGAATGAGACCTTTTTCTGGTTATCCAACTGCCCTAAGTAAGTGATTTCACTCCACAAGGGAAATTCTACTGGGAAAACAGCACTCTCAAACCAAGGATCTTGCAGACCAGTGTTTGACCTCTATTTACATCCAGTATGTGATCCCTAAAATTGAGCTCATGGGCTCTTGGGGGCGAAGTTGGGCTGTGGGGAAGCTTGCTTCAGAGATGGTGTACTGTTTGTCTGCAGAGCTCTTTTCTCAGACAGTTGTCAGTATGGAAAGTAAGCTGTCATCAGATCACTTGGCAAGCCAATGCATTTTACTAATCTGGCAGAAAAATACAGCAGAAGAAAACCTGACTAGCTTCCTGCCAGACTAGTAAAACGAATTGTCTTACTGCGAAAGCTGACACAAGGGAAGGGGTGGAACCATATGGCTAGATATTGGCGCAGGGGTACAAAGGAGTAAAGAGAAAGGATTGGGACTTCCAGTTTTCTTGGCAACAATTACATTGGCCACTTACCCACACCCTGGGTACTGATAGGGTTCACAGCACAAGATGGTAAGTACTTTGGAGAATGCACAGTTGATGAGAAGCAAAGGGCAGGGGTATGCAGCAGCATTTTATTGAGTCAGTAAAGTTCAGGGGCTCGGTCCTGGCCCTCCTGAAGTCAGTGGCACAACTATGGTCTTCCCCATCTGGTTAGGCTTACTACCCGTCTATCTCATCAGAGACCCACTGCAGTGTTTCAAAAACAATAGCCACTCAGAGGAATACTCATATACTGGATTAAAAATATACAACTGCAGATAAAGAAAAAAATCCACAGTAGGACAGAAGTGTCTCTAGTATTTGAAGCTACAGCTCTCCAGAAATATATTGTCTCATTATCAAAAATCCTGTTTATTGGTAAACTTTTACCAACATTTTGTCACTCCATAAAATTAATACCCTATGACTGTTCCCACTGAAATGCAAGGATTTCCACTGTATAAAAGGCATGTGTAAGTCATTACATGATTTAAGCCACAGATATGAAAATCTCCAGCCTGGAAAATACAAACAGTAGCATTGTAACAACCCAGGAACTGTACCAAAAGTTAAACAATGCCTTTGGACATTAAAGATAAGACATAGAATAGGCTAACAAACTACACAGCTGATGAAAACAGTAGTGAATTGAAGACTTGAACAAAAAGCGTGAAAAGGAAGAACATCTGCAATACTGAACTACTGGAGGAAACAGAGGACAAATATCCCTGTTTCTTTAGCTGCAGTCTGTAACCCCACAACAGTTAAGTTAAAATTGAATGCATCTAGGAGGTAGTACAGCCCAGCAGGAAGGTGTACAGAAACCAATGATAAACATATGCAATTTTATAACCCCATAGACAAAACACTAATGCTATATGGAAGAGGACAGCACAGTTGTTGGTTTTTTACTCCAAATTGTCAAAAATATCTGTGAAATATAGGAATCATAATCTTTCAGAGAGAAATATAAAGTATCCTTATTATTGAGAATGCTTTGCTGACAACTCAGTCATTACACATACGCAAACACATATTAAAGCTGGGAAGGACCATACCATTCATTTAGTCTGATTTAATGCATAAATTATTATAAATTTTCTTAACAGCTACCTTTTCAGCAAATTTATAACTTCTGCTCCAACTGTAAGAGATCTTCTAGAAAGACACCCATCATACTTGTAAACATCTCAAGGGATGGAGGTATAGTGCTAAATAAAGGAGAGCTAGGGAGGGAGCCCAGGCATTAGACCTGATCATCTATGTTATTGTTTCAGTCCCTGGCTCTGTTTTGGGCTGCTCCAACTAATCATCTCCAATACCATACCCCAAAACCATATGTAGTGCTACTCAGAGGATAGTTTACTCCAGTGACCATTCACAAAAGCAAAATAGTGGTGAAAAAGTTGAGAAAAGTATATCAGAATGTAAGTAAATTCTTCTCGCCATCAAAAAGAAAGGAAAATTAATACAGCAAACATTATTTCAAAATGACTATTTTAATACAGTAGCTTTTTGTCCTAGCCAAATTTGAAGAACCTGACTCAAAATGACATGAGGAGGAAAAACTTCTGATTTGAAGACAATTCAACAATGGGCAATTAGGTACTGAAGGTAGGTAGGAATTTAGTAGGTACTGAAGAGTCTCAAAAGAAAGTGCTGCTGAATGTTGCATACTGCATAAAACCATCTTAAAGTCTGATTAAAGCCACAGGATATATTCTCCTTATTAAAGCAAAAGAAAATGGACTAAAATTAAAAGAATAACCAAGCCTCATAATGACACTATTAAGATCTTCTTGTGAGACACTTAAAAAGGACATGATAGAGAAATGCAGGGTTGTGACCAAATTGTTAATTATTAATGGGTGGGGAGAGGCCAAAATACAAAGGAGATTGAAACAAATCTTAGGCCAATTAAAATAAAGCAGACCTTCTCCTTTACTGCTAAGTAAGGGAGGCTCCACAGCCTATATTGATCCAGATGATGTTAAAGTAGTATGAAACCTCGTGAAGGACGCTGCAAGTCCAACATCTCAATCTTGCATATTGTACATGTCCATCTGAAGCCTAAGATACAGGTTGGAAAGTCCAATTCCCAAGTTCGTTCATTTGGTTAACACAGGATTAATAAAGGGCACTGCTTGCTGATCACCATAATGAAATTGCTCCACGCAGGATGTTCAGCCAAGGTAATTAATGAACTTAAGAATTTCTGGACCATGAATGCCAGAGAGACATTTTATTCATGAGCATTTTTTTTCTGCAAAGGTTTTAGAGGAATGCGGATTTAAATGGCTCTATATACTGTATAGAAGACCAGTGCACCCATGTGGATAATTAATCTGTAATTAGATCAATAAGGCTAAACAGAAGGATAAACCAGGAATGTTGTTAAGTGTCCTGTATTACTTAACCAAGCTATTGCATTTTTATCTTTATTAAATTAAGGGATTACTGCTGTAGAAGGCATACAAATATCAGAACAGGAGAAAAAGATCACTTTCCTTGCTGATGAYGTGAGAGTCTTTGTCAAGGATTTATAAAAGGTCTGGCCATGTTTATGAAGGTTTAAGGAACAGTTTGGGATTGTGGTAGTACAAAGTGAAGTACGCCAAATCTGAAGTTACAAAAAAGGACCTCAAGAAGCAGTCTAATTTGTCCAGTGCCATTTGAGTGGAATGAAGAAAAACAAAACAAAACAAAAAACTATTTAGGGATTTGTCATTCTCATTCTATCATTCTATTACTGCTGAACCTCTGATCAACAAAATATATTGTGATCTGAGAAAGAGATACTCAGTCTCAAATAATAATGCAATCTGGTTTAGATGAACAGATGTGAGGGAGAAAAAAAAATTGCATGTATTTACCAAATTCTATTCAGACTCTTGGTGTGTGTATCTGTACGTGCATAGGCTTTACAAGTGTTTCAGAAGATACGTAGCGATAAAATATTTTATGTTAGGAAGAGGAAAAGAATGCAAAAAATTGCAGCATCACCTAATCCAGTTCAAATGGAGAAAAGAAAAAAAAAAAAAGCATAATGGCTTTAGAGTCCTAATCGATATTTTATAGCTTACTATCTCTCACACTCTGTGTGCAACATGCAGAAGTTCTTGTGAAACTTCTGGTAACATTCTTATATATCTATCTTGGCGACTGAACCTCTTTCCACAATCAGCTATCATTGCCTAAACTCTGCAATTAACCGGAAAGCATTTTCCCTCAATGGGAAAAGGCAATTAATTGAAAATAATTTTCCCTCCAAATTTAGGACCTCAGAGGCACAGTAGTTTCCACTGTTTCCTTGTACAACACGGAAAATGACCTGGCAACACTGCTCCCGAAGAAAACAAGACTGTAACTAAAATTTGGGAGGACAAAATGTCACAACCATACAATTCTTCTGTGTCATTGTTGCACTAAAATATTTTATTTTCAATGCTGCCTACAAGAACAGGGTGAGAAGTGGTATCTCTGAATTCCAGCTTATATTCCACTGATGAGAACTGCATCTCATGGGTGTATGTAACAACAACCTGCTTTTGTACAAACGGCACAGAAGCCTGTAAGGACTCACAAATAATATATGATTGCATATCTAAATGTAAATGAAYTACATAATTACTTTTACATTTTTAGGAAGATAGATTTCATCTTCAGAACTTAATGTGTTTGTTAATGTGATAAACCTCAAAGTCCTCTGCAGAAAATACTTTTATGTACAGCAAGAAAGAAATATGAGATACTTCAAAAGACAGCCTGAATGCTTCTTTAGTACCAGGGATAATTTAGTGGTCTCCCTCMGCTTCATTTGCTGTTTAGGTCAGCTAAAGTTGTGAATCCTTAAAAAGAGAACTGTGACCAAATGAAATATAATTCTCTAATAAAACATAAGTTGTTGCAAAGCTATATTTTATATACTAATTCAACCCAGCAGTTAAAACTCAGCTCCCTGAACAATAAAAACAGTTTTGCTGAGCACAGTCCTTCCAGCTTCTAAGCTGCTCCTTCCCCCACTGTCTTCTATGTAACTAGGCGAATACAAAAGAGACCAATCAAACAAGATTTTTGTTTACCTTTCACTGAGAGATAGAAAGTGGTGAGCCTGCATATGCTCCTTTGTCCTTGGAGAACATACACTAGATTTTGTTTGATACACATTTTAAAAGTTCCTTTTAAGTTTTCACTTCTTAGAGAATAGTTGTGTTGCTATAGCTTTTGGCCCCTTACTAACAGCAGCTTTTTCCCCCTCACCAGAATTTGAAGCTTTTGATCTCTTTTATCTTCTGCTTGCTCATAGCCTAAGAATTGCATCTGTGGCAAAGCTTGCCCTCTTAAGAGTCCATTGACTTATTGCTAGAAAGCAAGGAAATAGCTTTCTTTTCACTCTGAGTCCCTGTTGAGATAATACATTCTGAAGGGACACAGCCTGTGTGGAGTAATCAGAGCTATTGTTCACCACTGTTTGAAATGCACAGTGAAAATATACTACTAGRGGGGGGAATCAAAAAGAGCTTCTACCTAAGAGAAATATACAGATAGCAGCCCAAAGTAGGCTTTTCTTAAATATCACACATCAGCTAGCACCAGGCTAAGCTACAACTTGGACAATAGCATATATTGGACATAAACAGAGCATAAAAGCAAATAAATACATACCTTTTATTTAATTTCTGTGCAGCAGGAAAGGCAGGGCATTAGTAGCACTCATCTTTCCAATTCAGAATGGCGCAGCCCAGCCCACCAGACTGTCCCATGGTAAGACTAGTCCATGTTTTCAGACTGATTTCGTGAGCACTGGTGACTCTCCCATAGCATCCTTACCAAAAAAAAAAAAGCAGCACTGGCCTCCACTGTACTACTATCCCTGGGGTTCAGTGGCAGGGCAGCTTCCACACCAGCTTGGCCAGAGGATCAACATTTCCCAGCTTCAGCTGGAAAAGGTGTTCTTCACTTCCATCTTACATYGCTGCACACTGCCGACCGAGCAGCTGGACAGCTGTCACCAATGAAGCAATCGCAGTAATCCGAATGTTTGAGACCAAACATCTTCCTAGAAAAAGACAGTTGTAAAAGTGCTCTAAATATGACCTAGTGGCTCCCGAGCAGATCCTCACCGCACAAGATCATCTGTGGTGGTGCGAAATGMTTCTGACACTGCCAGTCTATTGCACCACAAGAGTGCAGGGACTGCAGTCATGCAGCTCCTTATTCTGCAGCTTTCTCCTAAAGAACTGGCTTGCCCAGAACAATTTCAGTATTTCCACTCAATAAGAGTGGAAAGGTGGTTTGAAACTATATTTRTGTAGCTCCTCAGCTGTGATGTGCACTCCTCGCAACTGAAAATTTGTTTATTTTTAAAATTCTTTGAGAAGAATTACACTTTATAAAAGTAGGATATAATTATTTTAAAAGCTCTTATTTTTTTCTTCCTTTTCATTTGTTTACAATGCTGTAGAGACTGTACAAATTAAAAGAAATTACAAACACCTAATGGGAAGAAATTATTTACATTTAATAGTTGAATTCTTAATTAACTCCATTACCATATAAAGCAGCCCATGCACATGTGTCTTAAAATTAATAAATAAGAGTGAAAATTTTGTGTGCTCGTATTTAACATCCCCGTCTTTATTTGTTTTCTGCAAACAGATGAAAGAAACCAATTTCATTTTAATTCAGGGGAACAGCAAATTTCAACCCTGGAAGTAGAGAAACCCTCTGTAAAATTCTGCCAATGTAAATCTACAAGAAAATTAAAAATGAAAGGGTAAAAAACCATTAATTTTATTTGTTTCTGAGTGCAATGGCAAAAAGAGGATATGGAAGCATATTAAGTCATGAATTTCATCTTCCACACGCAGTGCCATAAGGGAATAAAGATTTAAAGGTTAGCACAGCAAGAAAGACAACCATAGCAGTATTAAAGAAATGAACAATCTTGCCTCCACCTCCAGAAATAAACAAAAATTAGCGTAACACTACAACTACCAAATGAGCCCTTCACACCTTCCATAAGGAACTGTAAAAAACGATAACAAAAGAACCTTCCGGTCTTCTATCCCCTCCCAATTACTAAATATTTCTTGGCAAAAGACACTTTTCCTTCTGAGTAAGGACAGGAAAACTATACAAAGAAAAGTTATTTGGCCCATTTTTAAATTTTTTTTTYACAGGACCATGACGTTGTTTGACTTTATTTTGCTTGCCAACTCTCTTTTCGTAGTTTAAGTCATCAATCACGAGGGTTATTTGTGAGAAAGGAAAAAAAAAAAAAAAAGGCAGAGAGAGATATGCCACATTTGGACTTGGATCGCCTTTTCCCCTCATAAAATCTACAGGATGAGATTTATTATAGGTCCTGTGTGAAAATTTTACAAAGCCTTGCCTCTGGAGATACGTAATTTTGAGGAAAATCCCTCGGAGCAGTCCCATATCTGTTCTAACTTTGGTGGCTTCCTGAAGGTACAACTCAAGTGAAAYGGCACAGCGCGGCACTCCTGCCCTGGACAGCTGTGGCTCCAGTACGCACCATCCACTACAGGAAGAAAATCAATGACAAATTCAATATCCCCTGAAGTTGCACAGATCCAGAACAAGGACACTAGACATTTCCTCTACCAGTTCCAATCATAAAATGACAGTCAAAACTAAACCAGCCAGGTAGTTTGTGTCATAGCTTTCCACAAGAATAGAGGAAACAGTAAAAAGCCATATTGGTAAGGACATCGAGATAAAGCTCTATTCCCTGCAGATCGTTTCCTATGCGTAGAAGTTAACCTAGACTAGACCTTCAGCTCTGGTGACAACACTGGATGTGAACTTTTACTGCATTTCTTTGGGTTTGTTTTTAAAGAGTTAGCTTTTCCAAGATGTGCACTGAAAAATAATGATACTTCATAAAGTATAAATTAATTGTGTAATATATAGTTCGGCAACAGTGGTGTTATTTCTCAGCAGTAGTACTGAATATCTCCTTACAATAGTTCTGAAGTCCAAAAATACCTTCAGAGATGTTTTAGTAATCTTTTCAGAGARGCTTTCAAGCTGCATATCAGTTGGTTTAACTGTTTTGCATACAATACTGCAAATGTMTTTAATGTACTCACTTATTGCCTAATTCCCTTTAGATTCTGTTRTGAATGGACAAGAGGCAACATTTTTTATACAGCAAGCCTGACAAAAAAAAATAAATACACTTAACTTGTAACACTACAGCTCTACTGAGCTTTTAAAGCTCAAAACAGATACATTCTGGGCTTGACACAAGGCTTGACCAAGAGAAAAAAATTCCCCAATCAACCAAGAAACAAACAAAAACCTTATCACATAAAGGGTATTTTTTTCATGAGACATCTTTTCTTGCAGAATCAGTCACAAAAAAGAGAAGTCCAACTGCCCTTGAACTTAATAAGGTCTGCAATGATGCGTTACTACTAGCAATGAGAACACCACTAATATCAGTGAGAATGATAGCAATGAGTACAACAATAACATCTCACAGTTATATGGTCAGTYGAAAAGCTGTCTCTGCCTACCAGCATGGACAGTCTTCACTATGTGACAGTCTTCATTATGATTCATGGGATATTTAATATCTTTTTCTTAAAAACTTAGCCACGAGTGTTTGTGATGATACTACACCCCTCAGGTTTAATTTTGAAAAGTTTCTATCCCATGAATCTTCTAAGAGACATTTAAAAAATAAACTCTATGCATTTAGGAAAAAACAAAACAAAACAACCCCAAACAGCAAAAAAAAACAGAGCTAAATATTTCTTATTTTTTAAATCTGCACTTTTTAAACTGATCCCCTGATTTCTGTACGTTTGAAGAAGGATTCAAACCTCAACTTAAGATGTTGTTCAAGGGCAGTTGTGCGGACAACCAGCCTTCCCATCCCCCTCCCAGGCAAAAGAAAGTCAGGCAGCTGCCAGGGATAATAGTCCCCACTTACACTGCCATCCATTTGCTAGGATAGGACCTCAGCAGGTCTCTATCTCTTCTCATCAGTTATTTAAGGGACTTAATTGACCCTAAAGTTAGATGAGAATTCCTCCACTCCAAGTTCTAAACTAAGAATAAAGTAACAGTTAAATCTCCTAAACTACACATCAATTAACTAATATTAAAAACAACAAYAAAAACAACCCAAAAAATTGTTCAGAAATATTTGAATTTTAAGGGACATTTTTAGTTCTATTATAATGCATTACTCATATAGGATACATGCATTGGGATATATCCCAATAAAACAAAAACAATTAATTAATCTTCGATTCTAAAGCAGGGCTATGAAATCACTATAATTTTGTATTATTACAAAACCAAAMGGATTTCAGGAAAAATGCTTCATCATCTTTTCACCACCAGCAGTCCAATAGTAGCTACAACAGCCAAGCCACAGAAAGGTTTCATTTCTTGTGCAGGTTATCATATTGCAATAAACATCTCTAAAATGGCATCCTCAGAAACAACAAACTCCCTTAATTGAGATGACTGCCAAGAACCAAGGTCTGTGTAATGAACTTGCCTACTCTGTGATGTTTCATACACGACTTCACAAGATATCAGTATGACTCTAATGCAGATTTTTAAAAAGTTGTATGCTTTACATTACAATTGTTATTAACGGAAATCATTACATAAAATATTTAATCTCTCCAGTCACTTTGTATTCTAATATTTTTTTAGGAATGAGGGAATCACTTCACTGGAATAATTCCGTTTCCACCAGGGTCTGCCAGTTCAGAGATATTACTGTAAGATTACCCAAGAAAATCTAAAACCCCTGTGGCTTGACACAAGTAACACACTGCCAGAAAGTCTCTCCTCTCACAGAGCTCTATTATTATACATATTTGCAGTCCAGCAGGGAAGGATAACAGTGAGTCACCCACAGTCACTGCCCTAGGGAGATGATCCCTTCCTGATGTCAATCACAGTGAAGACTCTCTCACTCTTTCATTTGCAGCAAGGCTGCAATGGCCAARGGTGGGTTCAGGAATGCAGTTATCACAGTCGGAAGAGGTCCTGCTTAAATGATGCTCATTTAGGGCTTAAATGATGTTAGAATGATGYTACCGAGACAATGTACTACAAACCCAAATATTTCACTTAGAGGAAAATTTTACTAAACTTTATAAAAGATCAGGAAGAAAGTTCTAGGGTTCTAGGATGAGTGGTGTACCCCTCTGCTGCTATGCAAAATTTATTCTGTGGGTCTGAATTAGTGAAAACAGCCTCTGCCTTTCCTAAACCCAAGAGAGTTGGCTTCATTTTCTACAATGGCAGCCTAACCTAATTGCATATACAAGGAAAAAGAGGGTGGTTGGAGGAGCGGAAGAGGAAACATTGATGCCCACAGTCACAGAATGGTAAGAGGTAAGACAGACATTCAGCTGCAACATCTTCMCTGGAACTGTACAGCATTACTCAGTCTGAGGCCTGATTTTGAACTCTTCATAATGATGACGATGATAATAGCAATAATGCATTTGGAACAAATCCAGCATCTTAAGTAGTAATGCTGGAGTCATCATTAAACTTACCACAAGTGTTTCCCTGACATTAGACCAGAGCAGGRTCACCTTGGATTGACGGTAAACTTTAGTCTCTTTGAACTTTTTGCATCTAATCTTGCACCAGTGTTCAGTGACAGAAAGCACCCTTAAAAACATACTCTATTTCTCYTGAAATAGAGTTTTAAAGAAATTTAGAGATACTAAAGCAGTTTCTATTACATTCTATTACTATCTATGACAAGAAAGAGTTTATCTAGATTAAGAAAATGATTCAAGACTAGTTGTGAGTTGGTCCACACGTGAGCTAACCTCACTTTTTTCCCCTCACGAAGGTGTGAGTTAATACTCTTTAACTTACCTTAACTAGGCAAGTTTAATTTTGATGGGCACTGAGAATGGGTGCCAGCTAGGAAAATCAAGGGGAGGAAAGATATCCTGGATTTTAGCTTGGAAAAACGTCTAAGTTAGATAACACTGCAATGTGTTATCTGAGCTTAGGTTACCTTCAAAGGCATTTCCTAGCATAAGCCTAATTGAAGACCTATTCTCACACACTTAACACTTAATACAGTCCTTTATTTACAGACCACTGACAGGAGAGTGCCAAGCAGTCCATAATAAGCCAATCTGTTTCTGTGAAATAATAATATATGCTAAATAAGACAAGGTGCACCGTAGCTACTTTCTAATTAAACAAACAAACAAACAAACAAACAAAAATCACAGGTTAGCAGTATGTATTGAAAACTTTCTTTTAATGAAGAACTCTTTTTAATGAATTCCTGCACTGTTACAGGAATGTAATAAAGCATCTGAAGCATAAAAAAAATTTATGATCTCCCATAAAACTTAAAAATGGACAAACTGATTTGTCTCAAAATTTATACAAAAATAATTGGACTGAGAATTTACATGCCAAGTTTCCACTTGGAAAGAAATTTTAGGGACTATTACAAAACACTGAAAATGAAGGTTCATAATGGAAATGCTGACCAACTCTTTACTTCACCAGTGCTAGCTAGACGCATAAATGCTCACAGACACACTGTAAGAGTCTGAAGCTTCCTCTGATAMACTCTGCTTCCGTAACCAAAAATGAATGACCACCTTTCCCATCTTCTCAGCTCAGTACAGATATAAGCACAGAAATCCCTATCTCGCAAATTTCCTGACTTCCTAAAATAGCTTTGAAGCAGTTATGATTTTAAGTCATGAGTAAAGATGTATTATAAGAAGTGCTAATGAGGCATGAATTACACTCTTTACTTTTTTTTGTTAAAGGACCATTCTTTGAAGAGGTCGCCATGGACAAAATATCATTGCAAAGTTAATTTTCTCTCTTCAGGGCAAATCGAAGGCATTTGTTTCACATTATCTATCTGATAGAAGCTGGAGAAATAGCAATCTAACAAAATCACGCATGGTTTTCATTACAGTTTAGCAAAAAGTAATATCTGACACTCCCAAAAATGAATCAGATATTTGGGTACAGTAATTTCTGTACAGCAGTAGGCCAAGGCCAAATATGAAATGAAACTTATGGTTAATGTAAAATACCTTTAGCCTCTGTTGTTCTTAAGACTTTTTTACTAGATCCTTTCCACAGGGAATCAACCAGCTTATTTCTGGTTCATGTTTTTTTCCTTTTCTGGGAGTGGTTCCCAGCATAGTAATATTTGCCAATGGGACCAAATCGTGGTCTTTTTAGGAGCACTTTCCAGATTTAGTCCCATGATTCAAGCCACCATCTGGTTTTAAAGGGGAAAACCCTTCTCTGTGGAAATATTAACCTGACATGTCTCCAGTCTAGACTAATAACTATGTCAAAGGACAGAGTGAGTCCATTATCCACAAGGAATGGGTGGAGGCTTTGATAAACCAGTAATAATAGGCGTCAGACTAGCCACCGAGGACTTTTCATACTTACTTGCTTTCTTATAAAAGGGAACTTTAGGCTCATTCAAGAATTCTGCTTCCACTGGGACTGACAAACAGTTCGTTTAGTTCCACCAAAGCCAAGGGACTGCGTTTAGTGTAGTGCCCATAAAACAGGAAATGGAATAYTGTTCAACAAAGGTTGACCTGCTCCTGTAGATTTTTGTCGAAACTGCTTTTGTTCAGAATGGGAAGCAAGGTTCCTCTAATTGTACCATTCCAATTCTTCTCATTGCAGCCTTTTATATATTCAAATGGACGYATTCATTTTAAATCGCCTATGCTTTGAAAAAATTGCACAAGCAAAACAAGTGTTGASAACTGGAACGAAGCTGGTGACCTTCAGTAGAAAAAAACCCATACAATTCACATTCACAGGGTAACAGTTTTCAAATGCAAGTTCCCTAGGCCCCGTTTTAGCAGTGACCTTAAAATAGGCTTACCTTTCATTAAGAACACCATGCAAAGAACTTCAGACAGAAGTCCATCGCAACCACRCCGTGGGTATTGATCCTACGACGCTGGGCCTGTGGAACTGGGGACTGCGCTCTCGAGTGCCATCTACTGGCACCTAAGCCATTAACCCACTGCTCAAGCATCKCCTTGTGTACCAAGTACTCACGTCAGAGCTCTGAGCACACGTGTAAATACGTACTTATTTAGGCTATTCCTATTTTAGTCATACTCGCTTATGAATTCTAGAGTAGGGCAATACAAGGGTGTCTTGCAGACTGTTTTTAGAAGGGCATGCTAATGTAATATTTATACAATCATGTTGGCATTCATCTTTAATGCACACAGTTAGACCACCATCCAACACCCACAAGCATGAGTGCAAATCCTTTTGCCAACCTCCGCGAGTCTATCTGGAGCTCTTAAAATGGTCTTTTCAATTCAAAAGTGTTAACCAAAGTACCTAGTTATAGGGAAAACTCTTTATCCCCTCTTGAAACAGGCAAGAAGAAAACAGATTTTCAAGCATACTTTATGGACAAAGGAAAATGAACTGCAAATAGCACTATTATAAAATATCTGAATTATTTGCTTACATTTTCCTTCCACATATCTCAAAGAATTGTAAAGAGACTGAGGAGCATTGTTATCACCATTTTCCACAGAGGGAAACCAAAAGAGGAAACTAAAATGCGGCTGTTTTTCTTACAAGCAAGGCAGTCACTGAAAAGGGAAAGAAAATATTTCAGAAATTCTCACTTCTACATGCTGTTTTTCAGAGCACTGTTTAAAACAGCATATTTGAACTGACTGCTTTCATACTAATTCAGGAGGTTGACATTTTTAAATAGCTTCATACAAATGTCTAATGAAAGATAAATTTACCTCATTGGAAAATACTGCTGATACTTAACTTTGCAGAGCTATGTCAGAAATAAGAACAGTTAGCTTCATTCGTAGTATAAATTCCTGTCATAAATTAACACTACAAAATGAAGCACAGTCAGTTTCTTACACAGCCATATGAAAGGGTCCCTGCACAATGACCACTATCAGTCTTCAGCTATCAACTTAGTTTCAGGTTTGGCTTTCTTTCAATAAGGAAAATATATTTAATATTAAAATACCTAAAGAACTACAGGCACAATAAAAAAATAGTATTATTAGAAACACCAGTTTGCACGGTCTGTGTTTTTCGCTCCTATGCTGCAACTAAGTTCTAAAAGACGATTCTGCTTGTACCCACCATTCAGTTTTATAATCTGTTTTTGTAAACAAAAAAGCTCAAGAATTCAAAGTGATGTTTTTCTTTCTCTTCTGTTCTCCAAGGTAACTACTCTAACAGGTAGTAACAATCCTAAAAGACTGTGATATCATTTAGGGGGTAGCAAAGCCCAACGTAGATGCAAAGGAGATAGAAGAAAAACTTAAAGATGCAGTAAAAAAAGCAAAAGAGAAGACCCTGAAGCTCTTGAAGACCTGCCCTAACGTTAATAGCTAATGTAAGAAACGGACATTACTGAAACAAAGAGGGAAAAAAAAAAAAAAAAAACAGGCAAGAAGATGTAGCCCAATAGCTTTGCCTTCCTGCAGATAAAAAGCAGTGTGCTACAGCCCTTATAGAAGGGCAGTAATTGGTGTGTTGGGAACACACCCTTCCATTCTCTAACCGAAAGAGGACTGAGCTTATATTACACAATCTAACCCTTCGCAACAGCATTAGCTTGGACTCTTATCAGAGTACTGCCTCTCAAGCACCTTCAGCATGCACTCAGGCTTGAAAAAGCAATACTTGCCATAGCACAGTGTTTTCTATGTAACCTCCAGTGAACTACGAACAAACCACCCCACAACTCAGCTACACGCTGCTGCTAGTAAAGATAAGATCACTGGGAATGCAGAACAATTGTTTGCACTGTGACAAAGCTAAACTAGATGGTGCCGTTCAGTGAGGTTACCTCTGAGGAAGTGCAGAGTTAGCACTGTGATTGCATCGTCAGGCAGACTGGAAACATGACCAGAGAACTGCACAGCTTCCTTCTGTATAGCCCACCACACCATTAAGAAATAACAATGCCTGTTACAATTTGGCCTTAACAGTCTTTGCCAGTTTGAACTTCAAATGAAACTGTACTGGTTTTAAATAGGGTCTTGCTGCTGTACAAATACAAATATTTCATTATTAATGTATTTTTCAAGACTATGTGGATCTCTTCTTGAAATTTCTGAAGTCATGATTCGGGGATATCTTTTTTGCAATAGCAAGATTTGCTCATTTACTTCCTGGTAGGTAAAATTCACTGTTAAAGAAAAAACATTATACATGCCCTYCCAGCACTAATATTCCATTACTCTTTCTGCCACCATAGAAAATGACCAAAGGAAGTTACTGGCTTGTGATTTGGAAACTCCCTTGCCTACTGTAAGCTGTGCGGCTGTAAGCACAGCTCTCCTGCAGGCTCTGTTCCTCATTTGTGAAGCAGAGATAATAGCAACTCCTTGCTTGCTCCACAATAGCGTTGTGAAGTTAAACACAATAAACCCTCAGGAACACTGTGGTCATAAGAAGAATAAAGCAGCAAAGGCAAAAAGTCAGGGCATATTTATTTTGCTGGCAAAGCACTGCTCTCAGAGCAGTAAGGCAAACACATCCTTGATAGGCTTGCAAGTGAGATGCATTTGGCCTGTCGCTTTTAACCAGTATTGTTTCTGTTGCTAGCTTTTCAGGACACTGCAATCAAATAATTATTGTTTTTCCTTGGTTGCCAACTATTTTTCTTTTATTAGTAATACCAACCTTTGTTTATTCTTCTTCCTCCCATGGGAAATTTCAACACGCCTCCAGAAGGGATGTCGTATGACTCTCATTTATAATGGAATCACTCCCTTTCTTCCCAGGGGAAACTTTCTCTTTCCATTTTTTTCCCCTCTGTATTTGTAGACAGGGACACCAACTCAAATCTCTGCTGTGTTCACATTCATGTGATCTGAACAAGATGAACAGATCAGCAGTTCTCACACACTTGCCTAAGAGACGTACAGCTGAAGAGAATTCATCTCAGACACCATTCCATTTAAACTGTTTAACATTCATTGTAGCAACATTAGCAACAGGCCATATAGAAAAGTAGTATCGAAAATACACATTTGTGGTTTTTTCTTTCCTTAATGCAGTGAGTGTTTTCTGGGGTTTTGCATCCTTCATTTCTTTGTTTTTTTTCTCTTCACATCCTACTTGTTTTCTCACCATGCTCATTCCTTTCTCACCAACGCATGTATTTTACTACCTGTCCCCAATCTTACTCACTCACAGCTTATTTCTTGGTGTGGTTTTGTCCTCTAGTTTCCCCTCCACGCCCCCATACCTGATTCTCCTCTTTCAGGTACATAGTTTATTTTGCTTTCTTATCATGAACTACTACCCTTTGTCCTAGAAAATCCTTTTCTTTCACTAGGTCATCATGTACTTCTGTCACTCTCATTTGTAGCCCCCAGCTCCACTACTGGCAACTCCTGCTGATGACAGATGTCTCACAATCAGCTGCAAGCCTGCTCTTGGCTCCAAGCCTGAGGGAAGCTCCAGACTTTTTTCACGTTTGTTCTTTGCAGCAGCACTTTTATACAGATGCAAAGTCACCTTTTCCTGAAGTACAGCTTCTTAGAGAATTCCAGGTCCCTCTGCACCACCAAGACTGAATACCTGTAGAAACAGCTTGAGAAAAATTGCAGACAATGCTATTCAGCGGGATGAGTAAGCATGGATGGCATTTTGCCCTGGGAGTCCTGTTTTGAGCAGTCAGAGCATGTCAGTGCATTATTTCATTGCCTAATATACACAGCAGGAGCTCTGGACTTGAGTGTGCAGACAAACCTTCATCATACCAACCCTAAGCTACAWACATCCTCCCCCACCATCTAGTGCAATACTTTCATCTCTTCCCATGCCTCCTGTGCCATTCAACCTCCGTATTATCTTCCCCCACTCATTTCTTCTACTTACCTTTGGCAAGCCAGAAAGAGTACATAATTGTCCAATGAGGAGCTAAATGAAGAGTCTAGGACATGCTAACTCATCAACCRACTAGCAGGAAAGTCTACAAATTCAGATTGGCCAGATATTCCAATGCTATATACATTCAGATTGGCCTGGCGCCTATCTATCAGATGCTGGCAGCCAAATACCACAGTCTTCTAGCCTGCAAAAAAATGGCTTAAGGGGATATATCTGTATAGATCCAATATAGAAAGCAATTGTGTCAACTTTTGGCCTGTGCGTTCTGCAATATCTATGTGGTCCTGAGCAAAGCAGCCAACACCAAAGGGCTTGCTAACTCAGCTCTAAATGACGTTAGTGGCTATGTCTGCATTAGCAAGTAGCRCTTTGCAATAGAAAGCCTGTGAACTAAGACAGTGGCTGCTGAGAACTGGATGCCCACGCTACATGCTTCTGGGAAGTGCTTTACTTTCCACTAGCTCTAGACCAGTCCTGCAGACTGAAACCCCAAATAGCAGATGGAATCCTAGAATACATCATCTGATTTCACAGAAACACACAACGGTTCAGGCTGGAAGGGACCTCCGGAGGTCATCTTGTCCAACCTGCCCTGCTCAAGCAGGGCCACCTAGAGCTGGTTACCCAGGACCATGTCCAGAATATCTCCAAGGATGGAGACTCCACAACCTCTCTGGACAACCTGTGCCAGTGCTGGGTCACCCTCACAGAAAAAAAAGTGTTCAAACAGAACCTACCATATTTCAGTTTTTATTTTAGACTCGGTCTTCTCCAAAAAGAATCCAGTTTACCCACTCTGAGACCATTCCAATGCAATCAAATTGATGTTCAACAGATTTGCTTCAACAGCAAAAACACAACCCTTTATCCTAGCTGAAATGCTACGGCAGATTCGTTCACTGGTTCTTCTATCACAACCATGTTCTGCCACCCTTATTCACAATCAGCAGTGACTGACTTTAAAAAGTCGTGTTTAATATAGTATTTCTTTAAGTGTTTTAACATGGTATGGGCAGGTTTTTTTTTTCTTCTGCTTTAGCTGTTTCCCCATCTCCAAAAGCAGGACCCAAAGTAAAATAGAACTGTCTAAATACAAATATACCACCACACTATGTGTTGCAATGGTTTAAACCATAGAAGGATACACTTTATCCATTCAAAACTTGGTAATAATGCAGGTAAGAGATAAAGGAGAAAGACTGGTGCATTCCTTTCCACATTTATTTCGTTTCCCACATTACCGAGATTATATCCCAAGAATTCATAAAGCTGTAATTAGCATTTGTGACAGAAACCTGTAAATAACTTTATCAAACTTGTATGCAACACAAAACACTATCAACGAGCAGTAACCACATACGCATTGATGTCAGCTATATCTCTAGAGAAGCACATATCGGCATTAGATATTCCATGCATTTGGAAGCCTATCCTGCTCTAACACATTGCTGTCTTAGACACAGACCTAAATGAACCAGGCCCCAAGCCTGTTTTGAAATCTATGCACAGCAGGGCTGATGGCAGATCAAATACACTGTGCACAGACTCTACAGAATGTACAGCTGTGTAAAGCGTGACGCTGCACTATGTAAGCAGTGGGTTATATGCTATGCATGTTGAGGGTGCCCAGTGTTCAGAGCTTTGTGATCAATCAAGACAGCCCTGTTCTAGTATTGCTGGTTATGGTTATAGCTCTGTGGCAGGTCATCAGCTGGGACAACAAAGTCAGCCAGATCACTCATGAAAATACAATTCAGTTTGACCTGCACAATTGCTACCATTGCAGTTTAAAAATTATCAAACCATCTGCAGACAAGTAGTACTGATATAATTTAGGAATAAAGGACATGAGGAACAATAATAGAGTCAAATGACACATGCTACAACACTTTCTATATCTTCCAAAAAGAGTGGAGGGAACAGACATTCTAATGAAAACTCCAAGAAGGATGGACTTCAAAATATCTATTTTCTCTCTAGTATTTTGTTYCTCTTCAGATCATTAGGAAAGACTTCTACAAGTATAGTCTCTCAGCTTTTGCCATTTTAATGAGATTTTCACAAAAACAACAACAAAAAAAAAGTCTAAAAGCTTCTGTTAAAACTAAACAGTATAATAAAATTGCATCATGCCCAAATGCTTTATTCCTTCAAACTTCAACCTAGCTAGTCAGGGAAATGAATTAATGAATCAACTTGCAAAATGAAGTGCTACTTTTCTTAATACAGGAGGCAGAATCTGGCACTCGGAAGACTTCCTGCTAAACTGGCTTGCCCATATAGACAGCATATTTGYCTCATACTTTTTAACAAAACATTTTAGGAAAGTAGCAACTGCTATTTTCTGCCCATTAATGTGTGCAAATTTTAATTCTCAAGTTCATCAATTGCACAGTGGTAAGAAAAATGATTTAATTGGACATTTTTTTGATAAAATTTTAACAGAATAGCTGTTAACATTCAAAAATGCTTCAGGGTCAACTCCCATTAATTGTTGTAGCATTGATTTAATTTTTAAGTGTAGGTAGGATGCTTTTCCCATACCTGCAACCCTATTTTTATCATAAACAAGTTGCTTCTTGGCTACTTTTAAAAAAAAAGTAATCACTCCCAGTCATTTTCATATTCATACAGAAGAAGTGGTACTGCTAGACATATTAGTGTGTTTAAAGAAATCGGGTGAAAAAAACAGGAAAAATTCTGGTTACAAATAAAATATGCAAAATATTCTGGATACAAAATTTCCACAGCCAGTATTTCATCCAAATAGTTTTTAAAAATTAAACAAGAATTAGGAACTCATATACACATGCTAACTAGGAGTTACCAAGCCAAGCGGAAATGCTGTACAGGAAGGCGTGGCTGTCGCCCCGTTAAAGCCAAGGTGTCTGAGTCAGCACCACAAGGGTGGCATCTTCATCCATTTAGGAGCCAAAAATTGGAGTCCTCCCCTGAGGGCAGTGCCTACAGTAGCCTTTGAAGAACTGAGCATGGCTCATCCCTTTTGAAACACAGCTGCCATGGGAGGGGGCACGTTATGCAGCAGCCAGGCAGTTGCAGCACCCGCCAAGTTTYGTGCTCTAGCAGTCAAGATCAGCCCTGTTTCTTTTCTCGTGATCGTTTAACAAAACTCAAAAACAGTCTTTTGAATAGAGACTCAAATCCAAGGCAAATTGCTCTCCCGCCTTCCAGAGTACCACAGTCATTAGGGTACAACCATGTTGCCTCCTGCATCTGAACATGTCTATTTTGTATTTTGTGAAATCCACTTGGTTTCAGCTGCAGAAGCGGAAGGGGACTTCACCCCTAACTCCCTTCCTACCTTCCTCCAGCCTAGACACTGGCCCGGTGATTAACATACTGTCATGGGAAGGAAGAGACATTGATATGAATGAGGACACACCTGAATCCAATTTTCTTGCTTGTCCAACTCGTCTAACCACTATGCTAACCACTGGATCATGAGCAACCTGGTTTTGAATAACTGTCCGTTGCTACTCTGGTTTGTTTTGTTGTTGTTTCTTTTAAAGGAATTATCCAAGTATTCACACTGGACCAGTCCCTCATGAGGCTTAGATAAAACCTCAACTCATTGCTGATTGGCTTAAGTCCCTAGTTACACATACCAAACACTACAATTGCTATGAAGTCTTTCAGATAAATCAAAATATGCCTACAGAGTTAAGTAGCTCCATGATTACGCAGCTGCTGAAGGTTGGTTGGATTTTTATTACTGTCAGTCTTCAATGAACCAAGTCTTAGGTCCAGATATAAATACTTGTATGTGACATTAAATCTGCACACTCCGTATGATATCAATGATTTTTAAAGACTATTCACTATAAGAATAGTGAATTGCAGATCAGAGTCTCAAGTTGTGATCAAAACTTATATTCACCACTTTAATAGTATTCAAGAGCTTTTGTTCAGGACCTAAATGGACTAGGCAATGTGAACAAAGCAAGCAAACGAATGTTCCTTCTCCCTTCTTCCATGTAGAAAGAAGAAAGTAGTCCAAACATTAAAAAAAAGTGGTAAGTGGAGTTACATAAAATAAAAAACATAAAATGTCCTCTGACATTGATAATTAATGTCATTTTAAAATTTCCACGTTCATCATGATTTGGCAAGTTTGTTTATTTTCTAAAACTAAATCCACATGGGAATGAAAATAAATATTGTTTTAAATTAATTTTATTATTATATATCCACACAATAGTCCCGATTACTCAAGCTGTGCCTTTTTTCATATCCAAATTACAAAACACTTTCAACAGCATTCCGTACGTTATTGTTTATTTTCCAAGGATATGATTATCATCTGAACATATGGAAAAGAAGAGTATTTTAGCTAATAACAATACTTATGTATACAATCTACCCAGCCTTTCTGTATAGGTACAATGTGAAAACCTTTTCCATTTATTTAATTTCTCGTTGTACAGGGTTTCCTCTCCATTCTTTCAATTAAGCATTTTTCCCCCTTTTCAAGGCAGTCCTTTGAAGCAGCAGTTTTAATGACTTATTCTCTCAAGTTTTAGAAAAGAGACTTCCCTTTCTGCCAACTGTTCCATGCTCCTGCCATGCCTTCCTCACAGCTGTTTTGCTGGTGTCCCAGATGCTTCATTTCCCTACCTCTGCAGCTCAGCAGCTCCCAACTCCATAGCGCTGCTAAAAGAGAAACAAAGCAGCTGACAGAAAATGCATAAGCAAAACAAGCAACTTTGGCATTAAAGGTAAATAAAAAAGTGATTAAGTAATCCAACTTCTACACCTGCATAGCTTCTGTGACATGTGACATGAATCACAGCACTGACTCATACTTTAAAAAAAAAACCAAAACAAAACAAACCCTGTATACATAGTTTCTGACCTTGTAATAAAACTCAGGCTGAAATAGCTACTTTGAAACAACCAACACACATTTAAATCACTTTTTTTTTTTTCCCTTCCAAGAACTTAGCTCTTCTGTGCTACTCCTGCTCTCTTACTATTGTGAGCCAGACTACACCAGATGACAGTAAATTATATACCAAACACCTTATCCTATTATGCTCTGTTGCCTTCTTTCTCTGCTTACCCTCCAGAGTTCTTCCATTTTAGACCTATTACAAAGATCTCCCATCCAGCTGTGCAACACTAACACAAACCGAAGTAATCTACCTTTAATCTCCCAAGATTCCTCTTGATCCAGCTAAAGACAAAAGTGATGGTGTAAGTGAGCGCAGGTATGATCTGGAGATTATCAGAACACAGTATCTCCATAGGGCTACCCCCAAATGCCTGTGGGTTGAGAGATTTCATGTGATGATAGTAGCCAAGGTAAAGAAGGGTGAGGTGCTTTAATTATGCCACCATTTGGCTGTCAAATAAGGTGTTTTCCAACTCTAAGGCAACCATTTTAAGAAGCAAATTATGCATTTTCATATACCGAGATATATTAAAATGGAGAAAAATAATGTAAAAACACAAGACTGCATATAAATGAAGTATGGCTACCAAACCATGAATAATACATGGATTTACATGTGATTAAAAAAACAAAAATTCTAATATTAGTTAATCCAGGAAAAATCACACGAGTTTAATCAAATATTGAAAATTCTGAAAGGGAACTGACATGGGAAGTGACCATTTTCTTCAATTCACTGAAAACAAGAAATGAACTTATTTAATGAAACAAGGTCCTTAAATTTAGAATTTATTAAAACTTCCTTTTGATACTGTAATTCCATACCAATTGTAATTACACCTGGGGGAAAAAACCACCTAAATATTAATATTTTATTACTATTAAGCTGGGAAAAATAACGTGATAGGATTAAAAAAAAAAAACTACCAAACGTTAAAGTAAAAGAAAAATCACGGATAGGAATGTTCTTCTACCAATTTGTCAGCTCTCAGTAATGTATTTTTTTTTAGAGGAAAAGAAGCTTTTTCCAGAAGTACCAGAATTTAGTCCTCATAAATAATAAAGTAAATGGACTAATGACCTTAACCTAGTATAGGTATGAAAAATATCATGCTTATTAATTCAGGAGTTTTAAAAAAACTGAGGTAAAGCAATACAATAATGGATTGGGCAAAATTATTTCATTATACCATATTATACAATTTCTTAATTCCACACAATCTGTCATCMTGAATTGTTCTCATAAAATATTGTATATTGCATTTTATAGTTCTGATGAATCAATATTATTAAATAGGAATAGAATTCTGAGTTCAAATTGGTATTTCTAAATACCAAGGTGCTAAATATAGGTTCTGTTAACAGTGATTTGCCAAGGAAAAAACTCAGCTTATGGTGAATATTTGAAAAACTCATTTATAACTGACTGTAAAACAATTACTGATGTCCCTTTCTCCCCCTGCCCCCTACATTCCAGGTCAGGTTTGGTACATCCAATATGGAATGTAGCACTAATAAAATGATAGAACTTTTAACCAGAACCTGTTGCATCATACAAATTTAAAAGCTTCTGTACTCAATTGTAGCCCAGTTGCTGTAGAAATTATGCCAGCTGGAAACTCATCTACCCCGTCCGGAGCTAAAAGGTCTGATTGTCAACTTCCTTAGTTACCTGTTGCATGAACTTCCCCAGGCTAGAGACAAACAAGTGCTCCCAGGGTCTGTGACTCTGGAATTCCTGCCATGCAGGTTTCACAATGTCCATTACTCTGCTGTTACTTGCAAAGTGGTCTGTCAGAAAGACGCTTCAATTTTATTTATTTTTGGTACTAATTAGAGTAAGTCTGAATTTCAAAATAAGACAGTCCTCCTTCAAGGAAAGTAAGACAAGTCAGTCAGACAAAAGAATTAGATGAAAAGACCTTTAGATGAGACTGGATTTTGTCCAGTGACTAAAGGAATGTTTTGTAAAATGAACCTATTAAATGTAGGCCTATTTTAAAAAAGAGCCCAAACTGTGAAAGATACCAAGGAGCTAATTTCCACTGAAAGTAAAGAGTGGGCTTAACTATCTGTAGATTGCACCGGTTCACCTGAAATCAAGAATAACATCACTTGCAAATTTTGTTATGGCAGAAAAGACTAACAATTACATGGCAAAACTGGGATAAAAGCCTCATACAGAGATGCTTACCGAACCACTAGTTCATACTCTCTGCCTGACCTGAAACTGCTTCCTTTGCYTACATCCCTGTTGTTAACAAAGGACAATAACGCATACAGGTAAACTCACCCTAAATACAGTCAAAACACCCATTAATTGTGCCACGTTAGAGATTAGCTCCAACGAAATAGATCCCAGTGGCTAYGTGGTTCAACAGAGGACTCAGAAAAACTAGTTTTCACAATTTATTGGGAAGTTTAAATGTTTTTCATAGATTCCCCTCTTTCCCCTATGTCAAAACAAAAAACACACAAACCAAACCAACAAAAAATATCAAAGCCGGAAGAAAAACTTCAATTAAAGAAAAATATGGTAATTCCTCCTCCGTGGAACTCCCCAGCACTGGACGCGGGGTTGCTCACGCAGGCTGCAGGTGCCCGGACAGCGCACCGCAGGGAAACCGGCGGCGGGGGACGCCGGGGAGGGAGCGCTCCCGAGGGCAGCCCCTGCGCAGCCAAGGCGGGAGACCAGGGAAACGCCCACAGGCAGCACTGCACCTACTGGCCTGCCCCTCACACGCTTCCCGCGGCGGCCTCCCGGGCTGGATGGACCGCCAAACACCTCAAGCCCCCCGTACCTTTCCCTCCGAAGCGCCCCCCCCCCCCCCCCCCCCCCGGGGCTCTTTAACAGGCCGCCCTCACCGCAGCCGGGCCGAGGCACCGCCGGCCCCACTGACCTAATGGCAAACGGGCCTACGGTGCGGCAAGTTCAGCGCCACTGCCAGGGACAGCGGCGAGCGGGGCAGYTCCCAGACCACCGGCTGACCCCCTCAAGCCTAACCCCGGCCCCCTCAAACAAACCCCCCTGAATCACCTCCCGCGGCAGCGGCCACTGCTGCTACTGCACGCCGGGTGTACGCTGCGCGCATGCGCAGAATGGATAGACTGCCTGACGGGGTTKTCTCCCCGAGCGACGCTTGCCATTGGTTGTCGAACATTACCGAGTGCTTTCGTGCTCCTCCGGCGCGACGCCGAAGGCGGGGGTGAGCAAACGGCTCGAACGCGGCGCAGTGCATTGTGGGGCGGAAGAGGAGAGTCACCGCTTTGGTAGGGCCGCCATCTTGCCTGCGTCCGGACTTGCTCCCACTTTCGGGGCCTGCTCCTTCTCCTCGCAGCGCGAAGCAGCGGAAAGGGACAGGACGAGGGGCCCGCCCGGGCGGTGCTGATGCGCGCAGAGCCTCCTCGCACCTCTCTCGGGCGCCGCTAGCGAAGGGGGCGGGGGGTGGTCGGGCGGTCGCCGGCGCGGCCTCTCCTCTCCTCTGCCGGGATGGGTCGGTCCCGCAGCCGGAGCTCGTCCCGCTCCAAGCACACCAAGAGCTCCAAGCACAACAAGAAGAACCGGAGCCGATCGCGGTCCCGCTCCCGGGAGAAGGAGCGGGCGCGGAAGCGTTCCAAGTCCCGGGAGAGCAAGCGGAACCGGCGCCGCGAGTCCCGGTCCCGCTCCCGCTCCAACACGGCCCCCTCCTCCCGCCGCGACCGGGAGCGGGAGCGTGATCGCGCCTCCTCCCCGCCCGACCGCATCGACATCTTCGGGCGCACGGTGAGCAAGCGCAGCAGCCTGGACGAGAAGCAGAAGCGGGAGGAGGAGGAGAAAAAAGCGGAGTTCGAGCGGCAGCGGAAAATGTGAGCCCCGGGCCTGGGCTGGGGGTTCCAGGGGGTGGCGGTGGGGGAGGAGGTGAGGGGAAGGGGGAGGGGAGGAAGGGGGGTGCTCTTCGCCCTGGTGCCTTTCTCTCCGCCGCCCCCTCTTCCTGCGGCTGGGGTAAAGGCGTTTAGGGCCTCGCCGAGGCCCTGGCTTCTGCCTGTTTTCCCGCCATCCTTCCCTTTCCTGAAGGCTCCCTCCCT